>JAJPUD010001404.1:123195-263009 GCA_023553655.1 Myrmecobius fasciatus | reverse complement strand
CATGTAGTGGACTTCCTGCCATCTAGGGGAGGGGAGGGGACTGGGGGTAAAATTTGTAATGGAAAGCTTTGTAAAGATCAATGTTGGGAAACTACCCATATACATGTCATACAAATAAAAAGCTTTTAAAAAAAGAAATTATAAAAAAAGAACTATATAAATATGTATTATCATTATTTTGATTTTGATTTTGAGATTAATCATCTGTTTACTGGAGGCAAGCTTAGAAGCAAGGTTTTCTTTTCTTGGTCCAAGATTTACCCCCTTTAAGATTTAAGAAAATCATATACCCAAAAATCTTAGATTTACCTATCAAGTAAAATAGAGTTCTGCTAAGTCAGAAAGCATCTATTGATCACCTACATTGTGTCCTTCATACTGTGTATTGTGGCTTTTCTTAAAAAGGCTACTACGGAGGGGTGTGGCTGGTGGTATACTGGACAGCACATTGGAGTCAGGAGAACTTAACTTCAAATTTGGCCTCAGATATTTACTAGCTGTGTGACCCTGGCTGTCACTGTTTGATTAATTTTTTTTTAAAGGTTACAAGGTTGTTTTGTTTTGTTTTAAATCTTTTCTTTTTGCAGCATAGTTAATTCCAGATATATCCTTCCCCTACCAAGCTTTTTCTCATTATAAACAAAAACTATGAGAAATCATTGAAAAGTAACCATATATGGCAGCTAATGATGCAGTCTATACCCATGATTCCCCACTTCGTTAAGGAAAGGAGGAAGTTTCTTTCTCTCATCTCTTTTCCAGGAATTGATATTAGTCCTTATAATTTCACAGTGTTTGACTAGTTCTCCCTTTTATTTCTGAGTCATTGTGTCTATTGCTTTTCTGATTCCAATTACTATACTCTGCATAAGTTTGTGCATGTCTTCCCATGTTTTCCTTGGACAATTGGGTGACAGAGTGGGTAGAATGCCCTGTCTGAATTCAGGAAGACCTAAATTCAAATTCAACATCAGACACTTACTTACCAGATGCATGACTCTAGGCAAATCATTTAATATCAGCTTGCCTCAATTTTCTCATATATAAAATAGGGATGAAAATAGCCTATTTCTCAGTGCTATTGTGAGAATAAAATAAGATGTCATCTTAAAGCCCTTAGCATAGTGCTTGGCACATATTAAGTGCTATATAAATGTTAGATATGATTATTAAGAGATACAGTCACATTAGAGTCAAGGTGTCCATTCAAAAAGAACAGTCCACAATTGAAAATCAAGATCCACTGCATGTGGTACAGGATTGAAGTGTTATAGAAATTTATTGAAAGGAGAAATCATTTTGGGGGCAAAGCAACCCAACAAGCATTGACACTTTCTAAGTATCAGGTATTCTGCTTAGGATACATGGAGTAAAGTGAAATAATTCCTGCTTTCAATAAACTTACATTTTTTGAGAACAATCATTAAAAGCAAAATATAAACAAAAATGCAAAGAGATTTGGGGGAGAGGAGAAAATAAGTAAAAGCCTCTTGCAGGAGGAAACACTTGAGATAAGTCTTGAAAGGATCTAGGATTTATCAAAGGTGGATATGAGGATGTAAAGTCTAGAAACAAAGGAAGTAATAAGATTTGTATTCATGAATAATGTTGGTATTTAAGAGAGCCTTAAGGAAGTATAGGTAAAGAATGATCTTATTCCATATATGGAAGTTCAGAAGTATAGATGAGCATATTTCCTGAGATAGTATCCTTATCAATCAATTAGTTAGGTCTACATTGGGAATATACAAAGCATATCTTGTGAAGATAACAATCCATTCTCCATCTCCCACCACCTCCTGAGAGATCAGAAAAAGCACATAGGCAATAAAGCATCACATCTTGCATTTGTCCTGGCACAATCTGAAATGAGATTGATACTGCCCATAGCCCAAGATTAAATTCTACAAGTACTGCATCCAGCTTTCAAAATTCAGTTTCTGTAACTTTCAATCAGTCTTGCTCTATATGCATAGAATATGCTCCTTAATATTAGGCAAACATTTTACAAATATGTGCTTAAGAAAGAAGCTAATACCTTGTTCAAGAATCTTCAGTGGCTCCCCATTGCCTCTAGAATAAAATGTAAACTTTTCACTTTCATATTTAAAGTCTTTCCCAATCTGACTCCAAACAATCTTCCCAAACCAAATCTTTCTCTCACTAGGAAAAGTTTTGCTGTTTTTTTTTTTTTCCAAATTCTATATACGCTTTTTTTTTTTTTTTTTTTTTTTTTTTGCTGCTGGTGAACCAATCCATATAGGAGTTTTGATGCAGCATGGTAGAAGAAATTTCAGAGGCCATGTAACTTGACCCCTCATTTTCTAGTTGAAGAACCTGAGACCTATAGAGTTAAAGGAACTTCTGCATGGTTATATAGGTAGTAAGCTTCAGGAATTAAATATGAACCAAGATCCTCTGACTGCACACCAATGTTTATTCTTCTCCACCACATTGTTTCTCAGTTTTATTTCAAATTCTAATTTTCAGAGGAAAATTCATAACTTCCTTATATTTCTGGTCTCCCCCTCCTCCTTTTTTGAGATGGAGGGAGAATAGAAATTCTAAGACAGAGCAAAAGGAAGATTTTTCATTTTGTTCTCAAGTATGCTAATTATTTGCACTTCTTCAAAAGCAACCAATGTCAAATAAATAAAAATACTGTTAGGTTTAAGATATGTATTGCTGGATAAAAATATAGATTTTGAATTAATTTCTCCTCAGGATAGAACTATGCCTCGCTTTGTGTGAACACTTAGGGAATTCAAAAGTCCTTTGACTCCAAATCAAATATACTTACCCGATCTATCTTGTACTTTTTATTTGCAGGATCTCTTTATGTATATTTTAGTTTACTATTCTCCCCAGACTTTAAACTTCATGAGGTCAGAGATTTTATCTTATCAAATCCATGCATATTTGTAAGCAGCCAAAGTATTGGGTTTAATAACAAGTAGACCCTGAATGAAGGAAGGGGTTAATACATTGAAAAGTATATGTTAAAATTCTCCACACAGATCAACCTCTAAATAATTCATTTATATTAGTTAGGTTAATGTGAGTCTGTATTTTTCTCTACTACTATATAGTTATAATAATTCACATGCAAACTTGCCCTCTAGTGACAATATTTCGTATTTCACTTTCATTCAGAAATTAATCATTAGCCTACACTTTCTCCAACAATACCTATTTTAAAATTAATTTGTATTGATTGAGGCCTAATCCTGTGCATAGTACTTCATACTATCCAGGTTTGATCCTGTCTACATCCTTAGAGTTGGTGTGGTTACCTCCTAACTAATGCACATTTTAAGGGTCCTCTCTTTTGCATATTCTCCCAGTATCCTCTAGCAATCTAATTTGTCCCTGATACAATACAGATATAGTGTGAGTTTGCAGATGACAGAGTTCACCATTTAACACTTAAGTGTCCGCAATATGGAAGGAAGGGAGTTAGACATCATTAGGGGGAAGGTCAGGATGTCAGCATCTCATTGGACTTGTGCCAGGGTTTAGAGAGAAAAAAAGCAGTGTGGACTTGGAACATTTTTAGTGGAAGTAAATAGACAGGGAATATCATAGAAAGGGGAGCCTTGAGGTGTATCTGAGCTGTCATGGAATAAGGGGGAATGGCAGAGTGAACAATCAAACTAGAACAGTCTGATACAGTAAAATATAGTCTATTGAGCAGATGCTGTCATTGTAGCCCAGACATGCAATGTTTTGTTTCCTTCATCCCCAATGCTTTCCTTGGAGTTCTTCCCTCTTTAGAAATTCTGAAGGTGTGTAAGATTAAACCAGTTTATGAGTTGTGTGTGTATATATGCATGTGTGCACATGCACACATGAACATGTGTATAAGTGAAGAGAGTGACTTAATTGCCTGATTTCCCATATTTTTTTCTTGTTATATTATTCTTATGTCTTAATTAAATACTTTACTATTGGATTGGTGACTTTTGTTGCTGTGTAAGGAGACTATTATGCAGGTTTAACTAATTTTTTTTAAATCACTGAATATCCCACAAATATTCCAAACTATTCCCAGGAAAGATAATTCTAAAACGATAGTTCTCTGGAAGACTCTAGGGAATGCCTATTATACTAGTTATGCTGACTTCTCTGTAGTCGCTGCTTCTGATGTTTTTCCAACCATTTTTGAACTATGATTTCAAACAGACTGTGCAAAATGTAGAGGGAAAGCAGTCAAAGGTAACAATATTTTCAATTCTTTGTAGACCAGAATGGCGGCACCATATTAACTGCATTTCACTTTTAACCCTTTCCCACAGAACTTTCCCTTAGCAACTGACAGAGTTTAGCAATGAGCAATGTGTGAGACAAGTACAGAAGCCTCTCTTTTCAATAGTGTATGCTTAAAAGTATTCCTTTTTTTTTTTCCTTTTAAGCACATCTTGGCAGATCCTGTTCTTTTTTTGTTTGTTTTCTTTTTAAGATGGAAGATCTAATCATTTCCCCCACTTATTCTCTTCTTTGTTTTTCTTTAAACAATTTGTTAGTTGTGTGACCCTTAATGAAACCACTAATTCTCTTTCATCTTCAGTTTCTTAGTTTGTAAAATAAGATGATGTAGTGATCATATTTTCATCATGTATAGTGGTAAGATAATCACAACAGTGATAAAATAATCAACAGATAATCAAGAAAGATATATGTTTATGTATATACCCATATATGTACATATACATAAATGTGTATAATATGATCACCACATCATTATATATTATGACTATATATAATGATAACCATTAGTGATTATCATAATTCCTATGATGATTATTTGTGTCTACCAGCCTCAAATTTATATTCCTATTATTTCTTTTCTCAGCTTACTTACCTCTGCCTTAAAAACAATTAAACTGTGAACATGAAGATATGTTGATTGCCTGCCAGAGGGAGTAAGATGAAGGGAATATGAGATGAAGGGAATGAGCACAGATTTTAATATTGGTAAATGAACAGACTCTACCAAGTTGAATCATTAAAGAAGTATCATGTACTTCAAGTGCCTTTTTAAAATGTTTCTACTAGTGGATATGAGTCAGCGGGGAGTAAATTGGGGGTCCATTTGAAGTTTTCTCCAAGTTTATAGATAATGAATTCCCTTTTTAGAAAAATTATCCTGAAGAGTGATAGAGAATATTTCTTGTAAACTACTATTTAGTTTCTCTAATCTTATTCCTAACTGCAAATGGTAAAGCACTCCAGTATTTTTGCCAAGAAAACCCCCAGATTGGGTCATAGAAATTGACTAAAAAGACTGGACAATAACAGCAACCCCTAATTCCAGTATTCACATCAAGGTCTGCCTGTAATAACAATCAAAACAACAATAAAAATGTCCTTTCAGAAAGACTAGAGTGGGATTGAATTGACTAGTTTGATTCATTTCACTTTCTGACAGAGAAACCTAAAACGATGAAGTGAATTGATATAGTGAAAAGAGAGTATAGATGCTAAAGTAGGAAACCTGAGCCTGAGTTCAAATCCTGTCCATTTGTAGATGAATGCAAGCAAGTCACTTAAACTCCCTAAATTCTCTTCTATAAAATAAAGGCTATTAGACTGTATGACTCCTGAAGCCCCTGATGATTCTGATTATATGCCAGATTGTATGCCTTATATGAACATTCAACTTTCTCTGTGGTCTAAACGACCTCCCATTCCGGACTTAGCCTCTTCCTATTCCTCTATTTTAACTTTTTTCATCAAAACTGATCTAACAATTCCTTCCTTCCTTACCACTGCACAATTTTCCATCTGTTCCCCAAAAGTGAGATTACCTTCTCTCCCACCCATTCTCTGTCAATTGGAATCCTACCCCTCCATCAATGACCATTTTAACTTCCCATCTTTTGCGGTCGTCCCTGATGACCCTCACCAGAAGACCTCACTTATCTCAACATAGTTGACTACATGTAACCATCATTCTTTTTTCTAAGCCTCCATGTATTATTAAAATGAAGAGATTAGGGTTGGAAAGGGAAATAGGAAGATAAAGCAGAGATTGTATTACTGCCATCATAAGGACCCACTCCCACATTTCTTACTACCAAAAAGGTTGCCTAAAGTGAGAAAAGTGAGAGAGGATTTTGAATGGCACAAACTTTTTAAAGAAGCCAGAAATATCATCCAAGGCTCAGGGGAACCCTCCCACAAAGGAATGCTACTCTGGTCTCTCGTATTAATTGTTCTTTGGGTGTGAGACTGACCTTAAAAAGGGAAGTTAGACTTCATCTTTCTGGCTCACCCCATTTTCAGAGTAGAGCTCTAGGGAAATCTCTAAAAACCATATTCAGGCATGGCTTATATACTGATATCCATAAATTCTGGGTAACTGGGTCCTTTCCTGCTAAAATACTCTGTTAAATATGAAAATAAGGGATAGGATAACTGTAAATTTCTTCTACCACAGAAAATGGTTGAAAATAAAAAGCATAAAGGGCAACTAGGTGGATAAAGCATCATCCCTGAAAGTCAGGAAGATCTGAGTTCAAATGTGGTCTCAGAAACTTAACATTGTGACCCTCGACATGTCACTTAACCCCAATTGTCTCAGAAAAATGCATTTATATAGGCAGATACAGAAACCAAGATATTTCTATTGTCTCATTCACTTCTATAGAAAATTTAAAAGGGAAGAAGAAAACATTTAATTTTTTTAAAATTTCTTTATTTAAAACTCAGAAAACAAATAGAAAAAGAAAAAAAAAACAGAAAAATATTGCCATGTGTACAGCAGAACATAAGAGAGAATTTGAAGTGTGAGACAAATTTCCATTTCAAGAAAACTATATAATAAATTCTATACATTGTTCAGAGCTGTATATCTTTTCTTTGCTTTTTTGTAGGTTTTCTTTTGTCCTATGCTGTGTACTTTTTACTTTATTCATTTTTCCTCTTTCTTCCCCCCCATATCCCTCAAGAAGGCTACAATTTATATATACATATACATATATATATATGTACATACACATATACACACAAATACACATACATATACATACACATATATAAATATCTATAATAATACTCATATACACATTTATACACACAGACCATATTTTGCTTGTTTGACCTCTGTTTCTCTAAAGATAGATAATATCATCCTTCATAAGTCCAAGGATTTCCATTGTTTTTAAATCCACCAACTCATCATTTCCTATACCATAGCAATATTCCAATCTTTATACTGTCCATTTATTTCAAATAGTTTATAACTATATTGATTAATATGGCTGACCTTAGTGTGATGAAAACAAACATTTATTAAGAGCCTACTTACTCTGCTACACACTGTGCCTCTGCACATAATAACTAATATTATCTCATTTGATCCCAAAAACAATCCTGGATGTAGATATGCTTATTATTTCCATTTTGCATGTATAGTAAAGGAGCCAGATCTAGGCTATGTTACTTGTCCAGGATTATGCAGTTTTTCCCAATCTGAAGTTAGACTTGAACTCAGAACTTTCTGCCTCCATGCTTAGTGCGCTCTCCATTGCTTCTCTTAGCTGTCAAGTCTAGATGAATTATGCGACTGTTGAACGAATAGTGCACTCTCACTGCTCTTGCTCTCTCTTGACCATCCAGGCTGGAGCAGCTCATAAGGTCCAAAATTAGCCAGAGTATGGTTTTTTTTAATAATCCAGCTGCCAGGTCCTCCTAGTGATGGTGCTTTTGCTCTCTGCAACCTGTGCTGTTGCAGAAATCTGCAGAGAGGCAGTTGATAATCAACTGAGAAATCTAAGAACCCTCAAACTCATGAGACATACAAAGCTGCAACAGAAGAAGAAAAATAAAATGGCCATTGGCACAAAGATACCCTGCTGCCAGCCTTGCTATATTCTGAGCTTCCTTGATAAAAGCAGGCTCAGAAGTGAGTGATGAATGAAGAGTTGGAAGTCTGGTGCACACAGCAGACTCCCCGTCAACAACAGGAGACAGGATGGCCATTGACATTTGATCCGAATTGTTGAGAAAATGGGCCCCAAGCTACCCTAAAAAATGAATTTGATCACATAGCTGTATTTCTTTGAGCTCTGAGATTGCCTCACTGGCATAAAAGTACTTGCTGACTGATTGACAAAGGAGATGTTTGGATCTGAGAAAGAGATTTGTGTTTCTTTGATTTCTAGATTTGGCTTGAAGGTAACGGAAAGGTTTAGTTCTAATCGCCTAAATCTTTTTTTCTTGAACTTCTGAGTTTTTTGTTTGCCAACAAGTGTTTGAGCTGCCTGGTCTTGGAAGAACTACAAGCATATCACGCTCTCACAGTTGATATTCTTGGTTTTATTCCTTTTTTATTTCTTTTGTCATGATTAAGGAGATATTTACAATGAAAAAATGAGCAATTGATTGAAATCTCTTCATTCTGGAAGCTCATCTTGTCTCTGAACTTCACACATTGGGGTACCCTCCGCCTCTGCAGATTCTGTCTCTCTGATTGACTGTTTCCTCCTAGAACCTCCACTTCAAATTTGAGACTGAGACCAGTCACATATTCATTCCTCTCCAGGATGCATTTCTGCTTCTCCTGAACTTTCTCTACAATGTTTCCTACTCAGCTTTTCATCTTCATTTCATGTATTATATTCTACTATTAAAATGTGAGTTCCTTGAATGTACTGTTTTACTCTATATTTGTATCTCAAGATGTTAGTACATATAGTGTTTAATAAATGTTGTTGAAGGCTGATTTCAGAAACACCTGGAAAGATTAGGTGAACTGATGCTGAGTGAAGTGAGCAGAACCTTGTACACAGTAACAGAAAGATTATGTGATTATCAACCATGATAGACTTGGGAGGGAAAATGCCATCTGCATGCAGAGAAAGAACTATGGAGACTGAATGTGGATTTAACCATAATATTTTAATCTTTTTCTGTTCGTTTTTTTTTCTTTCTCATGGTTATTTCCCTTTTGTTCTGATTTTTCTTTTGCAGCATGATGAATATAGAAATATGTTTAAATGATTGTAAAAGAATAATTTCTTATTAGATCTCTTGGTAAGTTTGAGAGAGTGAAGGTGAGAGAAGAGTGGAAGGGAGAAAAATAAATTGGAACTCAAAATCTTACAAAAATGAATGTTGAAAACTATCTGTACATGTAATTATAAAAATAAAATAATATTTAAAAAGTTAAAAAAATAAAAATTGGGATATTATGCTCCAAACAAATAAATAAATAACTGCTTGTTGTCTTTACAGAAAAAAAAAAAGTTAAAGGTTTTTGCCTAATATTAAAGAGATTAGCATTTCAAACCAGAAAATTGCCAGGGCAAGAAGATAGAAGTAGCTAGCTCTCTGAGAATCATCACAAGCTTAGTGGAGCTGGATAGGGTGCTTCATCACTGGGATAAGCATTGTTTGACCCATACTTGGACACCATCATTGCCTAGGTTCATACGTTTGGCTGGCAGCACTCCTTGGTGATTAAATACAAAACCTCAGATTATAATGCCTTTTAGAGAAGTGTATGTCTTGTCATCACAATGACACTGTCAGGTATTTGAGATCATGCCATGTCTTCAATATTTTTTGTACACTGATAGTGCGACTTTGCACATAGGTAGCTAAAATTCTACCCCTGATCTACATACGTTTTATTCACATTTCACCTTCTATCTTGTATTTTACTTATTTCTATTTTTTGCCTCATCTCCCTTTTTATTTTATTTTATTGTTTGCTGAAACAGTTGGGGTTAAGTGACTTGCCTAGGGTCACATAGCTAGGAAGTGTTAAGTGTCTGAGGCCAGATTTGAACTCAGATCCTCAGGGCTGATGCTCTATCCACTACACCACCTAGCTGCCCCGTCATCTCCCTTTTTAGACAATATGCTCCATAAGATCATGAACTTTGGTTTCTGTATCTTGTAGTAGAAAGGTCACTAGATTTTGAGTCATTGAACCTAATTAAAATTCTGAATTAGCTCCTTATCAACCATTGGACTTTGACTAAGTTAAAGATCTTTTTTTCCTCATTCATAATACAAAAACAATATTATCTGAAAAACCAAACAGCTGAGTGGAAAGCAAGCTATGCATAATTCAAGAGAAATATGGTTTCTATTCCTGTTTAGGATATTTACTATCCATGTGATCATGGACATGTCTCTATTGTTTCCTTTCCTATAAAATGAGTGTGATGATACTTAGACTTGCCTACATTTTAGGATTATTGTGAGATTCTAATGAGATGATGTGTGGAAAGTGCTTTGCACTTTAAAAGACAAGATAAATGCACGCTATCTTCATCATCTTCATCATCTTCATATCCCCATTAGCAACACTGTACATAATGGATATTATAAAAGCATTCTTCTGTTTGAACTGAATGAAATCATGTCTGTTTCTAACGATGATGAGGGGGCAACAGGGCCTGAGTTCCTGTCCACTTATTTTTAGTGGCCCACAAATACAGAAGGAAGAAAAAGGCTTTGCAGGAAGATGAGGAAAATAAAAGCAGAGTCATAGGGGCTTTTTTTTTTAAGAGGAGCTCAATGGAACTTTCTAGGTTTCTTATGAAGCACGTCCTACTTGGCAATTCTGCCCCCAAAATATACATCCTGAAACTCATGGGAACAGTTTGTTTAAAAACCTCAGGATGTAGCCTTGGTGAGCTGTTAGTAAGGGCTGTAAAAATCGCTCAGAATAGCTCTGGCAAATTAACATCTGCCAAAGGCATTTGGTAGACCTGCCTTTTTTTCTCACTTGGCAGGAAAAATTGCTTATTATGTTCCCAATGATATTTTTTTCATAGATATGACCTTGTCTCAGGTACCTACTTTTTCTGCCCTGTTCTTTAGAAAAAGGGATGCTAAAAGATGGTCTATATTGTAATATAATAGTTACAACTTAAGAGTCTTAGGAAATAATAAAAAGCTTGATTCACTAATTGATTTTTCTCTCTAAAGGGATCACAACTCACCTCCCCCTGATGGAAGGAGAAGTAAAATTGAAAAAATAAGGAAAAACAGGAAAGTGATAAGTTTTCTATAGCTCCAATATGTTATCAACCAATCTATTAGTAAGCATTTATTAAGATTACAATATGCAGGGCACTGTGATAAACATGAAAAAAATATATCTGTTGATCTGTTGATCATGTTGCTTCACACAATAACATAAAGCTAGAATGGATTTTAAAATTATTTTAGTCCAGTCCTCTTGCTTTACAAATGAGGAGACTGGAGCTTGAATGGGACAAAAATCTCACAGAGATAGGATTTGAATTCATGTCCTCTGATTCCAAAGCTGGTACATTTTCCACTATACAACACTAACTGACCTGAGACTTATAAGAGGCCTACAGTTAGATAATCATATCTTTATTTCACATACCAGGAAACTGAGATTCATTGAATTTGTTTGGGATGACATAATCAGTAGATATTGCTGATAGCTCAAATTTAGATCTTTCTGAGTTTATCCATGCTGCTGTGGAGGAACATTGCTGCTGATACAGAGGTCATCACCAACAAAATCCAAATGAAAGAAGAAAAGATCTTAGAACTGAGATGGCCCTTAAAAGTAATTTAGCTTAATTTTTTTCCTTTTAAATTTGAAAAAATCTGCAGCTAGATGGTACAGTGGATAGACTGCTAGGCCTGGAGTCAGAAAGACTCATTTTCCTGAGATTTCCTAGCTGATTACTTCTGGATAAGTCATTCAAACGTGCTTGCCTCAGTAACCCCATCTATAAAATGAATTGAAGAGGAAAATGACAAATCACTCCAGCATCTTTATCAAGAAAACCCTAAATGGAGTCATGAAGAATCTGACATGACTGAACTGACAGGTTAAGAACCCACAATTCATTTATCAGTGGCCTCATGCAGGTCAATAACTCCTAATTTCTACTTCTAGATTGATAATCAGATAATAAATTAGTTTCTGCTAATGTGTCAATGGTATAATATATTCTTTGGAGATTTTCCATTAGGCGAGATGATAGCCATCTAGTTAGCTAGATAACTGGGACAAGCAGTCTAAAGAACAAATTCGACTAAAAATTAAATAGAAGATAGAGAATAAATGGGATTTCTTTCAGGAAATTTTAAGGCATCCATGATGTCAAAATTCTTCCAGAAATAACTAGCCATCATTTAATACCCACTATTGTCCTGATTTTGTCATACAACTATGAGACATTAAACTCCACAGTTTTCAAAAAATTGAAAAGGAGCATCATACAGAATACAGTAGAGACAGGTTTAGTAGGTATTTGTAAACTGTACCATATCCCAAAAAAGGGATTTTGAAGAAGAAAAAGAGTAAAGGATGTAACCAAGGACATGAATCATTTAGAAAGAAAATAATGATGGGATGTTAATATGAAAAGGGTAAAATATAACAGATGGACAGTTCAAATACTCTAATTAAGTACTCATGATATCTAAAGAGAACCAAAGACCTCCAGTATATTGAGTGAATCTGCTGTGGCAAATTTTTTGGACGACATGAATACAAATTGCCCTAATTGGACAGGCAGAGGTGAACTATGATCTTATCCTGAGCAAGAACATCCTAATTAATTACATAAACAGAGATTTGCTTATTTAATAAGTTGAATTATAGTATGTTTTGACTATTTAATTAACTTCCTTCCTAGGTAAAATATTTGCATTTGAATGAAGCCTTCCAGAGAGTCATTTTAATGCCAGAAAACTCAAAATGTATATCATTGAGAAAAGCAAAACAAAAAAAAATTAAATTTAGTTTGATTTATTTCATAAACTCATAATTTGTTAGAGTTATAAGGGGCCTTATCAAAATAGTTATGACCCCTCGTGTTGAAAAAAGAAAACTTACATCTGGAAAAATATAAGCTAGTTGTATCACAACTCATTAAAGACAAGTCTGTCATGTCTTCACATGTTTCCTTTCTCCTAGCTTAAAGTTTATTTTAGTAATTATAACAATTTGTAAAATCTATACTTATTGAGATGAATTTCTTTGAAGTCAATGTTGCCTTTATTGATTTAAAATGCAATCCATCCATAGCTGCCTGCCTTGAGGCTCTTCTCCAATTCTTCAGAGTTTGCCACAAAAGATCTACTCCACTGTCCTTTCTCAATTTCACTTGATATCAAAGTTTGCTACAGGAAGCTTTTCCCAATCCCTTTTAATTCTAATGTTTTTCCTATACTGATTATTTATCATTTACCAAGTATATAGTTTATCTATAAATATTTGCTTGTTTTTTTCTTTTATCCTTGAGGGCAAAAACTATCTTACTTTTCTTTATATTCCAAGTGTTTAATGCATTGCCTGGCAGATGATATATGATTAATGAATACTTTTAGTGTAGAGCAAAGATGGTAGAGTAGAGGAAGGATTAGAGCACAATTCCATAACATTCCCTTCCAAGTGACTCTAACACTTCCAATTTAATTCTAGAATGACAGAAAGTTTTAAAGCCCAAGGTAGCTTAAGAGATAGGGAAGAGGTCAATGATATTATGGTCAGAGCTAGCCAAGAGCAGGTAGCAACACCTGCTGAGGGACTTGGAAGCAGTTATAATAGCAAGAGCAGCTGTTTCATGAACTCTCAGCCCAGAGACAGTAAAGGGATTGGACAACTGGTCAGAAGGAGATTGCAGGGGACCCCTAAACCAGAACTGAGCACAAGACTGAGAGCTACTGGGGCATTCCACTGTTCATACTCACTTCCAGATCACAGTTTCAGAGTGGAAAGGAATACTATCATTTGTGGTAGGACAAGAGCAGGGAGCCTTCCTTGTTAAAGATCACAGTTTATACCAAAAGAGCAATGACTATATCTCTCTACTTAAATCACATCTCCTTGGAAGCACTGAAAACATAAAAGCTCCCAAAACTGGAGAATGTAGTAGTACCCACAAGCCTGAAGCTTAGGACACTGCTGCCTCCACCCAAACAGAACTACTTTAACATAAATATTAAAGTAAAAAAATATACTAGAATAAAATAATTAAGCAGCAATAACAACAGCAAAATAAAGAGCCTACAATAAAGAGTAACTGTAGTGATAGAAAAGATTAAGACACAAACTTAGAAGACAACATGAAAATAGCTATTAACAAAGATACAAAGAAAAATACAAAATGGACAAAAGACAAAAAAGTATTTCTTGAAAAGTTAAGAAAGAAAAAAATCGATGTAGAGGACGATATTGAGAAAAAAATTAGAACAATAAGAGAAAATTATGAAAAGAAAGTCACAGTGTTGGAAAAAGAGGCACAATATATTTATATCAGATTGCTTGTTGTTTTGGAAAGAGGGGAAGGTAAGGGAAGGAGGGAGAAAAATTTGGAATACAAAGTCTTACAAAAATGAATGCTGAAAACTATCTATACATGTATTTAGAAAATAAAATACTATTGAGGGAAAAAAAGAAAGAAAAGGTATAAACATAACAAAGAAAATAAAAGCTTAAAAATAGAATTGGACAAACGGGAAAAGAGCACAAAACTTCACTGAATTAAAAAAAAAACCTTTTGGTAAAACAGAGACAAAATTTCACTGATGAAAATAACTCTGTAAAAAGCAGAAATGAACAAAAGGAAAAAAAAAGAGGTAGAAAAGCTTACTGAAAAAATAATGGCTTAAAAATTAGAATTGGACAAGTGGAAGTTAGTGACTCCAAGAGACCTCAAATAACAATAATAAAAAGATATCACCCTTGTGATGTCATTGGTTCTTTGAGAACAAAAAATTGGCAACACTGTATACCAAAATAAATTCAAAGTAAGTAAATGATTTAAACATAAAGGGTGAAATCATAAGCAAAACAGTAGAGCACTGAGAAATTTACCTGTTAGATTTGTGAATTAAAAAGATTTGACTGCACAGAAGATAAAGGGGATCACAGGAAGTGAAATGGATATTTTTTATCACATGAAATGAAAAAGTTTTGCCCTGAAAAAATCCAGTATAGCTAAAATTAGCATGAAAGCAGAAAACTGGGTAAAACATTTTTATAACAAGTTTCTCTGATAAAGTTTCATTTCTTTAATATATAGGGAACTGAGTATATTTATAAAAATATTAACCATTACTAAATTAGCAAATTAACTTGAGAAACAAAAATTAAAATTAAAGAAAAAAACTTTGAGGAACCATCTCACACTATCAGATTGGCTAATAGGATGGAAAAAGAAAATGATAAATGCAGGAAAGGATCTGGGAAAATGGGTATTGTATTGCACTGTTGGTGGAGTTGTAAACTGGTTCAACAATTCTGGAGAATGATATAGAGAACTGATTCAACATATAGAGCTATGTCCAAATGGTTATAAAATTGTGCTCTTTGATCCAGCACTGTTTCTATCTCAAGGTGATGATAGAAAAAGGAATAAGATTCATATGTCCAATAATATTATAGTAGCTATTTTGTGTTGGCAAAGAATTGGAAATTGAGGGGATGCCCATCATTAGGTAATGATTGAAAAAGTTGTGGATTACAGCTGTTTTGGAATTTTATTGTTCCATAAGAAATGATTAGGAAGATGATCTCAGGAAAAAACTGAGAAGACTTATATGAACTGACGCAAACTGAAGTAAGCCAGGAAAATATTGTACATTGTAACAGCAATACCATAACAATGATCAGTAGTGAAAGACTTAGCTATTTTAATCAATATGATGATCCAAGGCAATTGCAAATTAATCACAAAGTAAAAATGTTATTTATATCCAGACAGATAATTGACAAATTCAGTGAAGATTGAAGCATACTTTTTCTTTTTTTTTTTTATCTTGCAGCATGGCTAATGAATATTTTGTATGACTTCACATGTATAATTTCATTTCAAATTGATTGTTTTATCAGTGTGTGGGGAAGGGCCTATATAAATCAGAAAATCGGAAACGCATTTTTGAAAATGAATGTTTAAAAAAGCAAAATTATAAAAAATAGAATAATTTTTTTTAAAAAATGTTCTTTTTTTCTGAACAAGTGAGTCAAAAGAATGTCAATGACGTGTATGGATTATCTATTTATTCTTCCTCACTCTTGACATATGATCAGCCCATATATTTTTCTATCATATATTTCTTTGATGTCATCTTTACTCTGGTTTTTCGTTGTTATAGATTACTTGGTGCTCACACCCTCCAGCCATCACTAAATTAATTTCCTATTCTTTAGAAAAAATCATGTTCCATGACTCATGTTGAGGATACAAAAAGTAAAACATTCCTTATCTTCAAGAACAATGGACATTGTACCAGTGTCCCATATATACAACAGAATGTTTTAAAAATGACACTATCTCAAAATCTTATATATCACAAAATTTTACAGCCAGAAAGGGACCTGGAGATCATATAGTCCAACTGACTCATTTGCAAATGAGCAAATTGGACCCCATAGAAAAAAGGTGACTTGCTCAAAGTCACATAGCTAATCAGTAGTAGAGGCAATGATCTTGCCAGTAACCCTTTGACTTAGAAATAAGCAAGGGAACAAAGAAATAGCATTTGCAGAAAAAAAATATAACAGTACAAGAGGACATAGGTGAAGTACTCAGAGATACAGACAGCCTCTTGAAAGTTGGAAAAGATAGGCTTTTTCTATGGAATCTGCTTGATTCACTCCTTTTTGTTATTTTTGGCTTTCCTTCTTTATCTGGTTCCTGGAATACCCAGAGCATCAGCAGCAGACCAGTTGGTAGGAATACAGGGAAAACAGTCATTAAACATCAAAGCTCAATTCATGGGAAATTGTTGATCCCACCAGGGAAAGATGTAACTGTCAGGGAGCCGGCCTCCTGGCTTTTAAAACCATTTTGATGTTGGGGTGGGTAGGTTGTTCTTAACACAATGACTCTTTAATACTGAACTCCATCCTGTCTCCTTTTCTTACTCTGAATTGCCCATTAACTCAGTTAGGTGCAGTTCTTGTCTACAGTTTCTTTTCTTTTTTAGCTATTTGAAGTAGAAAGAAATAAAAAGGAGAAGGCCCACTGTGGTTAGAAAGCTCAGGATTGTATATGCTGAAGAGCACTCTCAGCCTCCACTGGACATTCTTACTAGTCAGGCCACAACATTTCACAATGGAAAGTGATACATAGCAATGTCCCAGTTCCATCATATTCTTCCTCCAGATAAATCTCCTTCTCTGATGAAAAAGACCATATGATAAGAACAGAAGAGAAAATGTACCCATGCAGAGAAAAACTTCCAAAGTACAAAGAGAAGGCTTGAGAGAATCTAACGGCTGAGCAAGAATGTGATGTGAAACCCAAACCTGCATGGAAAATGAATGTCACCAGACTGCCTTTGCATATTGATGTGAAGCTTAGAGTTGGAAAAAGGCACATACATATTTCCTTTAAGAATGGACTAACCATCATGACATGTACCAGATCAAAGGGAAGGGGGTGCCTTCCCAAAAACAGCCTTTGTAAAATTAAACAATGCTCTAGTACATTATATAAGATTTATGTACTTCTGTAAAATATTTATGTCCCCATAAATTGATTAAATGTATAGTCACAAGTCTTATAGGTGTCATACCTAGATAGCTCAGGAATATGAATCATCCCTTTTTAAGGGAGACTACAGTTTCCTCCTTCTTGAAAACAAATGATGGATTATGGTTGGATAATTATTCTTTCCCTCATCTATCTCCAACAAAGGTAATAAGCCAAGATTAAATTGATCTGTACCCTTCAAATATCTCTGTTCAAAGAGCACATTTTGTGGGGTTCAGAGGGAAAATGATTCTTAAATGAGAAGGTAGCCCTTCCCAAATATTCACCAAGTTATCTCCTTACCATGATAGTTAAAGAATCAATTGATTTCTTCAAGCAAACGGTAGAGATTGGAATTTTACAAATTAGAGTACAATAGAAATACACAAAAGTCAAAGTATATTATCTGGAAATGAGATGAACTCTTAACTCAAAACAAGACTAAAGACCAAAGTCGCTGAAGAAAAAGTTGAAATTTCTGAGGTACCTAGAAATCAGAGATGTTAAAAAGTTGAAACTTTCAACATTTCCTCCCTTTCAAAAGCCTTTCTTTCTCTCAAATTGTAATGCCAGAGGAACTGAGGCAAGACAGATTGCTTTTTTAATCTTTTAATGTCAAGAGTTAAATAAATTAAGTGACCAATGGGATTATCGTCCAAAGCATTTGGTATAAAGTGACTGAGATGCAAGGTTTATATAGGATTGTAACTAGCAAAGCAAGCAGGTAATAGAGAAGCAAAAAAGAATGCAGTTAGGTCTTCAGGTAGCTGTTATACCAAAAAAAAAAAAAAACCAGCCTAAAGCAATAACCAGATGCATATAATGATGGGAATGGGCTTGGAATGTATACAATAATGGGAATGGGCTTAAGGGGACCTTCCAGGGTCAGTATTTTAAGAGAACAATAACTGATCTTATCTGTAGAAGCACCTTGTGATGTCTAAGTAAGCAGAAGAACAGAAATAGGCAAGGTCACTCTATGATCTGGCTTATTACTTTGATCTAGTGTGTGAAGCTAAGTTCAGGTACTCATGAGAAACTTACAGGGTCCTTTTTGGTTCAGCAAAATGGCTCGAGTAAATAGTAAATAGAACAATTTTCCAAGAAGCTCTGGAAGTACATGTGCCCTAACTCTAGCCTTCAGTGTCAGCCTTCTCTCCATCAATCTAGAACCATGTCTCCTGCCATATACAGCCATATGCAAGCTTTGTGAAGGTCCTGGCTATAAATAATAAGGCATGGGAGGCAGCCTGTGGTTGGGGAATAGAAAACCTGACTTCTTGCCCTAGTTCTGCCCTGAAGTCACTTAAACTTAAGGGGCTTCCATTTCCTGAAACAAGGAAGTCAGATGACATGACTCTCTTTTACCTCTGGTATTCTGTGTCTCCATGAGACTTGAGGTTTAAATTAGACATTTAAATAATCATGTTACATCATCTATAAAGTTATGAGTGGGGACTAAATGACCTATGACAGGCTTTCTAACTCTATAAAGAGGCCATTTGGTATATCCATTAGACTGTGGACCTCTTGAGAGCTGGCACTATTTGTTTGTCTGCTTTTCTTTGTGGCTCCAGAGATTAGCTCAGTTCCTGGCATATGGTACTCACTTAATAAGTGCTAACTGATTATGTGACAATTCCTCTAGGCTTCAGTTTTTGCATTTGTAAAGCAAGGAAGTAGAATAGCCCAGACTTGGCTGGCTTGGAGATTTTTCTAGTTCCAGGATTCATGGTCCTGGGAACCTTTACTTTTTTAAGTAGATGGAGATTACCCAACAAAAAAGCATCATGAGAAAGCTTAACATAGTCCTAAGGAATAAGAAGTCAGGCCTTGGAGTTAGGGAGATCTGCTTCAAATATACTTTTCACTGTGGCAACTGCTCGACCATGAGAAAGTCAATTAAAGTTCTCTGAAGTTCAAGAAACTCTAAATCACTTTAAGAAAACAGAACATAGGGGCAGCTAAGTGGCGCAGTGGATAGAGCACCAGCCTTCAAGTCAGGAGGACCTGAATTCAAATCTGCCTCAGACATTTAACACTTCCTAGCTGTGTGACCCTGGGCAAGTCACTTAACCCCAATTGCCTCAGCAAAAAGCAAAAAAAAAAAGAAAGAAAGAAAACAGAATATATTGCCTTCTAGAGTTGTGTCAAATTGATGCTACAAACAATAGCAATTCTTTCTCCTTCACCCTCTCCCTGAATCTGTCCCTCTTCCTCTTCTTTTCCCTCTTCTTCTCCGTTTCCCTCTACCTTTCTTCTCCTTTTCTCTCTTCTCCCTCCCTTTTTCTCCTTCCCTCTCCCCTGCCTCCCTGCCCCCCCCTTACTCTCTCTCTCATCTCTTTCTCTCTCTTTATATATACATACACATACACACATATACACGAGAGAGAGTGTGTGTATATGTGTGTGTGTATTCATAAATGAACTCAGTAGAGAGGAAAGGGCCTACTAGTGCAAAATATAACTTATCATATATATATATATAATATATATAACTATTAGCCATGATTGAAATTTTATGGTTTTTGTTTAATTGTCCTTCATTCAAAGGAGTGTTTGATAAAGATATAGTGAGAAATAATTGTCATGAAACTACATTGTATTTATATATGTATACATATATATGCATGCATGTATGTATATATGTGTGTGTTCACATCTGTATATATCAACATAAATGTGTATGTATGTGTATACATAGAGCACAGGTGTGTGCATGTATACCATGCTTTATATTATATATGAAGTATATTAAATATGTGTATACATATGTCATATGTATTGTGTGGTTAGTAGATATAAACTGAGAAATCTCTTTGGGATGAAATTATCAGGGAAGGCTTTACAGAGGAAATAGAATGTCAGTCAGTCAGTCAACAAGCATTAATTAGGCTCTTATATGTCAATCATTGTGTTAAGTGGTTGGGATGCAAAATAGGCAAAACAGTCCTTGTCTTCAAGGAGTGAACAATCTAATGGAGGAGACAATGTTAAAAGGGATCTGAAAAGACTTTTGCTGAAGATGGGACTTTCACTAAGACTTGAAGGAAGCCAAGGCAGTGAGGAAGTGAAGATGATCATGGAGAATGCTCTAGGCTTAGGGATCACCAGTAAAAATGCCTAGAGTCAAGAGAAAGAATATCTAGGATGTGAAAAAGTGAGATCAGTAACACTGAAAATCTGAGTAACCGTAAAGTTAGGAGGTTGCCAAGGTATTGAGGGCTTCAAAAAACAAAAAGAAAATTTTATTTTTGGAGACTATTAATAAGGAACTACTGGAAGTGCTGAATAAAGAGATGACATAGTGAGATCTGTATTTTAATAAAACCAACTTTACTTCTGACTGGAGAATGGACTAGCCTGGGGCAAATGGCATTTAAGGATGGACTTGAGGCAGGCAGACCTCCACTTTCCCCAGGAAACTATTGCCATAATTTGGGCATGAGGTAATGAGGTCCTGGACTAAGGTGCTAACAGAGTCAGAAGACAGAAAGAGTCATTTACTGTAGGACTTAGTAACGGATTGGTGAGGAAGAATGAGGAATTATGATAACAAGAAAAATCATGATAACATCTTGATTTCTAGTCCATATGACTTGGAGGATAGTGATACCCTTGACAGTAACAGAAAAGGTCAGAAGTATGAATGTTTGAGGAAAAATATAATGATTTAATTTGAGTTTGGATACATTATGTGTAAGATATTTATAAAACATCCTTTATGAAATGTCATAGAAACAAAAGATTGGAAGTCAAGTAGAGGTTAGGGATAGAAAACTAAACCTTGAATCAAATACATAGAAATGATAGGACTTTTGAATTTACAGTATTCTTTATACCATCTGAGTCCATGACAAGGAAAAATTGCAATCTTTTTTTTTCAATGTTTCTATGGAAAGAGGAAGAGAAATAAAATTAAGTCTACTTTTTTTTCTTTTATTCCTATAGAAAAAAATGACAATTATTTTAAGGTCCTATGATAAAGGCTCAGGGAAATATAAAAAAAATCAAGGAGAATAGTTTGTTTGTTTTTTTTTTCAGTAAAATGGGGAATCAGAGCTAACCTGATTATAAAAGTCCACTCTAATAAAATTTCTGCTTAGATGAAATAGCATAAGTAAATGGAGAGAGGAAGAAGAAAGGACTAATGTCATCCATTTTCCAAGAACCATTTCGACAAAGCAGGAATAAGAGTAGTAGTGAAGTTTCAAATATATATATGGTTATATACATACACATATGTAGACATATGCAGATATAGATGATATATAGATTTAGAAATAGAAATTGAGATAGAGATGTTGATATATAGATGTAGTCATAGATGCTATAGATATACATGACTATAGGTTATATCTATACACTATAAAATATAAAAAAATCACAAATTTGGAGAAACAAAGTAAACTCAAGATCCTCAAGAAAGGCTGGAAATTCAATTTCATAAGAATCCCTGAAGTTTTATGGGATAGAACCCATAAGAAATATTACTGGAAGGGCATGGCTTATTCAAGAGGTACATATTGGGTAGAAGAGGAAAGGGAAATGTAGCATTGTAAATAAGGTAAAATTATATGAGGAAGTCCAGGAAGTGGAGGAAGAAGCAAGATGAACAAAAATTATACAAAACCAATAACACTAACAATTTCTTCAAAACATACAACAAAATGAGAAAATCTGCAATGAGTTAAGGAAACAGTTCATAAAGCAGATGTAGCGACATGCTATTGGATATAGCGACATGCTATTGGATATAGCAATGAAAGATTTCAATTACAATAATAATAGTGTTTATATTGTACCTTGAGGTTTGCAAAATACTTCACAAATCTTGTCTTATTTTGTCCTCAAAAAAACTATAGGAGGTAGGTGTTATTAGTATTATTCCCATTTTACAAATTAAAAAAGTGAGAAAAACAGAATATCTGAGGCCAGATTTAAACCTAAATATTCCTGGTTTCAGATCCAGGGCTCTTCTTGCTATGACACCTTCTGGAATTCTCTCTCTGCCAAACGCAGAACAGCTAAAAATGTCTTAGTTTGTCTTAATGAGAAGTCCATTAACTAAAAAGTAAGGGCAATAGTAATCAGAAATTCCCTACTGGATCTAATACTGATCAAAAAGAAGAAAGTGCAATTCTAAAAGCCTTGGCAAAAGTGACTATGATGTTTTAATTTGTGATAGAAGTGGGGGAGAGTCTGACATGCAGTCAGAGCAGACTACATTAGACACACTGTGAATTTGTTGAGGTGGAACATGTTTCTCGGGCTGGAAAGTACAATTCTGGAGAGCTTATTTATTTATTTTAACATTGGAGACCAATTCTATACCTGACACCTCACAGAAATAGAAAGAGAAGGAGAGATGAAGCATTTATTAAGCTCTGCAGGAGCTTAGATCAGAGACTATGTTTCAGGGCCCATGCTAAGTATTTTACAAATATTATCTCATAGATTTTTATATTGTGAAGTAGCTGTTACTATTATCTCCATTTTACAGCTAAGAAAACTGAAGCAAAAGTTAAGTGATTTGCTGAGGGTCAGCTAATAAGTGACGAAGTAAGATTTGAAATCGTCTTGATATCCACTCTGCCATCAAGCTTTTTGAGATAAGGGACAGATTCTCTCATTGGGTGGCATATTCAGGATTCTGTCACCATGATGATCTTCTTTCGGGGCCCTGTTACCTTCTCCTGACCTTCTGATAAAGAGCAAAAGGAGGAGTTGTCTTAAAAATGAGAACAGTTCAAAAAGAGCTAATAAAATGAAAAAAATGACAATTCTACTTAAATTAATCTGATTATTCAGTGCAATACCAATCAAATTGCCAAAAAATTACAGAACTAGAAAAAATATAATAATGAAATTCATCTGGAAGAGCAAAAGATCAAGAATTTCAAGGGAAATAATAGGAAAAATGCAAATGAAGATGGCCTATTTGTACCAGACCTAAAACTCTATAGATTTGCTTACATGAGGTCATCAAAGCAATTGGATACTGACTAAGAAATAAGAGAAGTTGATCAGTGGAATAAGTTTGGTTTGCAAAACACAATAGTTAGTAACTATATTAATCTATGTTTGATAAAGCCAAAGACCCTAGTTTCTAGGATAAGAACTCTTTATTTGACAAAAATTGTTGGGAAAATTGGAAAATAGTATGGCAAAAACTGGGCATTGACCAACACCTAACACCGTATACCAAGATAAGGCCAAAATGGATTCATGATTTAGACATAAAGAATGATATTATAAGCAAATCAGAAGAACAAAGGATAGACTGGCTGTCAGGTCTGTGGATAAAGAAGGAATTTATGGCCAAAGTAGAACTAGAGCAGTAGGAAATGCAAAATGGATAATTTTGATTATATTAAATTTTAAAAGATTTTATGCAAACAAAACCAATGCAGACAAGATTAGAAAGGAAGCAGAGAACTAGGGGAAAAAAGTTTACATTCAAGGGTATTGATAAAGGCCTCATTTCTAAAACATATAGAGAATTGACTCAAATTTATAAGAATATAAGTCATTCTCCAACTGATAAATAGTCAAAAGATATGAACAGACTATTTTCAGACAAAGAAATTGAAACCATTTCTAGTCATATAAAAAATGCTCTAAATCACCATTGTTCAGAGAAATGCGAATTAAGACAACTCTGAGGTAACACTACATACTTCTCACATTGGCTAAGATGACAGGAAAAGTTGGAGGGGATGTAGAAAAACTGGGACACTAATGCATTATTAGTGAAGTTGGGAAATAATTCAACCATTCTGATGAGCAATTTGGAACTATGCCCAAAGGGCTATCAAACTGTGCATACCCTGTGATCCAGCAGTATTTATAACCCAAAGAGATATTAAAGGAGGTAAAGGGGCCCACATGTGCAAGAATGTTTGTGGCAGCCCTTTTTGTAGTGGCTAGAAACTGGAAACTGAATGGATGCCCATCAATTGGAGAATGGCTGAACAAATTATGATATATATATATGCATATATATATATATATATTATGAAATATTATTGTTTTCTAAGAAATGACCAGCAGGATGATTTCAGAGAGGCCTGGAGAGACTTGCATGAACTGATGCTAAATGAAGTGAATAGAACAAGGAGAACATCACACACAGCAAAAATGATTATGTGATTATGAACTTTTTTCAACAGTGAGGTGAGTCAGGCCACTTCCAGTAGACTTGTGATGGATAGAGCCATCTGCATCCAGAGAAAGGACAGGGGGATTGAGTGTGGATGACGATATAGTGTTTGCTCCTTTTGTTGTTTGCTTTTTGTGTTCTTGCTCATTTTTTTTCCCTTTTTAATACGATTTTTCTAGTGCAGCATGATAATTGTAGAAATATGTATAGAATAATTACACACGTTTAACACATATTGAATTTTCTTGTGGTCTAGGTGAGGGGGTGGAGAAAGGGAGGAAGATATATGAGGATCAGTTCTAATGGACATGACTCTCTTCAACAATGAAATGCTTCAAACCAGTTTCAATTGTTTGGTGAAGAAAGCCATATACACCCAGAGAGAGGGATGTGAAATGTGGACCACAACATAACATTTTCATGTTCTCTTTGAGGTTTGCTTGCATTGTATTTCCTTTGTCAGATTATTCTTTCTTGTAGATATGATTTCTCCTGCACAAAAAATGATGCAATAACTATACATATATTTGATTTCTTAAGTATTCTAACATAATTATCATGTAATAGATATACTGCCATCTAGGGGAGGGGTGGGGAGTAGGGGGGAAAATTTGTAACAGAAAGCTTTTTAAGCTTTTTTTGTTTAGGAATTACCCATACATATGTTTTGCAAATAGAAAGTATTAATAAAAAAATAAATTAAAAAAAGAGAAAGGGAGGAAGAAAAATTTGGAACCCAAGGTTTTCAAGGGTGAATGTTGAAAACTATTTTTGCATATACTTTGAAAATAAAAAGCTATTTAAAAAATAAGAAGAAGAAAGAAGGTGATAACAAACCTGTTTTTTTCTAAAGATCAGAAAATGGATGCAAGGCTAAGTAAAGGAGAATGCAGAGAAAAAGATTGGATTGTACTGTAGGATAGCATCAAAAATGTTAAGATTCAAAATGGGTTGAGGCTTGCAAAGAAATCTAAGGATGTTGTCTGAGGACTAGAGAAAAAGAGGTAATGGACATTGATTTATAATAGCAAAGTCAATATGAGTCAACAGTTCTACAGTCGCTAAAGAATCTCATGAGGCCTTACCTTCTATTAAATAAAAGTGTCCAAGAGGCTTTTGAGCTGATATTCAAGGTGTTTAGGGGGAATAGCAATAATAAATGCAGTCCTGGAGAAGTTCAAATAATTAAATCAAATATGTTCTAAGGTATTGATGCGTTTGATAGGTCATTGATAGTGGCCTTTGAAAGCTGGGGAGAGGGGAATGCATAACTAAACAAAATACGCCAGATGTGGTGCAAAAATCAATCAATAAACCTCTATTAAGTTCTTTTGAAATTTCAAGCACTATGCTCAATATAGGAAGATATCAAGTCAAAAATGGAGCATTGCAAAATCCAACATTTTTAACAGTTTCCCAAGCCTAAATTTATCCTCAAGAATGGGAAAAGGTACCATTACGTGGTTAAATTGTAAATATTGTTCTGAGACAGACAGAGAGGAGAAATATAGACATAGGAAGAAACAGAGAAAGAGGAGGGAGACAAACACAGATGCAAAGGGAAAGAAAAAAGGGAGTAAGAGGAAGAAGAATAAAAACAACAGTAAGAAAGAAGAGGAGGAAGAGGGGGAGCTCCATGTGGAGAGCAGGGATAGAGAGAGAGAAAGAAAGAGAGAGAGAAAGAGAGAGAGAGAATATTATATGATTGTATCCTATGTATCATTATTAATGGTTTGAGATGAATGTGAAAAGAAATCTCTAGTGTAGTGTCCCATGGATTTTTATTTAGTCATTTGCTTTTTTATTATATCCTAGATAAAGACCTAGATGGCAAACATCAGACTTAAAGATAACCCAACAGACATAACTAATAAATCTGTGGCAGGATCACTATGCAACATGATCTTGACAGCCTAGAACACTGGAAGTAATCTAAAAGAATTAACTTTAAGGTGGAAGGTAGTCCTGATCTGTGCAGTTGATTGTATTATGTTTGGAAGGTGGAGGAAGGGGAGGACTTTGTGTCTTTCAAAGAAATAGCGCAATAAATGATGGTTTAAAAAATCCTTTATTTTTGTGTGCTTTAATTTGCACAAGTAAAAGCATGTGGCCTAATTGGAGAAATTTGGGAGCCAAGGTGGATGGCAAGCTTGCATTCCAGATCAGTCATCAGAGAGACAAGGAAATGATAAGGAGTCCAGGGAGCAGGAGCATGTAAGCATCCAGGCTTTGGCTGAACTGCTTTTCAGGCAGTGGCAGGAGGAGGAAAAGAGTCAATGATGCAGTGAGAGATGCCTTTCTTACTTAGAATGCAAAGTATACCTGCATTTTTATCTCTTCCTCTTATTCAAGGGAAGAACCCATAAGTTGTTGAACATAGTGGGGTTGCTCAGGGACATCAATTAGGTCTCAAGAATTTATAGGATAGTCTAAAGTCTTTGGCAGAAACTGCTAATTGGTTTCTTATCTTTGGAAAGTGTGTTGATTGTAGTCAAAGGTAAGTTGTCTCTTAGCATCTTTGCCATTTGACTGTGTTGTCTTGGGCAAATTATGTAATTTCTCTGTTTCCTCAGTGAGTGGGAAGAACAGACTGAATATCTCTGGTCTCTCCCAGTCCTAATAACTGTCAGTAAGATAGAGACAAGGAAACATCACCCAGTAACATTGTCATTTTTAGCATAAATGATTCCAGATAGGGAACTTCCCCAGAAAGAACCAAGGGAGAAAGAGCTAGAAAGGAAGAGGGAATTTTTTCTCTCCATGTTTCTGAAACATGGAGAGCCCATGGCTGGAAAAATAGAGTTGGTGATTGGGCCTGAGATTTCATTCATACAGAGAGTTCTTAAATGAAGAAATGAACTCTACTAAGTTTCTCAACAATTTACAGTTATACAAAGTTGCCTAAACTCTAAGAATGAGAAGTTAAATAACTTGCCTGGAATCACACAGCCATCATTTGACAGAAAGTCATAGAGTCAAAGTTTTCTTGACTCATAAGAGCATTATGCCAAGGTAATTGGGTTTTGCAATGGACCACTGAGTCTCGAGTCAGGAAAAACGAGTTCAAATCCAGTTTCAGACACTAGCGATGTGATTCTGAGTAAATCACTTAACCTCTTTCTGCCTCAGTTTCCTTTCCTTTAAAATGAAGAGTTTGGACCCAGTTGTCTCTGAGATCTCTTCCAGCTTTAAATCTATGATTTTACAACTTAAATGGAGATCCGAAGCTTTTCTGTACTCCCTCCTTGCCTCCAACTCTTAGAATCCTTGAGTACTTTCAATTATCAATTTAAATACCATCTTCTGCAGGATGCCTTTCCTAATTTTCTCTACTCCTAAAGCCATCACCTTTAAAGGAAGCATGTATCTACCTTGTTTGCTTCTTACAGAAATATATATACATATATATACATATATATATACATGGTTTCTCTTCTATTAGAAAGTGAATTCTTGGCGGTCAGGGACTGTCTTTACCTTTTTTCATATTTCAAGAATTTACCTTATCAAATTTACCTTATCAATATTGTTGTTGAGTCATTTCAGTTGTTTTCAATTTTTCATGTCCCTGTTTGATATTTTTTTGGCAAAAATACTGGTGTGGTTTGCCATTCCTTCTGTGGCTAATTTTATAGATGAGGAACTGAGACAAATAGGGTTGTGACTTTTCCAAGGTCACACAGCTAGTGTCTGAGGCCAGATTTGAATTTAAGAAGATGAATCATCCTGACTTCAAGCTCAGTATCCCCTATGCTACCCAGTTGCTCTTACCTTATTCATAGTAAGCCTTAATAAATCCTTCTTAATAGATTGATGAATCAGGATCTAGATGTTTTCTGCTTCACCCCAAAAATCAGAATATAAAGCAGGGGATAGAAATTTTGTGGAAACAAATTTAAGGTCAATATTAGGAAACAAACAACAAAAGAAAAACTGTTCAAGTATTAGAGCTATTCAAACATGGGATGGGCCTCAAGAGATAGTGGAGTTCAAAAGGAAAAACTATATTGTCATTAGTTGGGAATATTGTGGAAAGAACATTTCTGTAATTAGTTGAATTTCATCATCTTTGTGGCCCATTCTAACATGAGATTCAGTGATTTTGTGAGTCATAACTATGTATTTCAGGAGTATTTGATCCATCACAGTGAATTGGAAGAATTCATTTGAATTCAACTGAAAAAAATCACAGATTTAAAGCTCTGCTCTGATATACAGAGGGTGGGGGAACCAAATTTCACTAATACTGTACTAAGTCAAAACAGTACTATGAAGTAACAATTTTACTTTTTTAGAAAATATTTTTCAATGCACTTTTTCCCCAAAATAATTTAGAATCTTTCATGCTGCCTGCTATAAATTAGTGAAACTCAGCTGTATAGAAATATCATTTGGAGATACTTTATTGAGTTCTTGATCTGGAATCAGGAAGAACTAAGTTCAAATCTTACCTCTGGCTGCTGATCTCACTAGCTTACCAACGGACCTCATATGGCAAGTCTCATATTCTTTCTGAGTCCCAGTTTCATCATCTTAAAAGTACTTCTTTCTAGCATTAAACAAAGCGCTATATTAACCTGAGTTACTATCATAATTTTCATTATCTTTTCAATGTCCCTAAATACTAGGAACTTGGTGACAGAGTGGAAAAAGTATCAGGCCTGGAGTCAGGAAGACCTAAATTCAAATGTGGCCTTAGAAACTTCCTAGCTATGTAACCCTGGAAAAGTCATTTAAGCATATTTGCCTCAGTTTCTTCATCTGTAAAATTAGCTGGAGAAGGAAATAGCAATCCTTTGCCACTCCAATATCTTTGCCAAGAAAACCCCAAACAGGAACACAGAATCAGTCATGGCTGGCCTAATTGAACAACCAAGTTTAGCCATCAATTTCTTCAATTTTTGCTTCTTGTGTTATCTTCTCCCCAAATCCAATGTTTTAAACAGTTAGGCTTCTGAGAGAGCTGATGTATGCTTGTTGGAGGCTGCAAGATCTCAGCATCAATATTAAGGTAAGTGTGTTTTACAATACACAAGAAAGGACAGTAGAAAACAAATGCCCCATGATTCTATCAGCAGATGGCTATCAGGATACACCAGAAGACATCACTTTTCAAAAGGTAGAGAGTTGACATTTTATCTCCATTATTAGAAAGTTCTCCCAGTAAATGAAGTCAGAGCATCAATGAATGATTCCCTGCTAGCCCATTCTAGATAGACAGTGTGAAAATTCTTAATTATTTATTCATGCTAAAAGGATTGCTTTTCTGGCTCAGAAATCTGCCTTTAAAGAGAAGCATTTTAAATGCAATGGAACTCTGGTAACTCTGCACTGTCATTTTAGCTTGGGGTATCAAAGTATACCTCATTGTAAGGATGGTCCTTTGCCCCACTGCAAAGGGATGCTGTGGTGGGTTATGCTGCTGATGAGATTGCACTACTAAATTTCAATAAGAAAATCTGTAGCTGGCCCTCTCCTCCAATGTGACTCACTGACTCACTGCTATCCTTGAGACTAAGAGAATTTGATAGTAAAGACATAACAAGCTCTTATCATCAGAGCATGTCAAATCAGAGAATCTTCATTTTGATTTATCCTTTTATGCTGTGCATATTACACCCACACAGTGTATTTTAGAATGACAAACTGAGCCTCATTCTCATTCCAATTCTCTTGCCTTTACAGTTAATTGACTTTAGGTCTTTGCAATATTTAATGATGTTGTTTATTGAGAGCTCATTTGGGATTTCGATTACAATATTTTGTCTCATGTCCTTTTTTTCTTGTCTCACATTTGTACCTCTTAATAATTGTAGCTATCTCAAGTTGCTATAACATCTTGCAGAGTGCTTTACATATAACTTATATGCCCACGGCAATTTATCCTTGCAACATCGCGGGAAGAGTATGATGTTTGTTAATTCCACTTTGTAGATGAAGAAAGAGGCTTTAAGAATTTAATTGACTAATTTTGGGATTCCCGTGACATTATGTAGGATCTGGCACATAGCAGGTGTTTAAAAAGTGGTTGTGGATTAATTCATTAATTCACTAAGTTGTGGATTAATTCATTAATTCACTAAGTTCCCTCAATAAATAGTGGTTTACCAGGGCTCATGAAGAGTCTAGTTCCCTAATCCACATTGCATGGCAATTTCTTTAATCTATTAGATTATAGATTTCATTGGAATTCAGATCAAACTGTAATAAAATTTTTCTTTTCAATGATATAAACCTACTTTCTTGCTCCTTAAATGTAGAAAATTCAGAGTCCACCTTAGTGTTTATGAATCTGTGGCCTTTCAAGGTGGATTTAATTTCTGAAACATCTTGAAGTCATTCATAGACATGCCTAGTGAGGAAGGTAGATGGTCAAGGTAAAGAATCCTATATGGGGGAAAAAGACTTGTAAATATAAAATAATCAGATCTGCTTTCTTGTTTAATTTGTAAGCTGATTGTGAAGAAACTCATGAATGATGGGTCATCAAAATGTGTTGAGCAACAGTATCTGCATTAGTACTTTCTCCCAAGGTGATGCTCCTGAGGAGGAGAGTAGTTTTAAGGAGAGTAAAATGCAAGACACTTAGGATATTAATTTTTGTAGCAGTATCTCTACCACCTAGTAAAATATCTGGCACATCAGAAGTATGCTTTAATACTTGTCAAACTGTTGAAGGAATTATTTAATGCACAACAAATTCTGGACTATTTGTTTTATCATCCCACCTCACATTCTAAATCATCCCTTTCCTTTTATCTCTTTAAAATTCTTCCTCTCATTCTTTCTACCTGTGTGATGTTGCATGGGCCACTTAATTTCTTTGGGCCTGTTTCCTCCTCTGTGAAATGAGATGCATGGATTATAGAATGTATTTTTAACCTATTTATTTATTTTTTTGGTAGCATGGACCCCTTTGGCTTTAACCTTTCTTGTTAAAACCATGGATTTTCATATGCATAAAATGAAATGTATAGGCTTGCAAATATATTGAAGTACAGTTATACAAATTCAACATCAAAATCATAGACTATTTAAAATACCACTTAAGGGTCCATGGACTCCAGGTTAAGAACACTTGAATAAATGGACTCTAAGTTCCCTTCTATAAATCTGTGATCTATGATCTACCTCTTCATCACCCTATCTCTTAGTCCTCCTGATGATCATGAGGCACAAGATCTGTTTATTTCAAATCCTTTAAATATTAGATCTCGAACTCTGGATTAACATGAAAGTATTTTCATAAAACTATGGTAATACAGTCCCCAAATAGTTCAGAATTGGTATTTCATTCTAGATAAAATTCAGTTAGTTTTACTCACAATATCATCTTTTAATATAAATTGGATTTTAAGTCATTATAAGCATACCCTCTTTAGTTTTCAAAAGAAAATCTTCCAATGTATTTTCAATCATATTTGTTTATGATTGTTAAGTGTAACATGAAAGAAAATTCCAGTTTTTCCTCTTAATATTTTCTGACTCTTAGGTTCATTTATTGACAATCTGTCAATAGACAATATTGAGGGGGATTTTCAGAAATGTCTATGTCACGATCTACCATTTTAGGTCTTACAGGCTCTTTTTTTTTTTCTTTTTTTTTGCCACACTGAGGAGCAAACATTGCTGAGACAGCCAGCCAATCATAAAAAAGAAGGAGACACTGCATTCAAACAAATCCCAGTAGCAATCTGTGCCCATCTTCTCACAGTGGCCCTGGACAGAGCCCCAGGGCACTATGCAGACAGAAAAGAAATTTCCAAGACAAAAAAGAGAGAAGCAAATTCTGCCTTAAGATATAGACAGCAAGTTCCCATTGAAGTCTGGAAGAAGAACTATGCCTTGGGTTGTCATAAAAAATTTATTTTAATGTGAATTCTAAACCATTTCTACAATAACAGTGTAGCTGGGAGTGTGTGTGTGTGTGTGTGTGTGTGTGTGTGTTTGCATGTGTATTTCTTTATAGATAATACTTTTAGTCTGATTCTGTCTAGCAATTACATTTTTAGCTGGCTCCTTGATACATGTACTTCTGTGTAGATTTAGTCATCGCTTGTAAAATTAGTCAAACTATCATTGATTGACATCATTGATGGGGCCCTGTTGGTTCACTGGGCATGTACAAATGTGTCATTTCTCTTTTCTTTACAGGTCTATTGGTATTTCTTGTAGCAAAAACCTGTGGGAAATAATATTTTAAAATTGCTTTGGAAATAGCATTTTCAGATGTTTATGACATTAGAGAGAGATTAGATCACACTATTTCATTTAAGACCAATGAATATGCAACATTTACAAAGCGCATGATTTAAAAAAAATTGTAATCTTTGTAAGTGATTCTGCCCTAATTAAATTAAATTCTCATTGACAAAAGTGGGATAACTTAAAGAGCAATTGACATGGAGGCTTTGGGATTCGATATCGTTCACGATATTTTGAAATTGCTATGTTCTACATATCAGGTCATTATTCTATCTTTTACTTCTGGTAAAAAGAACATTGAAAGGTAATCTAATAGATAAATTTTGTGGGGGTAGGAACTGTGTGGTTTTTCATCTGGAAAGGAGTATATCTATGAATGAATTCCATCTTCTCTTGAGATTTATAATGGAGAAAGAGATTCACTCACTTAAGGAAAAGGGTAATAGGGAACAATTATAATGAACTAAGGAATAATCCATATGTGTCTTGTTTTGAGATGTTGAACTCCTGAGACACTGCCCTTAGACCAAGTAAAGAACACTACATCCATATATAAGTAACAATAACACAAATTAGAATGTTTCAAGTTCATAAAAATGTGCACAAATTATGGTCCTAGTAAAAAGAGTACTGAACTGGGAGAATAAGGGTTGTGTTCAAATTTCAGTTCTAGTCTACCTGAGAGATCTGTCATGAATGAGTTAACCTTTCTGGGACATACTGATCTCATTTGTAAAATGAATGTGTTGGGTTAACTTATACATATGTTCCTGTTCTAATTATGTCATCCTGTGAGTTCATATGAAATAGTACCCTTACCATCTGAGGAAATCAGGGAAGACTGCATGGTAAAGTTAGCAAGTAAACTGAATACTGAGGGATAGTTACATGGAGAGCTACAAATAGCAACCAAGGAGGAATGGAATTCTAATCCTAAGAAACAGTGAGTAGAGCAAAGAAATGGTTTGAAGCTTAAAAATATGTGATGAAAGATCACTACCTAAATAAAGCAGTGAGAGATGTTAACAGCTAATCTTGTAAATGCAATTTGGTCCCAGATTGAAGGAAGACTTAAATGTAAACTAAGGTATTTGAAATGTATCAGTAGGGCAATTCCTTGCAAATGATTTGCTTTTCACATTTAGTTGTTGTCATATTATACTTTCTACTTCACTTTGAATCCAACCAAGGCTAATTTGCAAGCCTTGAGATTCTTCTCTAATTTTTTCTTAACATTTTACTTCATGACAATAATCTTTACAAAACTACCAATGTTTACCTATTTTAATCTCCTATATCATAGGATTTATACTATCATATCTTATAGAAAAATGGAATTTCAGAGACACTAAGGATCTTTAGAAATCACATTTTCTCCTTGTTTTACAATTGAGGAAATGAGAAATTTCTGAACAGTTAATTAACATTTCAAAGTCATATAAACCCATTGGAAAAAGAGCTGGAGCCAGAACTCTCTGAACTATTCCTGTTAGGGCTCTTTTAACCACAACAACCTGTTTCTTTCCTCTTAGAAATAAAATTGATGGTTGCCATTCTAGGAAATGACCTGCTTAAATATCTAACACTGTAACTGGGATGCCAGATCCCCACCTCCATGTCTGGTACCAAATATGCTTTTGCAGATCTAGCATTTGAGGCTGACCATGATCTACTATGGTGAGATTAGTACATTCAAGCTGCTCTTGACCCCAGGATTCTTCTGTGATACAGCCATGGGCATTGCCCCAGGCACTGACCTAGCATGCAAGGTAAAAAGAAATGTCTGAGAAGTCTCAGGGAATAGTAAGCCTTTTGAGATACTGTATACTTTTAAGAGACATAAGATATTATTAGGGAGAAATTACAGGACTATCTTGAAAAGAGGAGAAGAAACAGGTGTTAATATCACCCAGGGGAAGAAGAAAAATATTCTGAAATATTGGGGTGGACCAATACCATGACCAAATAGGCAGGATGACAAATTAGGGCAAATTTTGCTTCTGTAATCTTCCATCCTTCTCATATTTTGAGATCCATGGGACTCTCTGAAGCACCAGAATGAATTCACAAGATAGCCTTCATCTTTCTCTCTCTCCTTATGACACATTCCTCCTTTAAGACTTGTAAACCTTGCACCTCATCTCTTCAAAACAGAATTGGGTAGCCAATGAAATAATTATATATAGTGGACCTAATGAATCAATGGGACTTTTGTGTTATCCTGACCTATTTCAGGTTACACAACTTGTATTCCTACTGGAATTTTGAGAAACCATTCCTTTAAACTAAAGAGGTTATTCAAATTGTGGGAATCTCTGGCAATTTTTTTAGTGATATTGACATTTCCAATCACATCACAGGCTCATACATTTAGAATAAGAAGAGACCTTACAAAATATATCATCCAAAAATACCTTTATTTTACAGACGAAGAAATAGTGTCTGGGAGAAGTAAAGCATATTGTTTATGGTTATATAGTTAATAAGTTACAAGAACTTGATTTTGAATTCAAATTCAGAATTCTTATCAAAAGGCCTACTGCTTGCTACTGATATGGAAGACACTTCTAAAGTCATCTAGTCAAGCCCTCCATTTTCTTTTTTAAAAAAATTATTAAAGCTTTTTAATTTTCAAAACATAAACATGGAAAAGTTTTCAACATTAATTCTAGCAAAATCTTGTGTTCCAATTTCCCTACTCTTCCCCCATATGGCAAGTAATCAAATATATATTAAACATGGTTAAAATATGTTAAATCCAATATATGCATACATATTTATATAATTATCTTGCTGCACAAAAAAAAATCAAATCAAAAAAGAAAAAAGTGAGACAGAAAATGAATTGCCAGCAAATAACAATAAAAAGAATGAAAATTCTATACTGTGATCCACACTTAGCTCCCACAGTCCTAACTCTCTCCGGGTGTAGATGCTTCTCTTCACCACAAGGTCATTAGAACTGACCTGGATCATCTCATTGCTGAAAAGAGCTACATCCATCAAAATTGATCATTGCGTAATCTTATTGTTGCCATGTATAACGATCTCCTGGTTCTGCTCGTTTCACTCAGCATCAGTTCATGCAAGTCTCTTCAGGCCTTTCTGAAATCATCTTGCTGTTCATTTCTTACAGAACAATAATATTCCATGACATTCATATACCATAATTTATTCAGCCACTCTCCAATTGATGGGCATCCCTTCAGTTTCCAGTTTCTAGCCACTACAACAAGGGCTGCCACAAACATTTTTGCACATGTGGGCTCCTTTCTCTTCTTTAAGATCTCTTTGGGATATAGGTCCAATAGAAACACTGCTGGGTCAAATGGTATGTACATTTTGATAACATTTTGAGCATAGTTCCAAATCGTGCTCCAGAATGGTTGGATCACTTCACAACTCCACCAACAATGTATTAATATACCAGTTTTCCCAAATCCCCTCCAAAATTTGACATTATTTTTTCCTCTCATCTTAGCCAATTTGAGAGGTGTGTAGTGATACCTCAGAGTTGTCTTAATTTGCATTTTTTCTAATCAATAGTTATTTACAGCACCTTATCATATGACTAGAAATGGCTTCAATTTCTTTATCTGAAAATTGTTCATATCCTTTGACCATTTATCAATTAGAGAATGGCTTGAAATTTTATAAATTTGAGTCAATACTCTATATATTTTAGAAATTAGTCCTTTATCAGAACCTTTGAATGTAAAAATGTTTTCCTAATTTATTGCTTCCCTTCTATTTTTGTCTGCATTAGTTTTGTTTGTACAAGAAATTTAATATAATCAAAATTTTCTATTTTTTTGTTCAATAATGAATTTCAGTTCTTCTTTGGTCATAAATTTCTTCCTCTCCACAAATGTGAGAAGTAAACTATTCTTTCTTCTTCTAACTTGCTTATAATATGACTTTTTATGTTTAAATCATGAACGCATTTCAACCTCATCTGGGTATATGGTGTTAAATGTGGTTCAATGCCTACTTTCTGCTTTACTGGTTTCCAATTTTCCTAGCAGTTTCTGTGAAATAGTGAGTTCTTATCCCTGAAGCTGAGGTTTTTCAGTTTGTCAAACACTAGATTACTATAGTCATTAACTATTTTCTTTTGAGAAACTACTTTATTCCACTGATCTACTCTATTTCTTAGCCAGTGCCAAATGGTTTTGATAACTGCTGCTTTGTAATATAGTTTTAGGTCTGGCAATGCTAGGTCATCTTCATTGGTATTTTTTTTAACATTAATTTCCTTGAAATTCTTGACCTTTTGTTCTTCCAGATGAACTTTGTTATTATTTTTTCCTAGGTCTGCAAAATAATTCCTTGGAAGTTTGATTGGTATGGTACTGAATATGTAGATTAAATTAGATATTATTGTCATTTTCATTATATTTGCTCATCCTACCCATGATCACTTGATATTTCCCCAGTTGGTTAGATGTGACTTTATTTGTGTGGAAAGTGTTTTATAGTTGTGTTCATATAGTTCCTGACTTTGTTTTGGCAGGTAGACTCCCAAGTATTTTATATTATTGACAGCTGTTTTAAATGGAATTTCTTTTTGTAACTCTTCCTGCTGGATTTTATTGGTAACATATAAAAATGCTCATGTTTTATGTGGATTTATTTTATATCCAGCAACTTTGCTAAAGCTGTGAATTGTTTCTAGTAATTTTTATTTTCTAGAGTTCTCTAACTATATTATTATATCATCTTCAAAGAGTGATAATTTGATCTCCTACTTACCTACTCTAATTCCATTAATCTCTTTTACTTGTCTTATTGCCAAAGCTAGCATTTCTAATACAATATTGAATAGTAATGGTGGTGATAGGCAACCTTCTTTTACTCCTGATGTTATTGGGAATGGTTCTAGTTTGTCCCCGTTACAAATGGTGCTTGCTGATGGTTTTAAATAGATGCTATTGATCATTTTAAGAAAAAAGCCATTTATTCCTATACTCTCTAGTGTTTTTAATAGGAATAGGTATTGGATTTTATTCGTAAATGATTTTTCTGCATCTATTGGGATAATTGTATGATTTTTGTTAGTTTGGTTATTGACATAGTCAGTTATTCTAATAGTTTTCCTAATGTTAAACCAGCCTTGCATTTCTGGTATACATTGTCCTTGGTCTTAGTGTATTATCCTGGGTATGACTTTCTGTAATCTCTTTGCTAATATTTTATTTAAGATCAATATTCATCAATATCATTGATATTCATCAGGGAAATTGGTCTCTAATTTTCTTTTAATTTTTTTTCCTCTATCTGGTTTAGTTATCAGCACTATATCTGTATCATAAAAGGAATTTGGTAGGACTCCTTCTTTCCCTATTTTTTCAAATAGTTTGCATATATTGGAATTAATTGTTCTTTAAATGGTAGAATTCACATGTAAATCCATCTGGCCCTAGAAATTGTTTCTTAGGGAATTGATTAATGGCTTGTTGTATTTCTTTTTCTGAAATGGGACTATTTAATTTATTTCCTCTATTTCACTTAGATTATCAAATTTATTGACATGTATTTGGACAAAATAACTTCTAATTATTGCTCTAATTTCCTCTTCATTGGTGGAAAGTTCTCCCTTTTTATTTTTGAGACTACCAATTTGATCTTCTTTCCTTTTTCTAATCAAATTAAAAGTTTATCCATTTTGTTGTTTTTTTTTTTCATATAACCAACTCTTAGTTGAGTTTGTTCATTAATTTCTTACTTTCAGTTTTATTAATCTTTCCTTTTATTTTCAGAATTTCAAATTTGGTATTTAATTGGGGGGTTTTAACTTGTTTTTCCCCAGCTTTTTTAGTTGCAAGCCCAATTCATTGATCTTCTCTTTCTCTATTTTATGCAAGTAAGCATCTAGAAATATAAAATTTCCCCAAATGACCACTTTGGCTTCCTCTCACAAATCTTGATATGTTGTCTCATTGTTGCCATTCTCTTGGGTGAAATTATTGATTATGTCCATGATTTGTTGTTTCATCCACTTATCCTTTGGGATTAGATTACTTAATTTCCAAATAATTTTTGGTCAATTTTCCCCTGGCCTTTTATTGATCTGAGAAAAATGTACTTATTATTTCTGCCTTTCTTCATTTGATTTTAAAGTTTTTATGCCCTAATAACAGTCAATTTTTTTGTACAGGTTTCATGTACCATCAAGAAAAAAGGTATGTTCCTTTCTGTCTCCATTAAATTTTCTCCAAAAGTCTATCATCCCTAATTTTTCTAGGATTCTATTTACCTCCTTAGCTTCTTTCTTATTTATTTTGTTGTTTGATTTATCTAGTACTGAGATCCCCCACTGATATAGGTTTTTTCTGTTTAATTCTTCTTGCAGCTCTCTTAAAACTCTTCTAGAAATTTGGATGCTATACCACTTGGTACATGTATTTTTAGTATTGATATTACTTCATTATCTATGGTACCTTAAAGTAGGACGTAGTTTTCCTCCTTATCTTTTTTAATTAGATCTATTTTTGCTTTTACTTTATCTGAGATTAGGATTTCTACCCCTGCTTTTTTTTTTTAAATCTCAGGTGAAGCATAATAGATTCTGTTCCAACCTTTTAACTTTGCTCTAAATGTATCACTCTGCTTTAAATGAGTTTCTTGTAAATAACAAATTGTAGAGTTCTGGCTTTTAATCCAGTCTGATATCTGCTTCTGTTTTATGGGAGAGTTCATTCCATTTACATTCACAGATAAAATTACTAACTCTATATTTCCTGCTATCTTGTTCACCCACAGTTATATGTTTCCTTTCCTTTCCCCCTTTCCCTCCTCAGTATTTTGTCACTGATCACTTTTTTCCCTCAAACAGCCATCCCCTTTTGCAGCTCCTCCCCCTTTCTTATACTTTTTTCCTTCTACTTCTGTTCTCCCTTCTATTAGTCTCTCCCCTTTCTTTCCACTTTCCCCACCTTTTTCCTTATAGGCTGAAACAAACTTCTTTGTGAAGCTAAATGTATCTAATATTCTCTCTTTGAGCCAAATCTGATGAGAGTAAGATTCCCACAAGGCTCATCCCCCTCTCCTCTTTCCCTCAATTGCAATAGGCTTTTTTTTTGTCTCTTCATGAGTTATAATTTACCCCATTTTCCTCTTTTTCCAGTAGAATCACCTTTCCTCCTCTTCATTTTTTTTAAATCACCACAATAATATCAAATTATACCTGTATCCTCAAGTATGCCCATAACAGAGATACAGATCTCAAGAGTGAAACATATTAACTTCCCATATAGAAACATAAGCTTTATAACTTTTAAAATAAAGTTTTTTTTTCTTTCCTCTATACCTTTTTATGCTTCTTTTGAGTTCTGTATCTGAAGATCAAATTTTCTATTCAGCTCTGGTCTTTTCATCAGAAATAGATGAAATTCACCTGTCTCACAGAATGTCCAACTTTTTCTCAGAAAGATGATGCTCAATTTTGCTGGATAATTGATTCTTGGCTGCAATCCAAATTCCCATGCCTGTTCAAATATCAGATTCCATGCCCTTCAGTCTTGTAATGTGGGAGCTGCTAGGTCCTAGGTAATCCCAAAAGTGGCTCCTCAATATTTGATTGTTTCTTTCTAGCTGCTTGCAATATTTTGTTCTTGATTTGATAATTCTGAAAATTATGTTCCTTGGATTTTTCATTTTGGTCCCTCCTTCAGAAGGTGATCATTGTATTCTTTCAATGACTATTTTACCCTATGGTGCTAGGGCATCAGGGCAGTTTTCCTTGTTGATTTCCTGAAAGATGATGTTTAGACTCTTTTTCTCATCATGGTTTTCATGAAGTCCAATGATTTTTAGATTGTGTCTCCTAGATCTATTTACTGGGTCAATTGTTTTTCCAGTGAGGTATTTTGCATTTTCTTCTATCTTCTCTCTTTCTCTCTCTCTTTTTTTTTGTTTGTTTATTTTTGGTTTTGTTTGGCTGATTTTTGAAGTCTCATTGAGTCATTCACTTCCATTTCTTCAATTTTAATTTTTAGTGAATTATTTTCATTAGCTTTTTTATCTCCTTTTGCATTTGGCCAATTAAGGTGGTTTGTTAATTGCATTTTTTCCATTGCACAAATTATGGTTTTTAATGCATTGGTTTCTTTTTCATATCTATTTTTTAAAGAGTTATGTGCTTTTTTCCATTTCATCAAGTCTATTTTCAAAGAGTTTTCTTCAGATAATTTTTGGTTTTCCTTTTCCATACCCTCTTGCAAAGATCTCATTTCCTTTCCCCATTTTTCCTGTAACTCTCTTTTAAGATCCTTTTTTAATTCTTCCAAGAGAGTCTTGTAAAATAGGTACCAACACATATCTCAGGGCTTCATCTGGAATTTATTTGCCTTTAGGATCCTCAGGTTTTGTGGTTTGTTCTTTTTCTCTGTAAAAGCTGTCTATGGTCAGAATTCTTTTTGGTTTTTTGCTCATTTTTTTAAAGTGGAGGTCTGCTCTTAAGGTAAATGGGTCACAGCAGCTTTAGCTTGCCCTTGGGCCAGTACTGCTTACGGACTTCCAGTCCTGGGTAATCATGGGCAGGTCCCACATTCTTCTGGGGTTCAGTGGCTCACAATTTGCTGTTTGTATTTGCGTTTGGGCATTTTGCAGCAAATCGGCTGAACCACCAGTTTGCAACCCAGATAGAGTAGCTTAAGTGTCTCACAGTAGATTCTCACCATCAGACACCACAACACCCTGGCTCCCCACTTCAGCTCTCTGCTCCAGGCTCCCTTCACTTTAGTCTGGGCTCGGCAACCTCTCCCCCTGCCCTATTGAAACAGAACTTTTTTAAAGTTCTTCCAAAGAATCTTCTTCTGGATATTTGTTGCACTCCTATATTTGTGGGTTCTGTCACTCCAAAACCATTTCAGAGGTTTTTATATTTTTAAGATTTGTCCACACTCTTTATGGAGTTTACTAGGTATTGCAGTGAATGGGGTACCTGGAATAGGGTCAGGAAGACTCATTTTTTCTGAGAACAAATCTGATCTCAGACACTAATTAGCTGTATGAGCTTGGATAAGTCACTTAACCCAATATGCCTCAATTTCCCGATCTGGAAAACAAAATGTCAATCTACTCCAATACTTTTGCCAAAATAACCCCAGTAGGGTCAAGAAGAATCAAATATGATTGAAAAACAACTGAATAATTAAGTCCTTATATGGATCCTTTATTTGATTCTCTCAATACCTTGTGAGGTGGTTTCAATTAGCATTTCAATTTTACTGGTGTGTTTTGAGTCAAGACCCTATTTTTTTTAATCCTTAATCTCCTCCCCTATAATGCAGGGGGAGTAGAATAGCTTGTGTTCAGGTACCCTTTTAGAGCTAAATTCTTATATTTGCATTATGAGATATTAGATGCTCTCTACTATCCCTTCTAGCTTAGAATTCTATAATCTTTATACTTCCCCCAGTTGACTCATATTCCTGATGTAGGTAGAAGAATAAGAGGCATTTATGACAGTGAAAAGATTGCTCTGGAGGCAGAGTTCTCGCCATAGACATGTAATACTTGGGCAGGTCATTTAACATCTCTGAGTCTTACTTTGCTCATCTGTAAAACGAGGAAGTTGAATTAGAAGATTTCTGAAGTCCTTTCACATTTTTGAGTTATGATCCTATTACTGGGGGATCAGGAATACCTGGGTTCTAATTCTGCTTTAGATAGTTACTAGTTTTATGAACATTTAAGCTCCCTAAGCCTGTTTTCCAAGGAAAGGGATAACTTGTGCAAAGGTTGGAAGATGAGAGAGATTTTTTTTTCGTTTCTGTAATAAAAAATAGGACAATTTAAACAGAATGTAAAGCATGTGAAAGGATTGAAAGAAGACAGATCCTGAAGATCATTATAGGCTAATTAAGTTATCCTAGATATAATGTGGAGCTACTGAAGTTTCTTGAGCAAAAGAATAACAAGATCAGACTTTTGCTTAAGATTATCGTGGCATCTGTGGAGGACAGATTAGAAAGAGAAGAATTTCTAAATTTAGGATCCCAATTAGAACTTTGTTAGCAATAATAGCCCAAGCAAAAAATACTGATGATCTAAAGTTGTATCATCTATTCCTTAATAGGAGGAAAGCATACAGTTTTGAAATATATAAAGATAGTATTAATTGAACTCAGCAAGTGACTGGAAATAGGAGAGGAGTACTAGGAAAATGGAAGAGTTGATAATGCCATATTTTCCAGTATAAATCAGATTATTGAGTGGGATGAAGTAGTTTGTGGTAAGAGAGGACTTTTTTGTTACCGACAAAATTCTCCCATTTTGGTTCTTGTCTACTCTTCCCATATAGATACCTAGCCCTACCTGCATCTTATTCCATTTTTCTACTAGGATCACAGCTTACTGTGTTCCTCACAGATAGCATATTTGTGTATTAACATATGATTTTAATACATTAAGTGAATTCAACCAACATTTAATAAGCTCTTACTATATTCAAGCCTCTGAGGATCAAAGAACAAAATAAAAATGAAACAGGCCTTGTTTTCAAGTATCTTACACTTTAATGGAAGAGGGTACAGTATGGACATAAAATATCTTAAAAAATATAAATAGGAGAAAAAATAAAAGGTTATCTCAAGAGTGAGACATTGTTATTAATTCAAAAGATCAGAAAAGGCCTGTGTAGGAAGTACCAGTTTGACTATATGTTGAAGAATCTTGGCAAAGATGAGGAGGATATGAGTGCCCTTATGCAAAATTACTCAAGTGGGAAATAGGAAACAGTTAACAGATCAGTTTGACTTGGATAATGAATATGTGGAGAGCAGCAATACTAAGTGATATAGAACATATAATGGGGAATCAAATCGCAAAAGTCTTTAAATGCCAAATATTTTGTATTTTATCCTAAGGCTATAGGAAGGAACTGAAGATTTTTGAGTAGGTGGGGTGACATTTTATGTTTTAAGAATAGCAATTTGGTGATTATATGAGAATGGGTTGGAGAGAGGAGAGGCAAAGGGTATGAAGAGATAAGGAGTCTGCCTTAATTTAAATGTTTATTTCAGAATCTTAGATATAATGAAGTGAAAATTTCTTTATTAAGATAAGGTTGTAGAAAGAGGAACAGAGGAAAACCCAAATGAGAAACGTGTAAGCAGCTACTCTAGCTATGTATATAATTGTATATATGTAGAGAATTGACCCCGTCAAGACAATCAGAGGAGAAAAAGCTGAGAAATGATCTTCAGAGAGATTCCTAGATCTTTAGATATTGAAGGGAATTCAAAGATCATTGAATCATTAGCACACAAAAGGCTATGAAACACTGGGCAACATTCAAGATCCCTGAGACCCAATCTCATCATTCATAAAATAAGGTAGAATTTGATGTTCTCTAAAGCTGCTTTGGGTCAGCAAGGTGGCACCTTGCCTGGAGTCAAAAAGACACATCTTCTCGAATTCAATCTTACTTACTAGATGTGTGACCCATGGTAGATTATTTTGTCCTCAGTTTTCTCATCTGTAAAATAAGCTGAAGATGGAAATGGCAAATCAAGCCAGTGTCTTTGCCAAGAAAATTCCAAAATGGAGTCATAGTCAGATATTACTGCAACAAATGAAAATAAATAAACAAATAAAAATAAAAATAAAACCATCACTTTTAGCTCTAGATTTATGATCCTAAGAGTCTATGACGTATTCCAACTTCCTCATGAGGAATCAAGAACTCAGGAAAACGCAATGAGATCATTAAGTTTCCACAACTAATTGCTTATGGAATTTAGGGCATTTTTTTAGTCAATTTAATGACTTAGAGTCTTCTAGTTTCTGTTTGTACTTGAGGAGTCTGAATTGTTTCAGCAAATATGTAAAAAGAAATGCATTCCTACAACATGTTTGACAAATGAAAATCCAGTCTTTATCCTTTTCTCTTCTACTTTGTTTTGGAAATGCTTATTTTATTTCTTAAATTCAGAATAATTTTTTTAATTTAAAAAAGAAAAGCCAGTATTTGTTGAAGGACTTCTGACATCAGTAAGTCTCGTACCTCTACAATGTGCTTATGGACAGCTGTGATTGTTAGGGAATTCTTCCCCCAAATTAAGTGTTTATTGATCTCCTTATACTTTCTGCTCATTGACTCTGGTTCAACACTTGGGAGCTTGATAGAATTTATCAAATCCTCTCATATCTGAGAACCCTTGAAAAAGTCTTTTGTTTGCCTCAATTGATACCTGGCCTTAATCACTGAATAAGTGTGATCTTAGTCACCCATTTCATCCAAAGCTATCTCCCATCTCCAGTCATCCTGATCTATATCTTGCCACTGGACCCAGGTGGCTCTGGAGGGGAAAGTGAGACAGGTGACCTTGCACAGTCCTCTCCTGCTTGAATCTACTTCACTTGCATGTCATGCACCTCCCTGATGTCATGGACTTTTTCAAGAATGAAGATCAACACTTGCAATGATCTTGTGATGAAGACAGCCATCTGCACCCAGAGAGAGGACAATGGGAACTGAATGTGGATCATAACATAGTATTTTCACTCTTTTTTGTTGTTGTTTGCTTGTATTTTGTTTTCTTTCTCATTTTTTGGATCGGATTTTTTCTTGTGCAGCATGATATTTGTAAAAAATATGTAGACAGTAATTTCAGGTGTTTAACATATATTGAATTACCCATGTATATATTTTGAAAATAAGAAGCTGTAATTAAAAAAAAGTTACAAAAGCATTTTGAGAGGTAGAACAATATGTTGGATAGATAATTATAAAAAAAAAGAAAGGTTAAACAACTTCTATGTTTCCCTTTAGCTACTAACTGAGCACTTTCATATGCTAAGTAATTGTCATAGCCACTACATTGGTGAAACCAGATTAGTGGCAGATACAGCTCCAAAAGGATGTTCAATCTTCTAAGGACTCCAGGGAGTAATTCAGGTGGGCAGAGGTCTCTTGATGTTTGTTTCCACAGCTAAATCTGCTCTTTGACTCCCTTCTATATATGTTCTCAAGCTGTTTCTATTTTTAAAATACAATATATTTCCTTAGTCCAAGTCAATATCATTTTCATGATTTTTTATACTATGGGGACTCAGATCTCAAATATAATTTTCTTTAAAGATCACAAGAAAGCAGGACCTCCTTCTTTTAGCTGTAATCACACAGATTCATTTTTTTCAGCCATCATTATATGTTGGTAAAGTGTATTTCTTTTTCTAAGATGTAATTCTCTCCCAAATACACTAATTTTATTATTTTCTGACAGGACAAGAAAGTACTAGCAACCATGTAAATACTGAATGAAAAAGGAGAATTAAATTGATTTCATAGACATAGAATATTTAATTCACTACATACTATGTTCAAAACCTTATGTTAAATACTGTGTACAAAGATAAAATATGCCACAAAATAGTTCCACCTTTGTCTTCAAAGAGCTTACAATTATTTAGGGACTGTGGCATTTACCCAGGTGAATAGAATTCAAGGTAATCTGTGGTAGCAAATGATAGATCAGATGAACTAGAAGAGTAGATAAAAGGAATTGCATAACATATATTTTAACACATATAACATATATTGGATTACTTGTCATATAAGGGAGAGGATGGAGGGAAGGAGGGGAAATTTTGGAGCACAAGGTTTTGCCAGGGTCAATGTTGAAAAATTATCCATGTATATGTTTTGAAAAGTTAAAAAAAAAAAACTTAAAAAAAAATAAAAGGAATCATATCAAAAGCAAAGTGAGGAGATTCTGTCTACAAAAGAAAGTCCACTTCATATTCTAAGATTGAAAAAAATAAATCAAGAATAGATAAAAGAAAAGATAATCTGTGAAGATTAGAATTCAAACGTCTCTTGATCCAAACTCCCAACTTTTAAACCCAAGAGAAGGCTGTTACCTATAAAAGCAGAGAAGGAACTCCACCTAGACAACTGGAAAAAAAAAAAGGCTGAAACAACTGGGGGCAAGGGCAGGAGTGGGGTTTTTATTCAGTTTTTCCTTTCTTCTATTCCAACATGGTCCTGGGAGAGATGAAGAGGATGATTTGGAAGGGAGGTACCTTAATGCTTTCTACTTTCTTATTAAAGAATATTTTAACCCATCCAGTTTCCTGGGAGAAGAAACTGAAGTTTGGAAAGGGAAGCAGTCCAAACAAAAGTTCCCTCTTCCAGATAGCCAATGAAACTAAATATAACACTGAATTATTTAAGCTTTGTGCTTAGCACATGAACTAGTTTAATATTCTACCCAAGGGAGCAAGTTAATAATTGTTTATGGCTCTCACTGAAAAAGGTCAAGTTCCTTTACAATGGCTGGATTATTGATTATCAGGAATCTAGAATGATGGGAGATGTCTAGAATACAAATCTAGGAGTTAGAACACTTGGGTCAAGTTCTAGTGCCAACATGAATATTATGAATGAATTTAGGCAAGTCACTTCTAAGCTCTGGATCTCAGTTTCTTCCTCTATCATGGGTCTAATGTCACCTACCCCACCCACTTTGAGTCCCCCCTTCCCTGCCCAGATTTCTGAGCATGAATCTATTTTTATTTTTCCTATGATTATCTTAATAATAATATACTTTGAGGGAGAGAACCATAATTTCATTGGCACAAGCAATATCTCCAGTGAGAAAACAATTCTGTTAATACAAATTGGCACCTGTTCAGGTACTTAGAAGGTTACTATGATGTTAAATGATTTGGTCAGAAAAACAGCCACTGTGTAGCAAAGGCTGGACTTGAATCAGATTTCTAATGCCTCTGATGCCTTTCTTCCACTTTCTATGCTAATCTGCCTGACATTTATATTATACTTTAAGGTTTAAAAAACACTTTTTATAGATGATCTTATTTGACCCTTATAACTACCTCAAAGTAGATGCTATTATTCCATTTTACATATAAAGAAAGAGAGATTAAGAGAGGTTAACTGACTTGTGACTGGCACCTAGTAGGGCTTAATAAATGATTCTTTTTCTTCCTCCCCACATCTCTTTGCTTCATTTGAAGCAATTTTCTAACCCAGATTTTCATAGTATAAATCCAATCCAATAAATCCAAGATACATTTAGCCCTTAGAGTATATGTAGGTTAATTGGAACACACTGGAAGTACTTGTAAAAATAGATAAACATTCTCCTTTATGTTTAGGGAAATGGTTAAGCAGCTTATCTTCTGACTGAAAAGAAGGGATGATAAAAAGGACTCTTCCAACCATTTATGTGTTTAATGTACAGAATAGAGAATGCAAAGTAATTTAAGGCAAGGAAAGTCTTTTTAACCACCTGACAATTTGAGTGTTAATGAGTGGGTAGTATAAGCTTTCAATTCCAATAGTAAACATATAGAGTCTTCTCTACATCTAAAATTGATCAACTCAGTCGTTGATGGGATTGAATCCCATTAAGTAACTGGGTCATGTCAGTTCTTTATGCTGGCTCTGGAATGAAATACAAGGTCCCTTAATATATTTACTTTTTCAGCCTCTCTCTTTGTGGGATTTTCTTGGTAAAGATATTGGAATGGTTTGCCATTTATGCAACTCATTTTACAGATAAAAAAACTAAGGCAAACAGAGTTAAGTGCCCTTCCCAATGTCACACAGCTATGATGTATCTGAGAAAGGATTTGAACTCATGAAGATAAATATTTCTTACCGCAGTGCTTTAATGACTATACCACAAACCTATTTTTTTTGTCATTTAGAGCCTATCAAAATTCACCTCAAGCTTCTCTTTAGAAGTTTATTATATATTAAGATCTCATTGCATACTTTATAATAGGAGAAAGTGCTTTCCTTTGAGTCAGCAAGTGTGAAAATGCTTTTTTTTTTTTTTTTTTTTTTTTTGGCATCTACTAGTTCTGTGAACCTGAGTAAAATAAGGAATATCTTTGAGCCTTATATACTCAACTATAGAATCAAAAGGTAACTGGATGGTTCAGTGGATAGAATAACAGATCTGGAGTAAAGAAGACTCATCTTCCTGAGTTCAAATGTGTGTGATACTGGGTAAATCACTTAACTTTGCCTCAGTTTCCTTATCTGTACAATGAGCTGGAGAAAGAAATGGCAAAATTACTTCAGTATCTTTGTGAAGAAAGGCCCTAATGTGGTCACAAATAGTCAAGCACAACTGAAAATGACTGAACAAAAAACAACAAAATGAAAATAATAATATTATTGCAATGGAAATAAAGATAAAATAAGGCAGCAAGATCTGAGCATGATCAGTTTATTAGATAGATTAGCTGTCACCAATAAATGGGATCAATGACTTTTCAAATACTCTGAATTAGGGATGATAGGATCTATTTTAGTGATTAAAAAAATGATAGAGCAAAATCTGGAGCAACAAAGTATCTTCTAATTGACTAGACTTTTTAATATGGAGGTGGAATGAATGTCATTTCAAATCCTCGCCATTACATCATTGCAAGATGAGGTCAGTGCTCAAGTGATGAGATTAATCTGTAAGCACGGCAGTTACTACAACAGTTTTAATTTGATGAGATTGACCTTTAGGTTAATCAAGTTTCTCTGGAAAGTAGGAGAGGAGGGAGCACAAGTCACAATATTAAAGGTGGAATTACAAATCTCAAAAGTAGAATTGTGATCCAAGTGACCTCTGGTTACCTTGCTCATGAGAGCAAAGAATTTAGGTACTCACAGCAAAGGAGAACATCAATGTGTGCTAATTTGATTGAATCTTAGCAAAATAGAATTCAAATCAATTTTAGTTTTACAATATAATCTAACTCATAGGGGAAATCTAGGGATCCAAAGAGGTATCAAGACTTAAAGTGTGGTATTAATATGGCATATTACTTTTATCATCATCATCACTTGAGATATTCCATTTCCCATTTCTGTGTGATTGCATAGACTGTCTTCCATGCCTTTAATGCACTCCTTTATCGACTTGATATTTTTGAATCCCTTGTTGTTGAGGCATTTCACTTTTGCCTGACTATGATCCCATTCGGGGCTTCTTGACAAAGATACAATAGTGATTTGCCATTTCTTTCTCCAGCCCATTTTACAGATGAGGAAACTGAGGCAAACAGAGAGAAGTGACCTGCCCAAGGCCAAATAGCTAGTAAGTGTTTGAGGCTGGATTCTAATCATTAGCTTTCTTTGAAAGTTCAACTCTTGTGTCATCAGCAGTATGAGCTTTTTCTGATGCAAACCATTGTTCAGGTTCGCCCTCACAAAATTATCTTCTATTTAATTTATATATACTTTGGATTTATGTGCATGGGTACTCATTGTTTCTACTGGTAAAATGCATCTTCTTGAGGTAAAGGCCAATTTTATTTTTGTCTTTTACTTTCAGAACCAAGCATGGTACCTGCCCCCCATTAGGCTCTTAAAATTGCTTTTTGATTGATTGGTTGATATTGATATAAAAGCAATCTCTGAGCATATCTGTCTTATGTTTTAGGGCCCAGAATGAAGAATGAGGTTCACAAATAAAGAGGAAAGTGGAGAGAAAATAAATACATTTTATTTTTATTTAAATTTTTTTGTTTGTTTTTTATTTTTTTGTGGGGAAATAATGGGTTTGACATGGAACTCTCATCAACCTTCACTGTTTACTAAAAATTATTTGATTTAAAATACTGAGTGTGAGTAATGTATGACCAGTGGCCAGAACCAAAGGAGTAAATAGACTTTCAGATCAGGGTAATGAGTTGTACCAAATGTATATAAATGGGGTCTAGCCAGTCTTGGTATTTTCCTGAAACCATTAGGAATGGTGGGGTGGTAAGGGTGGTGAAGGAGTGGGGGCAGTTTAAGTGGATCAGTGAAGACTCCATAAAAAGAGCTTTTTAGGCTTTTATTTTGTGTGGTCCAAATTATTTCAGGCTTTCTTTCTACTTTTGTGGCTTTTCAATGGCAGAATTCTTAGGTTTGTTATTTACTCAAGCCTCAGGTTTGATTTGAATTCCTGGTCTGAGTTTTCCAACTAAACTGCTTCCATAGTGTTAGAGAAATTACTTCATTTCCCTGGGCCTGTTTCCTTCTCTGTAAAAGGTGAGGAGTTATTCCCATGATTCTGGACCTGTGATTTTCTGAAATGATCTGCCTCATTGGAATCACAGCCAATCTTGATAAAAACAAATTAAAAGATGGAAAAGCACTAGGAACTGAGGCTTAAACCCAAATTATGCTTACTAGCTTCTGAAAAAACACAAAGAGGTCCACCTTTTTGTAAATGATGAATGGCTAAATAAATATCTGGTGATTGATTGTTTGGTTGACTGAATGGCAACTCCTTTTGGCTTAAACAAAGAGCTTTATATACACAAATTTCTGGGTACCCAGGAAATGATCTGGGGGTGTGATGTTATTTAGTCATGTCTGATTCTCCATGACCCCATTTGGGGTTTTCTTGGCAGATTTACTGGAGTGGTTTGTCATTTCCTTCTCCAGCTTATTTTATAGATGAGAAAACTGAGGCAAATAAAGTTAAGTAACTTGCTCAAATTTACATAGCTAGTAAAAGTCTGAGACCAGATTTGAAACTCAAGAAAATGAATCATCTTGACTCCCATCTAGCAGGGGTTTCAGGGACCTCAAAGTTATTATGTCATCCCATTATGATACAATGGTAAAAAACAAAAAAGAAAAAGCTAAGGTGACATTAATCTATAGCAAGAAAGGTATGACTTCTAGGAGGATGAATGCAATAGGACTCATTCTTAATTTTAATATCAACAAGCATATTTGAAGCTCTCTGTTCAATTTGAGGCAACACATTTTAGATAGATTATTTGTAATTTGGATAATCCAAAGGAAGGCATTCAGAAGAATAAAAGATCACAAATCTATTTCATATGAGTCTAGGTTGAAGAAACTAAGCCTGTTGATTTTGGAAAAGAGAAAGAAAAGAAATAAAGACTGGAAGGCTGCCATGTGTGAGAAGTCTGATTATTTTTTTTTTCCTTTTTGGTACCTGAATATTCTCAAGCAGGGGCTTGATGACCTCTTGTCTTAAGTACTATAATGAGGATTCCTTTTATGTGAGAGATGGGTGATTACTCAGATACCTTCTGATTTACAAATTTAGTCATTTTTTTTCTTTGTCATTAGATTGTAAACTCCTTCAGGGCAAGTATTATTTTTACCTCCTTTTAAATTCTCCTCCCCCACTCCACCTCAGCATAGTATATAGTATGTGGTAGTATATAGTAGGTGCTTAATAAATGTTTCCTTATTGATCTATCCTTATATTCCCAGCAGATAACAGAGTGCTTGACACAGAATAACCTTGATTAAAACTTACTTCATTAAATTGAATTGTTGTATTTAATATCTTATCCAACTCCAACATTTTTTGATTCAATTCAGCTAATCAGACTCAGTGTCAAAGAGATCCTTTAACAGTTCATACTATTTACAGTTGGCTCTTTTTAAATGTGTTATGTGTTACATACACACACACTTAAATTAAAAGCAAAAAATCAAAAAAATACACCTAGCATGACTGACAGGTTGCTACAAAAATATATTTTTAAAAATCATATTGGCATACAGCAGCATTCCTAAATCTGTTTCTATCTCGGGCAGAGTGCATATCAGCTGTCAGATTTTCTGTAGCTGCTGATTACTTTCATTAGTGTAATTTATCCGGTTGTCTAGATAAAATGGGAAGACACTGACTTGGGAAATTCATCTTTAATTGGCTAGGTCCCAATTTCACAGGAGCCTGCTGCCAGTAGGTGTGGCAATTCTTGTTCCACCCATAAAATGGGAATTTTTAGACATTTCCTTTATCTTTTCTGTTCCACTAGTCTTTTCACTCACCTCTTTCCCCATTTTATGACTACCTCCAATAGGGGATGAAGGGCAAGTTGGGGTAATGTTAACATGACTAATTTACAATAAAATCCCACATCTTCATTTTGTAGAAGTTTTTATTTCCAAACCTATTGAAACAAACATACAAATCCTCATTGAACAGTATGGCTTCAGACAAACTGAGAGCAGGGAAAGATTTTAAAGACTTTATCCTGGGTCATTGATGTGTTAAACATGATGGTATGTGTTTTCTAATGATATCCAGTAATGTCATGGAAGTATTTTGTAATTAATAGCATTTTATTTTTTTCCAATTACATGCAAAGATAGTTTTTAACATTCATCTTTGTAAGATTTTGAGCTCCAATTTTCCCCTCCCTCCTTTCTTTCCCTCCTCCACAAGACAGCAAGCAATCTGATATAGATTACACAGAGACAATCATGTTAAACATATTTCCATATTAGTCATGTTGTGAAAGAAGATTCAGAACAAAAGAGAAAAAACATGAGAAATCAAAAACCCCAAACCAAAAATAAAGCAAAATAGTATGTTTTGATCTGCATTCAGATTTCATAGTTCTTTCTCTGTACATTGATAGCATTTTACATTATTAGTCTTTTGGAATTGTCTTAGATCATTGCTTTGCTGAGAAGAGCAAAATATATCATAGTTGATCATCACACAGTAGCACTGTTACTGTGTACAATGTTTTCTTCATTCCACTCATTTCATTCAGCATCAGTTGCAGGAGAGATTTTTTATTATGGAAGATCTAAGCCCTAGGAAAATATCCTATTTATGGTGGGGTTCTAAACATGCTATATATAGGTTAGGTATTAATTTTATTGAGTGTTGTGATAATTACTGAATGAAAATCATAGCAGTGTGAAAAAAGATGATCTTAATAATCAGTGCTTGGAAAGTGAAGTAGAACTCTAACAGTTGTATACTATAAAAAGGTCAAAGACAGAGAGGAATGACCCATATGTGCAGAAATATTGATAATAGCACTTTTGCTTGTAGCAAAGGAATTATAATGAGATTAAGTGCCCATCACAGATGGGAAAGACTAAACAAATCATGATGCATGAAGGGAAAGGAATATAACTGCATCATAAGAAATTATGAATATGAGGGGATCAGAGAAACCTGAAATGAATGGGTGGAAAGTAAAATAAAATTATTTATTCAATGATCACAAAAACATAAAGGATAACATCTTTGAAGTACTTTAGAACTCAGATCAAAATAATGACTAATAAAATGTTTAGATATACATGTATATGTATATTTACATATATATATGTATATATATGTATATGTGTATATATACATATATATACATATATATATTTTAATTTGTTGAGGCAAACTTGCCCAGGTTCACCCAGCTAGGAAATGTTAAGTGTCTGAGATTAGATTTGAACTTAGATTGTCCTGACTTCAGGGTTGGTGCTTTATCCACTGTGCCACCTAACTGTCCCTAATGATTTGTATTTTTAAAATATTTTATTGATTTTTACTCCAAATAGAAACAAATTACTTCCTTATTAAATATAATATATAGCTGAAAACACCAACTACATGTAAGAGAAGTTCATTATTTCATATACTATTATCCCTTCCATATCATAGGAGTTGAGAACAGAACACTTCTGAGAGTCAAATTTTTGGCTCTCTCTTCATACCAGTATAGTCTGAATTATTATGGTACCAAAAAATAAAATCTATTGATATTGTAAAATACTATGCATATATTTTATGCATTTCTGAGTTTTTGAAACTTTTTCTATGTCATCTGCTATTCTCCATGTGTCATCTGCGGCTTCCAGAAAACTACCCAGAAATTCCCATTGGAAAATTTTTTTTTTCTCTCAATAGGGAAAGTTGTGATCTGGAAGGGATAATTGTATTATTATTCACTTTTTTATATTGAAATGTAATCCAATTTTTCTTAAAAAGAAAGCTATGTTAAAGTTGGCTTCTGCTTAACTATACTTGTTTGTTAAAAGGGAAGGTTTTTATTAAAGGAAATTTAAGAGATTTAAAGATTTAAAGATAAAAAGAGATTTAAAAGATTAAAATATAATAAAAATAGCTATCATTTATATAGAACTTTAAGGTTTCTAAGCATTATACTATCTCCTTTTATTTTCAAATGATCCCTAGATCAGGCGCTAGTAATTTTATAGAGGAGGAAACTGAGGCCATCAGAAGTTAAATGACTTGTTCACTGTCATCTAGTTATTATGTACGTGAAGTAGGATTCACACAGATTTTCCTGATTCCAAGTCTATTCCCTCCACCAACTTAGTAAATAAACAAATGTAATATGAACAAAACATTTAAAAAATAGATAGAAGGAGTAAAAGAACACAAATAGGGCAATTTCATTACCTCCTTGTTAAATTTGTAATACTATTTCATAATTTTTATTCTCTTCTCTTTGTTGTTAGTATATTGAAATATCTGTATTTGTTGTGGACTGTTCAGTTCATGATGAAAAGAAAAAGAAAACAAGTTTAAAAAAAAAGCCTTAGTGGATGAATGACATATTGGCCAGATTATGCTATGCACAGAACTGGGAAGCCTATCCCACTGATCCATTTATATATATATCTTTGACAAGTGTTGCAGATGGGTAATGAGTTGGGCTTAGATTGAGTAGGAGGAGATCGGTCTTGAATGCATTTGGGGAATTGCTAAGTGCTCCCCAAGAGATATTGAAAAAGCCCTTCTCTTTCACACCAATATTTTTGTAGTGATGTCAGATGTTTGTGAATCCCCAAACTACAAACTCTCAGAAGTATTTGAAGTATTATTAACCCAAAAACCAACAGAAACATGCTTGTATGTCCAGCTTTGGAGGGATTTATATGTTGGCAATTATGGCTTATTTAATAATTACTGCAAAGATTAACATTGATTCATACATCTGTGTGTCTTTCTATCTAGATGTCTGTCAGGAAAAACAGGTGCTCATCCTCGAAGGGAGAATGAAATAGCACCTAACAACCTGTGTGATCCATTTACATCCCTGAGATGCTAAAAGAACAAAGGAAGGCTCCAACCTTTTAGAAAGGAACCATGGGAGCAAAATGCACAAGAGTTGCACAACATGGGTGGATGTGAAAGAGTTGTAAATTTCTTATTTCAAGGGAAATGACACATCTTTTTAGTATCACAGGTAGTAATACTCTGTTGACACTGTGTCCAGTTAAAGTCTATGAAACATATAAGTTCTACAAATATAAAAATTGGCTCTATTGTCTAGATATGAGGTCATATGACTAGGAAAATAAATGAGTTCTTCAGATGAAGTTTCTAAATATTCTTTTAAAATATTTTTTAAATAAAATTTTTATTTTATTTGTTTTTAATTTCATAGGCATGCTGGTCTATATACTAGGCTCTTAGAAGGGAAAAAAATATCAGAAGTCACCAAGTAGAATCTGAACCTGAAGTGAAATAGAGCACTGGACTTGGAGTCAGGAGAACTGAGTTCAAATTCCGCCTCAAACATATAGTAGTTGTGTGACTCTGGGCAAGTCACTTAGTTGCTATTTCCCTCAGTTTCTCCATCTGCAAAATGGGAATAATAATAGCCCCTATCTCATAGGGTTGTTGAAAGATAAAATAGATGTTTTGCATACCTTTAAAGTGTTATATACATCTTAGTTATTGCTGCTATTATTATAATTTTATTATTTTATCATTATTTTATCCTTAATTGGTAATAATACAGGCTCTACTTGATGACTTTCAAGGAATCAGCATCATCTTAAGAAAGACCTTTCCTTTGGAGAATAAGAGCCATCATTAGAATTTCTAATTGATTAATATTTCTGTGGTCTCAAGAACAGTACAGCCAAAGTCTATATATCTATGTACAACATGAGTGGACAATTTATAGGCCAAGAGAATCATTTTGGCTCTCCAGAAGGAACCTTGATTGCCCTAAATTCTATTGCCCTTAGAGGTTTACTATTAACCACTAAACGAATGAGGTAGATTTTGTTGTTTTCTGGCTCAGTGGCTGAGTTTAGGACTTGCTCAAGCTCGGAGGTACCATTTATTCTAGTTGCTTTAACAAGGGCCTTAGCCAAATTGCTGCTTTCCTTCAAGATAGGGATGATTGCTCTGTATGAAAACATTATTTTCCTTTCTAGTCATGAATAGGCTCCTGTAGTGGAGAGGGAAAGTAATTCTGCAATTAGGGCACCAGGTGTGTAGACAATCAGGTTGGATTTCTGTGTCCTTCACCACACACAGAGCATCAAAGCATTGAGTGCCACAAGGAAAAGGGTGTTAAATTGAATTTCTTCCTGAGAAGGGGAAAGAAGGAATATGTTGGTCTTTTTATAAGCTCCAAACTCTACCGTCTCTTCCCCATTTCCAGAAGATGACAAGTCACATATTTCACATAGACAGTGGAGACCATTCTTCCAGAGTTTCTTCAGCTTTCTACCTCTACCCCTCAAAACCTCTTGGTAATTATCTCTTTCTTCCCTCTTTGCAGATGTCATTTCTATCCCTTTATTTAAAAACAAAAAAACAAAAAACTTTAGCTTTAGAGTTAAACCCAATTGTTAGATCTTCCTTGATGCTTTCTCTAATTCCTGGTGAATAATGTTTTACATTGTTATGCAATTAGATTACCTACATTTCAGACTTCATTTAACCCTTTTCTTGCCTCTCTTTGATGTGATCATCCCATAATATATTATTATTCTCCAAGAATGTCATATGTCTCTGCTAAATTATAAATTTTATGAAGATGGAAAATATGTCTTATTAAACTTCATTTCTCCAGCAGCTGATATGGAGCTCCATGTGAGGTGGACATGCAATAACTTCTACTTGAATTTTAATTTTAAGGATGTGGCTAAAAAAGGGGGGGAAGGAAGGTACATACTGAAATAATAATTCAGTGAATCTTTCCAGCATAGATGGGCTAGCAAAATTGTGATGAATAGAAAACTGGGCTCAAAGTCAGCTTTAGGTTCCAGTCTTTACTTTTCTTTTAACCAGCTGTGCCACCTTGGCCAAGTCATTTATCTTTACTGAACCTACCTACGTTTTTATCATGTTAAGTAAAGGAATTGGTTTAGATGGTTGGAAAGAACTCTTCTGTTTTTATAACAGTATAATACTGAGGGATGATAAGTAAATGCAATAAAGGTAAACTGATGTAAGTTTCCTGAGAAAAATCAGTTTGTTAACAGTGCACGTATATTTGTTAACAAAGCAGGTCAGTCTGGTCACCTCAGTAAGGTCAGTGACACCAGTAAGAAGGCAGGAGAGAGAAAAGTGTGTGTGTGTGTGTGTGTGTGTGTGTGTGTGTGTGTGTGTATGTGTGTGTGAAATACTATTTCTTGACACAGAAAAACGTGACTCAGATAGTTGGGGAACATTACAATTGGCTATAATGGGGAAAGTGGACTTACTTTCAGGTATAGTTAACTAGGTATCTTTCTGATAATTAAGAAATATTAATTTTTTATGGAACTCATTTGTCTCTTGTAATCTTTGTTAGGAGACCAGAACAACTCAGTTTTATCTCCATCAATGGCATATCAAACTTCCCCTAAATGTACAAGGACAGACAAATTGTCTTTTGGGGAGATGACACCAGGTCAAGTTAGTTGAGGGTACAGAGAGCAAGCAGATGTCCCAGAACCTAACCACATATGTGAAAATAACATTCCCTTTCAAAACCACACCTATGAACTGGCTCAAAACTACAACTGCATTCTTGACCTTAATTCTAGAACTGAGAATTGGAGCTTAACAAGATGGGGAAAAAAGAGTCAAGTACAGAATAGAATCAACTATTAAATGATCCAGAATACCTCAATTAGAGGTAAGGGGAAAGTGATAACTTTTTAATTTTTTGAAAGGACTTTTGCTTAAAATATCTATATTCTTCTTTGAGCCAATTAACTTTTCTTAAATTCACTTTTTTCCTAAGTAGGTCCAGCCTTAACTCCAAAAGAAGTTTTTTTTAAATAAAAACTTAACACTTTTAATTATATTAATAACCAAACTAACAAAAACCATATGATTACCTCAATAGATGCAGAAAAAGCATTTGATAAAATCCAACACCAATTCCTGTTAAAAACACTAGAGAGTATAAGAATAAGTAGGCTTTTCCTTAAAATGATTAGTAGCATCTATTTAAAACCATCAGCAAGCATCATATGTAATGGAGACAAACTACAACCATTCCCAATAAGATCAGGAGTGAAACAAGGCTGCCCACTGTCACCATTATTATTTAATATTGTATTAGAAATGTTAGCTTTGGCAGTAAGAGAAGAAAAAGAGATTAAAGGAATTAGAGTAGGTAATAAGGAAACCAAATTATCACTCTTTGCAGATGACATGAGAGTATACTTAGAGAACCCTAGAAACTCGACTAAAAAATTACTAGAAACAATTCACAACTTTAGCAAAGTTGCAGGATTCAAAATAAATCCACATAAATCATCAGCATTTTTATATATTACCAACAAAGTTCAGCAGCAAGAGATAGAAAAAGAAGTTCCATTCAAAATTAAAAAAAATATTTGGGGATCTATCTGCCAAGGGAAAGTCAGGAACCATATGAACATAACTATAAAACACTTTCCACACAAATAAAGTCAGACCTAATCAGTTGGAAAAATATCAAGTGCTCATGGGTAGGCCGAGCAAATATAATAAAAATGGCAATACTACCCAAACTAATCTACTTATTTAGTGCCATACCAATCAAACTCCCAAGAAATTATCTTACAGATCTAGAAAAAATAGTAGCAAAGTTCATTTGGAAGAATAAAAGGTCAAGAATCTCAAGGGAATTAATGAAAAAAAAAGGCTGATGAAGGTGGCCTTGCAGTACCAGATCTAAAACTATATTATAAAGCAGCGGTCATCAAAACCATTTGGTACTGGCTGAGAAATAGAGCAATTGATCAGTGTCATAGGATAGGAACACAGGACAAGCTAGGCAATAACTATAGCAATTTAGTGTTTGATAAACCCAAAGACCCCAGCTTCTGGGATAGGAACTCAGTATTTGACAAAAATTGCTGGGAAAATTGGAAACTAGTGAGGAAGAAATTAGGGATTGACCCACATCTAATACCACATACCAAGATAAGATCTAAATGGGTTCATGATTTAGACATAAAGAGTTATATTATAAACAAATTAGAGGAACAAAGGATAGTTTACCTTTCAGACCTGTGGAGAAGGAAGGAATTTGTGTCCAAAGAAGAATTGGAACTCTTAATTGAACACCAGATAGATAATTTTGACTATATTAAGTTAAAAAGTTTTTATACAAACAAAACTAATGCAGACAAGATTAGGAGGGAAGCAAAAAATTGGGAAATCATCTTTACATTTAAGGGTTCTGATAAAGGTCTCATCTCTAAAATATATAGAGAATTGTCTCATATTTATAAGAATTCAAGCCACTCTTCAATAGGTAAATGGTCAAAGGATATGAACAGACAATTTTCAGAGGATGAAATTGAAATTATTTCTAGTCATATGAAAAGTTGCTCCAAATCACTATTGATCAGAGAAATGCAAATTAAGACAACTCTGAGGTACCACTACACACCTGTCAGATTGGCTAAAATGACAGGAAAAGTTAATGATGAATGTTGGAGGGGATGTGGGAAAACTGGGACACTGATACATTGTTGGTGGAACTGTGAACGGGTCCAGCCATTCTGGAGAGCAATTTGGAACTATGCTCAAAAAGTTATCAAACTGTGCATACCCTTTGACCCAGCAGTGTTTCTAATGGGCTTATATCCCAAAGAGATCTTAAAGGAAGGAAAAGACCCCACATGTGCAAGAATGTTTGTGGCAGCTCTTTTTGTAGTGGCTAGAAACTGGAAATTGAATAGATGCCCTTCAATTGGAGAATGGCTGAATAAATTATGGTATATGAATGTTATGGAATATTATTGTTCTGTAAGAAACGACCAGGAGGATGATTTCAGAGAGGCCTGGAGAGACTTGTATGAACTGATGCTGAGTGAAATGAGCAGAACCAGGAGATCATTATACACAGCAACAACAAGACTATATGATGATCAATTCTGATGTACGTGGCTCTCTTCAACAATGAAATGTTTCAAACCAGTTCCAATTGTTCAATGATGAAGAAAGCCATATCACCCAGAGAGAGGGATATGAAATGTGGACCACAACATAATATTTTCATGTTCTCTATTGGTGTTTGTTTGCATTATGTTTTCCTTCTCAGATGTATTTTTTCTTGTAGATATGATTTTTCTTACACAGGAAGACAACTGTATAAATATGTATACACATATTCGATTTGTCAAGTATTTTAACATAATTAACATGAATTAGACTTTCTGCCATCTAGGGGAGGGAGTGGGGGGAAGGAGGGAAAAACTTGTAACGAAAAGCTTTGCAAGGGTCAATGTTGAAAAATTACCCATGCATATGTTTTGCAAATAAAAAGCTTTCATTAAAAAAAATAATAATTTTATGTGACAACTATAGGCAAAGTGAGCTATCTTTTCTTTTGAGTCTGCCACGTGCAAACTTGCCCATTCCTTCTTCTGTGCATTCATTTGTGCTATTCTTTCCATTGCCCATGTCATTCTAAACTTGCTTCCTGATTTCTCTTTCTTCTAAACTCTCTCTTATCCCATTGAATACTAGAATTTAGGAAGTAAACTTATAGGACATCAAGTCCCAACTATACCTAACAAAGGATTCTTTACATCATGGCTTCCAAGAGGTCATCCAGCTCTTTGTTAAAAATCATCATTGAGGAGGACCCTACTCCCCCTGGGAAAGATCCATTCTATTTCTAGAGAGTTTTCATCATTGGTAAGTTTCCCCTTGTATCAAGCTGTCCAACTTCTAGTTCTTGTTCCTAGTTTAGCCCTCTTGGACTAAGCAGAAGAAGTCTAATAATCTCTCCAACACATGAAAAAAATTTCAGATTCTTGAAGATGGCTACCATATTCCCTCCAACTCTTTTCTTCTTCAGATATTCCTGGGACATTTAGTTGATTTTGTTATAATTGAAACTCAAAGCCTTTCATGGCTACCCTGTTTGTCTCTATTTTATCAAAATGCATTATAATATGTGTCACTCAGAAATGAACATACTGCTCAAATACAAACTCAAGACTGTCACTATCACTTCAATGTTCTTGATATTGTAGCACCTGTTTTAATGCAAATTAAGCCCATGTTAAGTAGCTTGATTGAATCCAAGCAGTATTGCGTCATGAACAGCTTACAATCTACTTATAACAGCTGAAATTTTACATTAATATCTAATATGATGTTGAAAATAACATCATTATAATAGCTAACATTTAAGTGTGTCAACTATGTGCTAAGCATTGTGGTAGATGGTAGGTGCTTTACAAATATTATCTCATTTGAAGGTCCCAACAAGCTTGGAAGGTAAATGCTATTATTATTACCATTCTACAGCTGAAGAAACTGAGAAGCAGGTTGTGACTTCTCCAAGGTCTAGTAAATGTACTGTGTCATTTAGATGCCTAATTGCCTAAATCTTATTGAAATTATTTGAATCCTGCCTTTCTTTAGAGTCCAGTTTCAAATCAATCTTTTGCCTTGATGCCCTTCAACCTAAGATACTCTCTCCTCCATGCTCAAGCATGTGCTACCTAGGACTGTCATAATTTTATGCATGTGAAATTGTCTCTTCAATTGAGGTTAAGGTAGAGATTGTGTTTTATTTGGTTTTATATCATCCTCAGCACACATGCAAAGTGAGCAGTCATGGAATTTTGATTGCAGTTTTTACTTGAAAAATTCCCTGATTTGCAAAGCTAAGGAATCAAATAACTGTGGTTGATCACTTTCCCCCACATCTGTAGTCATGGTCCCCCAAGGGTGCATAGAAAATAAGACACAGTAAGGTAAGCATGTGGTCCATTTCTTATTCAATTACCAAAGGAAAAGATCAACATACCCATCCCATCCTTCCTCAGTAGTAGGTCAACAAACATTTATTAAAGACCTACTATTTGTCAGGCACTGTACTACATTTTGGGAATTAAAAAAAAAGTAAACAATAGTACTTATCCTCAAGGAGCTCACAATCAAATGGACTGTTATTACTCTACTTTATAGATAGGAATAAAATGTCATATACTGGAAGGTATTTTCTACAAACATATATCACTATCTCCTTTTGTCTACCCCAACTCCAGACAGTTAGATATTACCACAGAATATTTTTTGTTGTTGTTTTTTAGTGTAATAGTAGCATATGCCTTTAAACCTAGAAATCTTCAATGGTGGGAGATCCTAAAACTTCCCCCCTTCACTTACCAACCCACCTCCTTTAATTCACATGTCCTGAAGGTTCAATCTCTTTTATGAAGTCTCGAGTCATCTAATGGCCAATACTTATTGGAGTCATGTTCTTTTGGACTCATTTAACCTATATTCAAATGTACAGGTTCATCCAGTTAAAGTTTCCCATTTATCACCAAAGCCAAAGGTTTCAGTTCAATTTGGCTTCCCATCAACTCTTCCTTCATTCTTTCCAGCTCCACTCCCTCATGTGTGTGTGTGTGTGTGTGTGTGTGTGTGTGTGTGTACCCCGATCTTTTGGATCCTTTAGGCTCTGTTACTTTAATCTTCTTTCAAAACTAAAAGTCCTCCTAGTGCTTAGAGGTTCTTATCCTATTCTAAATGACCAGTTTATTTTGTTTTCCTTTGTCTTCCAGACACTTCTTTACATTACCTCATCAGGGGACAATTGGCTTAAATTTTGTTCTCAATCAAACAAAATATTTCTCCATTCTTTTTATTCTCATTTTTTGTACAACTTGAATTGCCAAACCCTACTAGTAGAAAAAAAAAAGTGATTTTACTGTGAAAGAAATGAATCACACATATATTAGGATGGGACAACCTGACCATTTGACTCCTATGTCATCGTATGGCTTAGCTAAGATTTAGAAATGTAGCTAATTTTTCATTCTTTATAATAATGAGAAATTCAAAAGAATAGATAATTCAGAATTAATACTACCACAAACATATGGATAATATACAATGCCTTCCATAGTGTTTTGTTGCTGTCTTCATGGAAAGCATGAACCACGAATATAAATTGTGACTTTGATTTAGTTAGATTAAAGTTAAACCACATTCAAATGAGTTTACTTTTTCTTCAAATACATGTTGGATGTACTGAACAGTGTTAGTGTGTAAGTGATTTTGATTTTTAAGAGATTTAATTTCATCCTAGTCTAGGATCCTATATGTGCTACTTATTTTATATTTTCTCCATTCACACTATGATCCACCCAAACTGACCAATTTTCTGTTTTTTCTACATCACATTGCATCTCTCATCTTTGTTTTCACATACTCTGTGCCCCATAGCAGGAAAACATCACCTTGTTACTTCTCCTTAGAAAGCCTGTTGCTGTTCAGTCATTTTTCAGTCTTGTCTGATTTGTCGTGATCTTTTTATGGGTTTTCTTAACAAAGGAATGATTTGCCATTTCTTTCTCAAGCTTATTTTGCAGATGAGGAAACTGAGGCAAACAAGATTAAGTGACTTACCCAGGATCACACAGCTAGTCAAGTGAGATTGGATCCTGACTCCAGGCCTGGCATTTTGTCTAGTGCTCCACCTAGCTTTCCCTTTTGGAAAACCTAAGTTCCTTCAAAATTCAATTAATTTGCAGTTTCCTATATAGATTTATAGATCCCCTCACCTGGTAATCTGATCTCAAAATTGATTTATGTTCATTCTATTTCAATTTTGAATTATTTATTTATCCTCGTGCTATTTCTCCTGTAGCTTAGTAGTCACTTAAAAACACTTGCTGAAAGGACCCACATATGCAAAAGTGTTTGTAGCAGTTCTTTTTGTGGTAGTGAGGAATTAAAAATTGAGTGGATGTCCATCAATTGGAGAACGGCTGAATAAGTTATGGTATGTGAATGCTATGGAATATTATTTTTCTATAAGAAATGATGAGCAGGATGACTTCAGCAAAACCAGGAAAGACTTACATGAACTGATGCTGGATGAAATGAGCAGAACCAGGAGGACATTGTACACAGGAACTGTAAGATGATGATCTACTATGATTGGCCTGGTTCTTCTCAGTAATACATTAATCAAAACAATTCCAATATACTTGAGATGGATAATGCCATCCACATGTAGAGAGAGAATTATGGAGACTGAATGTAGATTTAAGTATGATATGTTCATTTTTTATGGCTTTTCCCTTTTTCCTCATTTTACTATTACATCATTATTACTATGGAAATACATTTAAAATGATTGTACATCTATAACTATCTCCGATTGCTTGTTGTCTTTGGGAGGGGGGATGTAAGGAAATGGAAGGAGAAAAAATTTGGAATTTAAAATCTTACAAATTATCTTTGTTTATAAACTATCTTTGAATGAAATTGGAAAAATAAAATACTATTGAAGTTAAAAAAAAAAGAAGAAACTGCTTTTTCAAACAACAACAAAAATACTTGTTGATTGATCCATTGATTAGAATATTAATGATTATATAATAAAGAATATGGAAAAACATTTGTCCTTTCACTGAACTTTCCTACTCTTTTGTCATGTTTCCTCTCTGTCAAATGTCCCTTTTTGCCAATTGGATCACTAGCTTTTAAGGAACTGTCTCATTTCAAATGCCAAATTCTGGGTAAGTTCCTGGGAGCATAACACAACACTTCCATCAGTCTTGTGTCCATTATATGTCTGTCTCAGAGGTCTTCACTTATTCCAGGATCAGGAGATCTAGATCTTCAAAGATGTCAGAAGTCTGATCTCCAGTTAAGGGAGCTTTTGCTACGGAATTTCATGTCTTTAAGGAGCTTCAAGAAGTTTGATCTTATTTTTGCACATGACCCTTAGCTGAGACCTCTATGAAATACACTCTAACTAGGAAGGGGGAAAAGAACTGAAAATATTTATTGCAGTGAATAAAAAAGTTAACCAAAGTCTTTTATTGATACATTCTTGGACAATATCACAGATTTGAAAGAGAATGGAAAGGGGGGAGTTTCGCGGCACGGGTTGACCACTAAATTGGCACATAAGCAGCAAGATTAACGAAATTACTTCTTACAAACAGTAAAAAACATACATGCTTTTTTTTAAAGTTCTTATCACACTGGTCAGTCATAGAGGGGCATCAACAAAACCTCAAGACATGAAAAAGCCATAATCTTTCTTCCAAATACCTTAATTATTAAAATTATTGCAAAATATTCATATACCCTAATTAAAGTAACAAAATCAAACACAAATACAAATATCAAACATAAATTTTGAACATGTACTGTAAGATACATTACTGGCATGCATTCCAAATATCAAGACCTCTATTCAAGTCCATCAATTCCTTTTTTTTTTTTTTTTTTTTTTTCCATCCTTGTAGCCTATCACACTGAGGATAGATAGGTGGGGCATACTTTCTCAGCACAGTTTTTGGTCTTTAAATATCTTTTTTTTTTCCTTAAAAAAAATAACATATATGATCTGCTGTGGTACAATAATAATAATTATACAATAATGTACAGATATAGTTTTTGTCTGCCGAGATTTTGTTTGTTTGTGTTTGTTTGTTTCCAAATAATCTGTCATCTGAGAGAGTAGGGCTCTGAGAGAACTGGGCATTCAAAACAAACAGTGAACTTGAATACAACATTGGATGGCAATATGCAAAAAATCCTCACAAACTGTACAGAGAGTTTCAAAACCTTGCAGTCTGGAAGTACATACATAGAAAGACAGATCTGCCCCCTGGAAAGTCACTGCTGCTCTTTGCAGTTCACCCATGAGGAGCCTGGGAGTTGAGTTCCGAGCCTCCTACTCCAAGAGAAGGCCCAAGATCACAGCCAAATGGCAGTGCTGATGCCAGTGACTTATTAAGCCAGGATAAATTAGGAATATTTCAGAAGCAGCTGTTTAGGATACTTGGATCCTCTAACATTGGTCTCCAGTAACTGCCTGGCCGTTAAACTCCTCCGATGATGGTATGAGGCAGGACAGGAAGAGTCCGTTCCAGGTTGGGTGACTGAATAACTGAAGATCTCCAACCTCCTCCCTTACTTCGGATAGGACAGGTTAGATGACCAGGTTGTTATAACTGACGTACTTCTTTTTTGCAGCAGGGCCTGAAAGAGAAAAGCAGCACAGAAAAAAATCACCTCGAGCGATGTACCCATTTACAGAGATAAAGTGCTACTGTTATTCCCCCAAACCAAGACTCCTAAATTGAAAGGGACTTCAGCAGCCATTTGGACCAACCCTACATGCAACAAAATTCTCTCTTCTCTACATGAAAAGCAGCTCAAGCCATGCACATGTGGAAGGCTTCTACCAAAGGGATCCCTCAGCCTCCTGAAGCAACTTGTTCCACATCCAAAGAGTCCTAATTATGAAAATTGTTTTTCTTTATGCCAATCCTAAAACTAGCATTTTTCAACTTCAACCCACTGTTTAGTTTGGGCCATTGAAATGAACTATAACAAGCTTAATGGCTCTTCTGGTTGACAGGTAGAAATTTATCTGCCAATTTACTGTGTTTACAATGTTGGAGATATAAGAGGAAAGGGGAGAGGTACAGAAGACTGACTTATTTATCAGAAGTAATGTAAGAGACAGGCTTTTTGCATGCTTGCATATTTACAAGTGCTATTTTTTTAAGGCAAATTTCCTAATTTTTAAGAATGTAGTGGATTCTTGTTCAATAAATCCTCAGTTCCACACCATTATTATCTCAAGTCACTAGAATTTGGGGCTCCCTGACCCTCTTCCAACATGTTCATCCTATTCTCAAGTTGGAGAATTTCCCATTTATGCCCGATATTGTGGCAACTGTCTGGATGGTAATTGAATAAAATTTACCTTAAAGACAACCTAAGTTGGCAGAATATATTGTGACTGTCTCATTGATCTTTCTTTGGAAAATATATTGGCATCAATTTGAGTTCATTTCAGACTAAGTCAACCTAAGTGGTATTTATCATTTCAAAGTCTCATACAAATTATCATAGCTTTGATTTCATAACATCATTCTCTAAGTGTCTCAAATGGTAATTAAAGAAAATTGATTCCATTAAGATTTTAAGCCAACTTAAATTTTTCCTGTGTCTTAAGTGTTATATCTAACAATGGATTTCATAAAAAATACCCATAAATGTCATGCTGTGTCACTCTCTCCTCCTCCATTTGATGAAGCAATTTTATATGTTTTAAGAATCAAAGTACATTTAAAAAAACAAAACAAAAACAAAAACAAAAAAACCAAGATGTCAATATTCCAAATTGTCTTTGATATTTTGACCCAAATCACAAGTATATAATGGCAAGAAATACCACAGTAATGATCAAATCAATCAATAACCATTAGTGACGTCTATATTACAGGCCCTGGTGAGACAAAGACCAAAAAGAAACCATTCCTGCTCTCAAGGAGCTTACATTCTACCACATATGTAAAATGTGTGCTTAACAAATGCAAATATTCAGAGGAGACATACTCCATTGTTGATACATTTTCTTTAGTAGTTGAAGCCTCACTGGATTTTAAATATATTTGATGGTAAGAAAACTCTGTACTGCAACTATTCCATGTGATTCAATTGAGAGATATCATGGTGGTGTAGAGAAGTTGAAATAGACAAGGATGTGGAGGTAGGAGACTGGGGGCTCAAATCTCATGGCTGGTAATCATTACCTACCTGTGTGTGTCTCATTCCCTAGTCTGGAAAAAAGGAATAACACAACCTGAGTGTCTACCTCACAGATTATTGAGATGATATTAAATGTATTAGCATCAGCAGCATTTATGGAAAACCTCAGCTGAATGTCACAAAATACATTTTATGGAACAGCTTGGATCAGCTGCCTTCACAGCAAAGGAAAACAAACAAACAAGTAATACTTCTTTCCTGACCTAAATAGGAAGGTTTTTCCTTGGCATGGCATGGCCATGGCAATATTTAAAGTCTTTGTCTATACTATACATTTGTGTGAGAAAGGAAACAGCAGCTTTAATATTTTTGCCTACATTTGTCCTTTGTGTGTAAAGAAAAATCTGTAAATGGTCTCAAATCATTATCATGTGTTCACTATTTACTAACTAGGAAGCATGTGTGATCTACATTGTGGGGATAAATAGATTTAGGTTAGGGTACTACTATGACTCACTTCATTGACAGGGATTTCACTCAAAGAACTGAGAATAAATGCAGTTTTCCCTCAGCAGTGTGTGTGTGTGTGTGTGTGTGTGTGTGTGTGTGTGTGTCTTGAGGTAGTATAGAAAAGATTTTTTGGGGGGAATGGGGGATACTCTGTCCTAGTCTGATATTTCAAGAATGTTCAGATAAGAATATTTTAATGTCATTTATACATATATATGTACATATATATATATATATATATATCTGTATGTGTATGTACCCACAATTACATACATGCACATGGGTATTATATAGAACATGCATGAGTATATTGTGTGTACATGAGTGGTTACATGTGCAAATATTTGTATGTATGCACATAAATACATATTTTGTGTACATACATATTAACTTTTGCCCTATCAAAGTCATCCATAGATCAAGGGGACAGTTATAAGTTATCAGTTTTTACTGTTATCAATTGCTACATCTCTAAAGCTCTGGAATACCATTTTATAATATTATCAACTTTGCCTAAATTAACTTTCTCATAAAGCCACTCCAAAAGCTTTGTGTTTGTTAACATCTCCCATGCTACACATACACATATTCTCACACTCTCTCTCTCTTTCTCTCTTTCTAAAGAACCACATTTAAGTTCATTTATGAGGATTTCAAGTGTAAATGTTTGCTCACTCCAACTTTTGCAATGATTAAAAAATAAAATAAAAAAATAATAAAATAAAATTATTCTTTTGTAGTTATTGCAGTGAAAAGTAAATGTTTTTCTTCCTCTTTTGTCAGAAAATTGCCTTTAGCAGATTAAAAACTAAGAGCCCAAACAAGGGGTAGCTGTTTGATATATTCATTCATTAATTTCCATGCAACATTTAGAGAAAAGTAGAAGTCACACATTTTGGAAAGATTTTCCCTAAATTCAAAATCCATTATTTATTGGCATTACTAACACTAATGATGGTGAATTATGAAACAAATAAGATGTAAAACCACAGAGAAATCAATTTTCTCAAAGAAAGTCATTCACAAAAATAACAGCATATTATTTCTAGTTTGAGTACAGACTTTTAAAGTGCAATGCTTACTAAATATCTGTTGGAAGAAAGTCTTTTTTTTTTTTTGACTCTCAATCTCTTTCTCTATCTCTGTCTCCATCTGTATCTATCTGTATCTCTTTTTAACAATGACTGGAAGACAGTGACATTTTTTCTTCATGTTAGTTTTTTCTCTCTTTTGACATAATATACATAGCAGTGGTGAGCACACAATGAATCATGCCTTCACATCCTTCCTCTTTGTTTTGAGGATTTCAGAGCAGAATACCAAGTTCCTTTCAAGGCCTTCCTTTATAGAAGACTGGACCTTCAGATCATTCTACTTTATATCTGTTACCTTTCCTAGTTTCAGCTCCACAGAACAAGATTTAATTTGGTGTCCTATACCCCCAAATCCACTTTCCTGCCTTTTTTTGTTGTCTTTCTTTAGAGTGTAAATTGGTTCAGAGCAGAGATTTTGTCTTTTTTATTTCTTTTTTTCCTTCCTTCCTTCCTTTTCTTTCTTTCTTTCTGTCTCTTTCTTTCAAAGGTAATTGGATATTAAATGACAATCATTTCTGATGGACATGACTCTTTCCAACAATGAGATGATTGAGGCCAGTTCCAATGATCTTGTGATGAAGAGACCCACCTACACCCAGGGAGAGGACTGTAAGAACTGAATGTGGATCACAACATAGCATTCTTATTCTTTTTTGTTGTTGTTGTTCACTTGAATTTTGTTTTCTTATTCGTTTTCTTTCCTTTTTGACCTGATTTTTCTTGTGCAGCAAGATAATTGTATAAATGTTTACATATATTAGATCTAACATATATTTTAACATGTATAACATATATTAGTTTGCTGGACATCTAGAGGAGGGAATGGGGGGAAGGAAGGAAAAATTTGGAACACAAGGTTATGCAAAGGGTCAATGTTGAAAAATGATCTGTGCATATGTTTTGAAAATAAAAAGCTTTAATCAAAAAAAATAGATTATAGAACAACAACAAAAAAGGTAATAGGAGTGCGCTCTTTTTAGATAGGAGTATCTTAATCCCTTTCACAACCCCAATATAAAACCTACCAAACCCATCATCCCCATCATATTTTGGTCATCCAGTACCAGTTGGTGTGCTGAATTCATCCATGTTCCCAGAATTCATACATCTTCACTTCCTGGATCATTCCAAAGCCAACAAGGCAAATCAACAAGAAATTTTTAAGGGCTTAGTATATATCATACATGGTGGCAAAGACTGATTTGGGATGACTGTCATATGTCTTGTCCCCTTTTTTATGTCTTTGGGTTTGTACATTATTCAAACTTATAGCCATAGCTATATATATAACTCCCTTAAGTAAGGTGTGGTTATTTCTGTTTCTTGAAATTATAGCACTTGATTGTCATAACCAAAGATCGGTATTAGAAAGAACTCCACTACCACTACCTGCCACTCCCATACCTGCATTGTGCCCCACCTCTGGTAGACTATAATCCCAAGTTCCATTTCTGATTTGTGTTTATGTAACACTTTTTTTTTTTCCTTCCGAAGTGCCTAAGACATTTTTTAATGTACAGCTTGATTCTTCATGAGTTGAAATTTGATTCTGCTAGAGAATGATAAGAATAGAAGAAAATTTTAAAGCTCATGTAATCCAAATATGAGTAAATGAATATTGCCAAAAGGTAAAGTCACATGGAGACAATGAGTTTGTGAATTCTTTCACCATACCTGCAACACTGACCGTCTTTAACATTGTTGGGGTGCTTTTCACCCTAATCTAATGAACTGTGGGATATGAGAGACACACAAAAACAGAGGTAGAAGGACAAAACAAGAGAGAGACAGAGAGAAACAGAGAAGAAAGAAAAAGATAAAGCAAGTGAGACAGAGGGGGAGAGACAAAGAGACAGAGAAATGGAGACAGAAAGACAGAGGCAGAGAGACAGAGAAAGAGAGAGAGTCAGAAAGATGAGGAGAGAGACAAAGACAGAGAGAGAAACAGTAGTAGGAGAGAGGAAAGACAGTCAACAAAGAAGAGAGAGAGAAGGAATTTTAATACAACATTCAACAACTTCAAAGCACTGTTATCATTTTCTTGCCTTTCAATGGTAGTCCTTAATATCACTATTCTCATTTTACCTTTAACCCCATGAATGAAGCAAAAACAGTCTGGCTGAAATTGAAAATTTTGTTTTTCTTTCCATGGAAAAAAGAGAAAGTAAATGTCCCAGGGTTCCAAAGAAAATCTAATTTGTGTTATAAGATGTAAGACACTGAACACTGATTGACACAGTTCTTAAAAAAATTGATTTGTGAGACATTTGTATCCAAACCAAGAGAGAGAGTCTCTGCTATGGAACAACTATAAACAAGACTGCTGTTTATAAAGTCTGAGTAATTTGATTGCTATTATGCAATTGAGTTGGTTCTTCTACTTGGGATGGGGTGAGAAGATATTTCTATGAAATGACTGTCAAGATTTCCATTGATTCACTTTTCCCTACAGTCTGGTGAGATAGAACAAATATCTAGTAAGAAGATACGGTAAATCCATATACTGATCATTTCTTCCTTCTTTCCCAGTCAGACTAACTTGTATTTAACTATTTTGTGTTTATATATGTTTATGTATATGCATATGCATGCACACACATTTAAAAAAACCCTTTGATTTTTCTTTTACATATGTCCACATGTTCATATATTTATGCATATTTACAAGGAGGCAGTCAGAGAGTTTGGGATTCTGTCACAAGCCTGGGGCTCACAGGGCCATAATCAAGGTCCTACTATGTGTCAGGCATCTGAGACATGGCAAAGAACACCCCATATGGTAGCTTCCCATTTAACCCTATTATTATGCTTGCCTATTAAAGGCTCAGCTGTTTTATCCCTGCTGAAGAACTGTATGTTATTGTTCTTTATTTCAATCATGTCTGACTATGACCCCATTTGGAATTTTCTTGTCAAAGATATTGAAAAGGTTTGCAATTTCCTTCTCCAGATCATTTTACAGAGGAACAAGCTGAGGCAAACCCTGTTAAATGACTTGCTCAATATCACACAAGCAGTGTCTAAAGTCAGATTTGAACTCAGAAGAGTCTTCTTTATTGCAGGCCCAGTATTCTAACCATTGCACCACCCAGCTACCAAGAACCACAAATGTCCTAAATTCAGTACCTTCTAGAGCAGGGCTTCTTAAACTTTTTTCATTCAAGACCTCTTTCTCCCTGAGAAATTTTTATACAACTCTGAATGGAATCTGAGTCGAAATGCTTCTGACAGTGTTTGTGCATGTGCAGTGCAAAAGACATATGTTGTGAGCTCAGAACCAAGGCTGTAATGAAGTCACAAAATGCGACAAGGGCAAGCATTGCCAGAAACATCTTGGATTCATTACATGCTTGGTTTTGAATTAATTTTTGGTTATTGTGTAGAAAAACCTTTTACTGTTTCCAATTTTTTTTTCCACTTCCACATTCAGTTACTCCACCATTTACAAAGCTTTGATGTAAATTGCTCACCCTGAAGCAAAGCTCACTCACCTCACTGTAGTTATGGCTTTGTTGCTTGTGTAGTCTTGGACAAGTCATTTGACCTCTGAATTTTTAGTTTCTTCATCTTTGAATAAGGGTTTCTAATAAGAACTCAGTCTAACACAGAGCTATTTTGATAACAAATGAGATAATGTTGAAGTGAAAATATTTAATACATTACAAAATCCTATCCATATGTAAGAGATTTTTATAAAAATAATCAAAACTTATTTATATATAAATTCTTCCTAGGTATTACATAGTATATCTAACTAGTTGTTATCTATTGTTATTTATTTCAGGATTTAATTTCTAATTCTATTCTGATGGATGAACAAAGCAAATGGATATTTTGTAGTCATATGATTTGGCAAAACATCAGAGAACTTCATCCTTAAAGAAAAAGATGAAAACAATCTTATTTAAGTAATTAGAAATGTCTGCAACATTAACATCTCTACTATCATTGGAAATTATATAGTATTTTGGAAATATGCCTTTTGTTAATAACATTTCATGTTATTGCTATGTCAATGGTGCTGAGTGGACCCATCTAACAAGGAGACTGGTAACTTCATAGGATGATACTAGGGATGCTGGAAAAGATCCTCTATTCAAAATCATTTTCCCAAACACTACTCATCATTATGATAAATAGTCCATTATTTTTTACTTTAGGATAAGGTATGACTTCATTATTGTACTCTAAGGACAATGTATTTCCATGCACACACACACATATTTCTTTTTGTTGTTGAGTCTTTTCAGTCATGTCCAACTCTGTGAGCCCATTTGGGTTTTTCTTGGGAAAGATACTGGAATGGTTTGCTGTTTACTTCTCTAGATCAGGAAACTGAGGCAAACAGGATTAAGTGATTTGCACAGTCACATAGCTAGTAAGCATATAAAGTCATGTTTGAACTCAGGATGATGAGTCCTTCCTGACTCCAGGTCTGGCACTCTATCCATTGTTCCATTAAGCTGCCCATATACACACGATCATATGTACATGTATGTATATAGACATCTATTATCTATTTATCAATCCATCTACATCTCTGTTTCCCTTTCAACCAGGATACTTACAAGAGAGTCACCCTTGGACAATGGAAATTTGGATAGAAGAGAGGGTTGATTTTTAATGTATCCTGTACTGACTAGGGAAGCAGGTTTTGGATGAGTTGATGGGAGGTGTGAAAGTCAGTGAGTGCTTGGGGATGGAAGTGTGGGAGGAAAATGAGAAGGACCAAGAAAGACACGTGCAAGGTTAACAAAGAACAATTTCACAGTCTTCACAATACTATCTTTGGCTGTCATAGATTGTGAGAGATGGTTTAAAAAGTTGATCAGGGTGGGAAAATAATTACAGTCTAATCAATCTAATCAAATTACTGTTTTAAGAGATGTGACTACTAATAACTAGCTGTCAGATTGTGGGGAAATCCCTCCTCTTACTTCGTCAGTTTGCTCATCTATAAATTAGAAAATTGCACTCGATATTCCTTCCTACTCTATCTAACCTTGCATGAGTTGAAGCGATCTTTAAAACTTTGACACAGTCAGGAATATGAAATATTTGAGAGATAAGAAACCTTAAACAAAACAAATTGTCAAGGGTTACATTCTAGGGTTTCCTCTTGTGATTTTCTTATATTTGACATAGCATGGATTTCTCCTGTAGCAGTGAATGTGTGTGCTCCCCCCAGTGACCTTCATATTATTCATTACTTTCTTCCTCTTCAGCCCAACACATTTGTCTGCTATAGCTTCTTTTGAGACAGTAGACAACTATTCAGGGATTGTCCTTTGGGCTGGAGGAGGAGTTGGATCTGTTAGACTGTTAGCAGACAGCTAGTAGAGAAGGGAAAAAAAAAACTGGTTTAAATATGAAGTGCTAAAAAAAAAAAGGATTTAAACTTTAACAAAGATGTGGGGAGAATAACAATTTTCATGCAGAAATATGTGACAAAAATGGGCAGTGCCAATCTGTCCCTCTAGTCTTCCTAATGAAGACATCTCCTGTTCCCATATTGAGGTCAGCAGCATGAATAGGACATTAAAGGAGTATTTTTTTCCACTAACCTAAAAAAGAAAAAGCAGCAAAAGAGGATTGCTTTTAGAACAGTAGACAGAAGCATCTAGATGGCCCCAGTGATTTGTTGAGGTTCAGAAGGAGATCCCAAAAGATTGGGTTCACAGACCAGTGTCACAAGGTGTCTCAAAAGAATTTGCGAACTTGAACCCATCTCCAAGTCAAGGGGCAAAGTTTATTGTAATTGTTAATGACAACTGAAGCAGGCTAAGTTCCCAAAGGATTTAGCAAAGAACCAGGAGGAAGGAGACAAATTTATACAATTCTTTATGTCACTGAGATACTAATTTTATGGCTCAGAGGTAGAACTGAGTGGTCTATTCACCAATGTCTCAGGAATTTGGTTATCACTGACTAGCAGATTATCACTAACTGTCTGCTGTGTTTGTAGGACTGTCTTAAGGCCAAAGGACTTTAGAATCAGATAGATCATTAGAACAAAAGCACTCTAAGTTTAGGGATCCCATCACTGCTATATTTCCCTAAGAGCTGTACCCCTTCAGATTGAGTGCCAGCTCTGGATTCAGAAAGCCTCATCTTCCTGAGTTCAAATCTGGTCTCAAATACTTAATGGATTTGTGACCCTGGGCAAGTCACTCAAACTGATTAGCCTCAGTTTCCTCATTTGTAAAATGAGCTGGAGACAGAAATAGCAAACCACATTCAATATTTCAAGATAACTCTAAATGGGGTCACCAAAAGCCAGACAAAACTATAAAAAGACATCTAAAGCTGCACAAAGAAGAAGCAAGAAGTAACTTTGGGATCAAAAAGGATTCCAGATAAGTCTCAGTATGATTGGTACTATGTTGAATTTTTAACTCTCCTTAAGATGTGTTCATCTGTGGGAGAGCATGCATCTGGGGGCATTTTCTTTGCCATTTATCATGCTATAGTATTTCATTAAATCCTTGTTTGTTTTAATTACTACATGCTTTTCTTTGGTCTGGGAAAAAGAGAAGTAGCAATAGGGACTCATGACGAGGTTTTGAATGAACACTGCCACTTGGATGGCTTACTCCTGGGGGTGTGCTGTGAGCCATGAACATTTGAGGGTGATCTAGGCTCTATAATAAACTTTCAACCATTCTCTCCCCCATTAACACTATCATAGCCCAGTGGGTAGCATTGACTTACTGCATCCCAGACTCCAAGAATAATGTCTTTTCCCAGGGGAGTGAAAAAGAAGGCAGTAAGTATTTATATAGTACTCACTATATGGTAGGCGCTGTGTTAAACTCTTTTTTTGCTTTTTGACAAATATTTCATTTGATCCTCACAATAATCCTGGGAAAGAGGTGCTATTATTATCCCCATTATATAAATCGAAGCAGAGGTTAAGTGACTTGTCTAAAGTCACTCATCTAGGACGTATTTTAGGTCAGATTCCATTTTCGGTCATCTTGAATATAAACCCTCTGTCTACAGCACCAGCAGCTGCCTCCATTAAAGCCTTTCCTTCATATTTCTTTTAATTTAATGATGTGCAGGCACTTTAACCAGTCCATGCAGTCTCCATAGTCAGGGATGTATGAAACTTTAATTGAGCCCATCCTGCTTCCACAGTCACACACAAAGGAAGTCAAATTGCTAGGACTGTCTAGTTAGCATATCTAAAAGCATACTCAGCTCCTCCCATCTTATCCTGAAGCTGTTCTTTATACAGACAAAATGGGCCTGTGAGCTTGTTCATGACTAGGACCCTCCCTAACTCCCTCTCCTTATCTTCTGACCTCTGAAAAGCCCCTTCATTTTCGGCTTGCAGCTAAATCATTTTTTATTTTGCCTATGAATCTTTTCTTGTCAATAAAGGGCTTTTGTGATTATAAGATCTAATGTGAATCCTTCACTTTCTGAACCACTATTCCTTTACCAGCTCCTTCTTCACTTAAATATTATTTACCCCCTTTTTTTGTACTGACTTTTTTTTAAATTTCACTGATATGGGAACTCCCTCTATCAATGCAGAATGGTACCCATTATGCAAATTCCAATCTAAGAGCTGCCTGGGTATCATGATTTAATGTACATGAAAATTAATGAATGGGATGGGTGGTGGGAAGGGACAACACCTAAGTTGTCATTTTCCTTAAGGGAAATCTTTCCCTAGGAAGGTTCCAAATTATATCTGTAACAATTTTTCCACTGAAAGTAAACCCAGTAAAGAAAATGATAGAAGATATTAAGAAGTTTTAATGAAGAGAATAGCATCATGCAAATAATTGTCAACATTAAGTTTGTCTCTAAGCCTCTCCTTCATAGGAGGTTGTAAAACTCTAGACACAAGCTATGTGACAGTGATTTGTAAATTCTAAAGCCTCATGCTCATAGCAGGGCTTGTAACTTAAGGGACAGATACTCCACAGTTAGCACAGAGCATAACATAGTTTGTCAACACAAAGAGTGCTTAGAGCAGATCAGTGTGAAAATCCACATTCCCACTAGAGGTCCAGCAGAAAGACAGAGTGACACCTTCAGCCACAAGCACTTTTCCATACAACAATAGAATTCATTTGGTCACAGTAGCTGTCTCTGCATCCCTGGGGCATTTCCATACTAAAGAAGATAATTCAGGCTTTCAAACCCTTTATTTTCTTTAAAGGAGGTAAGGGAGGAAAGGGAGAGAAGGCTGGAAAAATATAAGCTGCAAGTGTTGCACAATACTTGATATGAACATTTCCTATTTTAAGTTAAAATGTATGTAAGATATTATATTATCATTTGTGTATATATGTAAATATGCAATTATGTATATATATATATATATATATATATGTACCTATCTGTATCAATTTTACTCTTTTTCTCTAGATCCTTAAATCTGTAGATGTTATACTTGAGCACTCCTTTAATGGCACAGTAGAAATTAATGTTAGAATCTAGAACAGGGCTTCTTAAACTTTTTCTACTTGTGACCCCTTTTTTCCAGAGAAATTTTTATGCAAACCCTGGGTATATATGTATATAAAACAGGTATACAAATCAGACATTTGCTGATAATAAATCATAAAGCAATTTATTTTATTTTTCCCCTGAGGCAATTGGGGTTAAGTGACTTGCCCAGGGTCACTCAGCTAGGCCGTACTAAGTGTCTGAGATCAAATTTGAACTCAGGTCCTCCTGACTTCAGGGCTGGTGCTCTATCCACTGTGCCACCTAGCTGCCCCAAGCAATTTATTTTAAAACAATTTTGGGGCATACATATAATTTTATCATTTATTAAAAACAAAAGCAAATTTGCATACTAACAAGAAGGATGTGGTTATTTCTTTTAACATAAGGAATTAAATCTTGATGGAATATTTGATACATTTTACTGTTGCCAAATTTTTTGTGACCCTCACATTCAGTTATGCAAACTCTTATGGGGTTGTAACCCATGGTTTAAGAAGCTTTGGTCTAGAGGACTAGGATTCAAATCTTGGTTCTTCCATTTATCATTATTTTATAAGTCACAACTTCTTTAGGCCTCAATTTCTTTATCTGTAAATGAAAGGGTTGAAATAGATCAGAGATTCCTAATATATTTTGTGCCATAAAGCAATTGATGATGTATTCTCAGAATGTTTTCAAATCAGTAAAACATAATTACAAAGAAAATAAATTTTATTGAAATAAAGATGTATCTTTACTCCCCTTCAAGTTTATGAACCCTCTGAAATCTCCAGTATCACGAACCCTTGGACTCCTTAGGAAAGGTCCATGAATCCAAGGTATTTGGATTTTTTTCCTGGATTAGATATCTAAAGTCTCTTCTAACTTGAATGCTATGATTGCACTTCTCTCTTTCATTTATTTATTCATTTTACAAAGCTTTTTATTTTCAAAACATATGCACAGATAATTTGACAACATTGACCCTTGCATAGCCTTATGTTTCAGATTTTCTCCTCCTTCCCCTTACCCCCTTCCCTAGATGGCAAGTGATTCAATATATGTTAAACATGTTAAAATATATGTTAAATCCAATATGTATAAACATATTTATACAATTCTCTTGCTGCACAAAAGAAAATATGATTCCATTTCTCCTGAAAACTTGCCTCCAGCTTCATTCCTGTAACCATTAGAGGAAAGAGGAACTCTTGTAAAATAAGGGACCACTATCACCACTAATGCCAACTACTTTGAAGAGACAAGCGAGCCAACCTAGCTAAAATAGTAAGGGACCCTGAGGGAGTGACAGGATGCAATCTGCACCAGCTGGGTCAACCACTGACACCATCTTGGCCATCGCTTCCCTCTAGACTTTGCTGGCAACTGTCCAGTACCCTGAACCTAAGAATAATTTCATCTCCCAAACTGCCAGCCAAGCTTCTATCCTGGCTCCCTTGGCTATCTTAGAGGGAGAAAGAATCCACTGTCACCAATGAAACCAACATCAATCATCTACTGTCCTCAAAGGCAGGCAAGTCAAATAATCCAGAAATAACACTGCCTTCAAGACTAGGACAACAGTGAATATCTAAAACTGGACAAAGGAGTAGCAAGACATAATGTCGTGATCAAGAAATGTTCCAGCTAGGACACTGCTGAAATTATAAATCACTAGGACAGCAGTCGTACTTCCATCCCACCATCCATGGCTATCTACCAGGAGAGCAACACTTGTGGAGCTATTACCTGGCAACCTCTTCTTCTTAGCAACCAAGCTACCAAAGACCCAGAAAAGAAAATTCTTATCCCCAACATCCTTGATACCATATAATGGTTCAACATGAGAAATGATTACGGTTTTGTCAATAGAAATGACATTAAAAAAGATGCATTAACATCTATTGTATCATAAGAACCATAGGATCTTTCCATCTGATTTACACTAAAACTTTCTATATGCATTGACTTTTCCATTAGAATGTTAGCTCCTTGGAAGCAGAGAACATCTTACTTTTCTATATTTGTCCTCAGTATTTATCACAGTGCTTTGCATAGTGAAAGCATTTAATAAATGCTGTTTCAATTATTCATTGTATTTAGTTCTGCTCTCTTGGGCCAAATAGAACAACTTTATTTCCTTTTTCATGTGAAATTCTTGTGAGTACTTGAAGACATTTATTAGGTCTTTTCTGAGCCTTTGATTCCCCAGGGTATCCTCCCAAAATTCTTTTAATCAATCCTTTACTGGCATGGAATGTAAGTGGTTGAAGACCTAAGTTTGGTATTGAGTTTGTACTGATTTAGACAAGGATGATAAAAGAGAATCAATTAAGAAAAAAATGTTTATCATCCCAGAACTCAAAAGAAATTCTACTTCTTCCATGAAGTCTTTTATTTCAACTATTGTTGATCATTGTCTCCTTTCAATTATTCAAATCAAGAAATATTTATTAGAGACTGACAATTACCAAAGTTCTATGCTGAAGACCCAGATTAATTAATTAATAAACAAGCATCTGTGAAGTTCTTGCTATATGCCAGACACCCTGCTGACCCCGAAGATCTGAAAAATAAAGCATCTATGCCCTTGAGAAATTTACATTCTAATGGTATAGACATCAATCTTTCTCTTCAAGTAGATTATAATCTAATAGATGGATAAGATTCAATAGAAGTGTAAAAAAGGAGCAAGAAAGGTCCAAATTGTCCCAAGAATATGAGAATTTAAAAAAGATCATTGTCAGCTGAAAGGTGAGGCATCAAGGTTGACTTCATGCTTGTCTGATCCAGACCTCTGTCGAAGAATGACAAATATTTTCAATAGCAGAAATGTGGAAGAAAGGAACTCATTTTGATTTTAGAAAGCAGTCATCCAGTACAAATACACAGGGGTAGGAGAAGGGAGAATGGATTTATTAAATATATTAGATGCTTACAATGTACAAAACACTGTGATAAGCATTGAAGATCAATACAGAAATATAAGATGTTCTCTGCTTCCAAGGCGCTAACATTCTAATGGAAAAGTTGACATATATGGAAGACGTTAGGTATAAATCAAATGGAAAGGAAAGATGGTTCTTAGGGTATAAAAGTAAGGGAGATTTTGAAGCATTGTCTTTAATTCATCCATTTTATCTATAAGGAAGAAAACATGAATGGAAATTGAGAGAAAGAAGGCTCTGGAGTCAGATTGAGGATTATGGAGACTCAAAAGCAGATGTAACAAGTGTTGAAATGGTATATGCAAAAGCTGACATTTCAATTTTGGTTGAATCACATTTATATCTGATCAATGCTGAGGGAGCTTCCTGCTTTGAGATGGTGAATGAACTTGTCTACTTAACGGCCTCTGAGCAGGAGACTGTGATAGTGGATAATAAAAAGCCAGTAAATGATCAATTTTCATTTCACTCCTATAGATCATTTCAGGATGATTTTCAGTAATTTTCTATGAGAGTAGAGCAGGGGCCTCTTATCTATCACTCATTGTCTTGGCAAACTGGAGCATGAATGGTGGACTATTTTGTATTTGCATTTTTCTGATCTTGGGGTAAGATTATATGCCTTAGCTTGGAGATGATCTTGTGAGTGAAAAAGCAAGAAGTCCTGGATTCTATATCCTTCTCTAATTCATTTTCTACACTTGCCAAAATGATTTTGCTGAAGCATCACTCAGGCCATATCATTGCCTACTCCATGATGTCTTCCCTATTCTAGAATAAAATAGAAATACTTCTGTTTGTCATTTAGAAACCTTAACAATCTAACTCCTGTCTATTAGTTAGTCTGTCTGGACAAGTTACATACTACATCCTAATATTCATTATTCTACCTCCGTCTTCTTTGCCTTTGAGTATTCTGCTTCCTTCCCTTGGAATCTGTATAGTTTCAACAATCATATAAAGTTTACCTGTAATAGGGTTTTCATGAATTACCCCTTTCCCACCCCCCTCCAAATAGTCAGGGGTACCACTCAAATTTCATTTTATTTATCTATCCATTTATATCTGCTGTCCCCCACCCAGCAGAAAATAAGCTCCTTGTGGACAGGCTTTTTTTTTTAAAAAAAGTATGTCTTTGAACTCCCAGCACTCAGCACATTGTCAGTCATATAATAAGGTCTTAATTAATGCTTGTTGAATTGGATTGAATTATATTTCATCATTCTTCTCTGTAATTACTTCCTCTCAATCTTGATGAGGCAGAGGACAATTACTAAGGCAGCAGCATTCACGACTCAATATCCAGAAATAGCAATGGTCTTCCAGCCACCACAGTAGGGGATTGGCTTGGTGACAAATTACAATAAGAAAGCAAAGATTTCCAAAGAAGTACTTCCTGAATACTAATTAATAGGATGCAAATTTGCCTCAAAAATGCTATAATAAATTCTCTTTCAGGAATGCTTTCCATAATACGGATTAACAAAATAAAACAAAACAACAATAAAAAAAAACATAGCTCATATTTCCATAAATGGCTCCCCTATAATAACCCCATAAAGGAGGTAATGCATTCATTAATAAGTCTTTTGAAGGGCATCTACGTAGTGCAGTGGATAGCACACCAGCCATAGTGTCAGAAGGACCTGAGTTCAAATCTAGTTTCAGATACTTCCTAGATGTCTGATCCTGGGCAAGTCACTTAATTCCATAGCAAATAAATAAGTGAAGAAACAAATAAATGAGTCCAATTCATGGATGAAGAAACTGAATCTCAGACAGACTTGATGAAGCAGTCAAGGTCACATGGCTAGTGTCTGAAGCTAGATTTGAATCCAGGTCTTCTGACTATAAGATCTGTGTTTTTTCTGCTATGCCATGCTATCTCCTAGAATCACCCTGCATCTCAATCAACAGTTGACAGAGGAAAAAGCTATTTGAACATCACAACTGACCTGTAATTTTGGTTGTAGAGTTAACCAAAAAAAAAAAAAAATTGAAAGCAAAATTTGATGTAGCCTCATTACAGAACCTTATGAACCATATGTTCTTTTTTTGTTGTTAGTTATGACCGATAAGAAAAAAATTTACAAAATGATTAAAAAATAGAAAATTGAGATAACTCTCATGTATGAAGCCGTGTGCATTACAATGGTTGCATTTTTGCATTATGGGATTCTCTTACTCTCAGTGTTGTCTTTTTCACCTTTGAATGCATTTCCCTAAAGTCGTTGCACGTGTTTATGAAAACTTTTGAATTCTCTGATCATCCTGAACCTCACTCCTCAAATATTTATAGCAGCTATTTTCTCAGGGCAAAGAATTGAAAATTGAGGGAATGTCCATTAATTGAAGAACTGCTGAATAAATTGTGGTATGTGTGATTATGATGTAATATTGTTCTATAAGAAATGATGATGGGAGGATTCTGGGAAGATGATGGAATGGGTCAGAAAATTTCAAGTAATACAGATTTCCCCCCATAAATAGAACAAAATTGCTCCTCAGGGTGAACATGGACTGGTGAAAAACAAATAAAACTTGGGGTAGAGCATGGGTTCTCTTAGGACAACCCAAGAAGAACCAAAAAAAGATCCCAGGATTGGGTTTAACCCATGTGAAGTTAAACACACCCAGACCAGCTCCACAGAAACACCAAATGGGGACCCTTGGGGATAGCTGGGTTTGGGTGGAACCTCAGCCTGAACCACAGGAACTTTTACTTCCCAGACAGCATAGAGTGTCTGATTACAAGAAGATTGAGGAAATCTCTGCTGCTGAGGAACACTAGGCTCAGAAATGTTTTTTATGCTTAAAATTCTCTCACTTTCATCCTCATCTCTTTCTTACCTTCTGCAAAAAAGTCTTTCTTAGTCTGTCTTAATGCTAATATTTTCCTCTGTTATTATCTCCAATTTATCCTATAAACATCTTATTTACACATGTTTGTCTCCTTTAGATTGTGAACTTTGAAGACAGGAATTATTTTTTGCCTTTCTTGCTTTGTTCAGTACTTAGAACAATACTTGACACACAGTAGGCACTTAATAAATTGTAAATGTTATTTGCTGTCTTATATATGGCATAAAGTACCAAAGACATGGCTCTCTTTTGAGATAATCCTCTTCAGAGACAAAAAGACTTGGAATGATATTGACATATTTTGGTAGATAGAGTTTTCTTACTGGCAGTCTTCAACAATGAAATCACAGGTCTGGTTCAAAAAAAAAACAAAAAACAAAAAACATTTGAAGTGTGCAAAGCATTTAATGTTTTCTAAATTGATGATCCTCATAGCTCAGAGGCAGGGACAACTATTGTCTCTATTTTATAGATGAGGAAATTGAAGCTTAGAGGTGTCAAATGAATTTTTAAGTGACTTTTCCTCTAGTGACACAGTTAACTAGTAAGACAGCATTTGAACCAAATATGTTGCTCTGGTTTTTTTTTTTCCTTTTAATGTTTACTTCATTTTTTAGATTTGGTTTTTTTTCTCTTGCTGAGGCTGAAAGTACAGCATTCAAATATTTTATAGGCATAAGTTTTCACCTGCTTCATTTTTCCAACCTGGCCTGGTTTGCCCCTCTTTAGGCAGTGTAGTGTCCTTTCATTCCCAGGAGCTCCCCAAAGTAGTACTGTATTTGCCAGAGTGATTTAGTGCACTGAAGCTCAAAACTCCTGGAAGCTCAAGAAATTCACCAATCTTAACTTCTCCCACAAAAACAGAGACTATAGACATGCACCATCCTACCTAATTCTGCATCATATTAAGCCCTCTGTTTTCTAGAAGAAGGCTAAATTCAGGGATACAGGCTGTATACATTTGTGTGTGTGTATATATATATACGTATAGTAATATTACTAATAATACTAATTACTAATAATACAATAATGATGTGTGACATTTATATAGCACTTTAAATGTTGGCAAAATGCTTTTCATTTACATTCACTCTGCAGAATGACACCATAAAGTGGATATTAGAGATATTATTATCCTCCTTTTACAAATGAGGAAATTAGGACTTGGTGAAAGGGATTAACCTTTAATCCATTGCCCAACAGCATGTACTTACCATGCACTAGCCAGAACTTAGATTGTTAATAGACTAACATACTGGTGAACAAGGCAATATATTGCCCTACTTTAGCAAACCTTTGCCGGGATCTAGTTAAAAACCGAGCAGAAGCATACATTCTATTGAAGAGTATAGCTTATATGCCAAGATGAAGTACATACCTAGTAGTCATATCCAGTTATAGAGGAGACTTACCTAACAAAGACTGGTATCAGACATAGTGCTGGGCATGTCACTGGCCTGCATTGGTAGAAAGAAAGAGTTTTTTCACTGGCAGTCTATCATACCAATGAAATCAGAGGTCTGCCCCCCCAAAAAAAATAATTAAAAGAGTACAAGAGGTCTACCTCCTATGCTAGGTGGTTCCTGAGCTATGCTGAGACAAAACTCAGGATGGAAGGCTGGAAAAATGGGGTACATTTTGTCCAAAGGTGCTAAGGCAAAATTCTAAACTCTAATATTTTAGAGGGTCAACCATGATTGTTGAGATAAAAGGAGTTTTGTAGCTAATCCCATATTAACCAGAAAATGTAATTGACCAGAACAGCCTACTTCTCCTTCATATTCTGCTTCACCAGGGTTTCCCTGTCCAACTGAGTATGTGCTTTAATCCTGTAGATAATAGCCAAAATCCCAATTTTTCCAACTGTGTCTATCACAAACATTCACCCCGCAGTATCATTCAACAAACAAGAAATCATAGAGCATGTCTTTGATTAAGATCCAGAAAGCACATTTATCAAATTTGTAAATGACATCAAACTGGAGGGGATTATGAATATTTGGGAGAAAGAATTAGGATCCCAAACAATCTTTTTTCCTCCTACTTAATGTATTTTATTTTTCCATTTACATGTAAAGATGGTTTTCAATATTCATTTTTATTAGATTTTGAGTTCTGAATTTTTCTTTTAACTTCCCTTTTTCCTTCCCTTCCTCCTGTCTCCCCAAGACAACAAGCAAACTGATAGAGGTTATATGTGTACAACCATGATAAACATATTTCTACATGTGTCATGTTGTGAAATAAAAACAAAAAGGGAAAAATTAGAAAGAAAAAACAAAAAACAAGAAGAAAAGTTAAAATAATATGCTTCAATCTGTATCCAGACTATAGTTCTTTCTTTGATGTGGATAACATTTTCCATCATGAGTCTTTTATGCAAAATAATCTTAACAAGCTGGAATGGTATGACTAAAGCCAATGAGACAAAATTCAATAGGCATAAATGTGAAATTTCACATTAAGGCAAGCAAAAATTAAATACAATCAAAAATAAGATTAAATAAATCCAAGATAGAGGAGGGTTAAGATAGGAAATATGTTTAGAAAATAATTTATATGAGAAGGCCCTAATATCTGAATGGATCTCAAGCTCAATATAACTAAGTGGTATAATATGATAGTAATAATAACAATAAAAAGGATAAAAATAATCATTTCAATTTAGACTGTTAATAGACTAACATACTGGAGATCAAAGTGATAGATCTGTTTTATACTGGCATAGCCAGATTACACATGGCATACTATGTCCAATTCTGCATGTTCCACTTTGGCAGGGACATTGAGAAACTGGATCCTAGCTTGGGGTTGCCAAAGAGAAAGGATAGGATATTTAAAAACACCATAATAGGATAAACAAAAATAAATGGTGAATTTAGAAGAGAAAAAATTTGAGACGGATATAATCTCTCTCTTCAAATGTTAAGGTTATTTTATAGAAGAGAAACTAGAAGAAGCAGGATGTAGATGTGAAAATCAAGGTTTAGTAATGCCCCAGAGAGAGATAGAGATTGTCCAAATTCATTCAGTCTCTCAGAGCTCCCAGGCAATTCTTTGGGACTGTAACTCTAAAAAATACTAGAGATGCTCTCTACACTCAAGAACTCATAAATGTAAGGATTAATTTAAAAAGGAGTAGTAGTAGATTTGTTCTATTTCTCCTAGACAAAATAAGAACACAAAGATAAATATAAAGAAGTAGATTTCGACTCAATCTAAAAAGTTCCTAACAATAAAAAGTATCCTAAATTGAAGAACTTTTTAGAGGAAGTAGCATGGTACAATGGAAAGAGGGCTGACAATATAATCATGGGACCTGAGTTCAAATGTGGACACTGCCATTTTGTTGCCCTTAAGAACATTACTTAATCTCAACAAACCTTAGTTTGCTCATCTATAAAATGAGAGAATTGGATTGGATCGCTTCTAAGATCCCTTTCCCGAATCTATTATGGTTATCTCAAAAGGTTAGTGAGATCTCTCTCACTGGAGGTCTTCAAGGAGAAAGTGGATAACTACTTTTCAGGACTCTCCATATGGGATTCATGCTTTGGGTTGGGGAAAGGCTAGCTAAGCCTTAAGATTTCTTCTAATTCTATGAACTTAAAGTTACATGAAAGGTAAGGATGGAAAAGAACTAGTGAAAGGGATGCCCTATGCAATCAGTTTTACCAAGTTTGGAAACGGATACACAGAGAACTGAAGGCACTTGCTCACAATAACAATCTAATTATTTTACAAAATTAATGGTATATCTAGGACTGATAACATACCCAGAGTTAGTCTTTGGAAGTCCTCTGATGTTTAGTTTGTCATTCAGCTTCTATTTTCTGCTTCCTAAATGCTGAGCACTCTGGAAGTTCCAAAGATAAATAAGGTCCAAGTGTCTCACCACGTTGCCCACGAAACTGTGTGGGCCAGGAAGTACATATATCTGAATGGACCATCTTAATCAAGTTGGATTGAAAGATCTGATCCCATTTCTGCCTTTCAATGACTCTCATTGACTTGATCATCTGAACCATATGTATTGAATTGTAAAGTATTAAACTTGGTTATTCCTTGAATTGAAAATGGTATTAGAGGGTGTTTAATTTATAGTCTCAAATCCATATTATGAAAAGTATTATTTTTTCATATAGGGATAAACACACAGAAATAATGGCAATGAATTTATCACAATCCACATGTGTTTACTGAATGATCTCTAAAAGCTATCAACTGGAAAGAAACTTCTTTGAATATATCTAAGAAAGACAGTTTGTGCACTGTTAAGTCATATTGGCTGTGAGGGATAATAGAAAAACAGTATACTCATATGGCACATTTAATCTAAGACACTTCCCAGAACTTCAGGAAGGTCAATATAGATAGGGACAACAGTGTTAAGGAAGAAACTACTATTCTACATTTCAGGGCCTTTCCATGGAAATCAGATTTTATTATATATCTAAAACTCTATGACACATAAAGTATGCTAGAGTTCCATGGAATGATGCTTTTTTATATACAAAGAGAAAGCTGATGGTTTTTCTAGTATATAAATATAAATAGTTTTGTGAGGCAGTGTACTCTAGTAGAGATCTGGTTGCAGAACCAGGAAGGTTGAAGTCTTAAATCTGGCATATTCTCATTTTATGACTATTAGAATAAGAACTTTTCAGTGATGTAGGCAACTTCCTAAGGCAAAATTACAAGAAAAAAAAATGTTAACCTGCATTAGTAAAAGGATGTATTTCATTCAGAGATTCCATACAGATATGGAATGATGCATATAGTTCCTATGTTTATTCTTGTGAGCAATCCTGGACTCCTGTTTAATGGGGAAATAATAAAAGTGTGATGTATGAATGGATATTCATGTATATATTGAATTCACTATGCTCCCAAACTCACTAAATTCTATATACTTTTTTTATCCAGCAATATCACAGGGAATATACTCTAATATACTTGAACTCTAAAGAGATCAAGAATGAAATGATTCCTATAAACAAAAATATTTCTAGCAGTTCTTATAATGGGGGTAGGGGAGGGAAGGAAAGGAAACAAATATATAGAGCAAATAATGAGGAATTATTAAATAGAATAAAGTATATAAATGTAACAGAATACCATTGTGCCATACAAGGTGAATTGCAAAAATGTCAGAGAAAACTGGGAAGACTTTTACATACTTGTGGCAAAAAAATGAATAGAATTAAGGAAAAATATACATTGATGACATTTTAGAGGAAAACAACTTTAAAAGGCTTTCAAAGTCTGATTAGTGCAATGACAACTCATGATTTGAGAAGCCTGAAAATGAGGCAAACTATCCACCTCCTGACAGAGAAATGATGAACTCAAAATGCAAAATGACACAGATACTTTTACATAAGACCAATGAGGAAATTTGCTTCATTTGACTATAAATACCTGCCATGTTTTTTTTCCTTTAAATTTTTTTAAATTGTTGTTTAATTGGGAAGGGGAGTAAGAAGGAAAGAAAATAAATATTTCATATATGGAGTTTGCAAATTGATAGGAAAACAGAACATTGGAATATATAGCACAAGACAAGAAGGAATAGATGGATTAAGATTTGAACCAATGGAAGTAATAACTAAATCAGTGTTTCATGCATGGCCTATTTTGCCCCTTTGTAACCCAATCACTTAGTACCATGTTGAAGAGAACCAAGACGTCAGGGAATGATTCCATGACATGCAATGAATTGAATTTAAGTGAGGGAGAGCTGTGCAAAGTCCCCAATTTCACTCTCTCTTCCAGAGCCATCTGGGTCCAGTAGAAATATATACATCAAGATTGGAGATGGCCCAGGATGCAGTGGGAAAATGGCTTTTTTAAGATAAGATTTTAACAGGTCTCCCTGTTTGACTTAGGCAATTCCCAATAAATGATTAAGACTAGGTAAGAAATAAGGCAGAGAATATCCTCTTTTACCTTGTCAAAAAATATAATAATCTGGGAGGAAAAGACCTTCAGAGTTTCTGGCCAAAACAGGAACAATTGCTATATACATCCACTCTGAGCCAATCAGGGCCCAAACAATGACTAAGTGGGACTTGACCTGGGATCTATTGTTGATCCATCAATAAGAGCCAAAGTAATTTGGGTTTAAGGAATGGCCCTAGTCCATAAATACCAAGATATGTTGCTAGATTTCAGAGATCAAAATATGAGTAAGATAAGTTGCCCCACTGAAGACCCAATTAGAACTGGTCAGTTGGGCAACACAGATTTTTTTTTTCTTTCTTTTTTTCTTTCTTTCTTACTAATGTTAGGATTTGAACCCAGTTCTTTCTTGACTTCAAGTCTTGTGCTCCTTCCTCTATATTGTGTTGCCTCTTTTATATGCCCTGTTCAAAGTTTTAAAATACTTCATGTCTCCTAGGGCTTCCTTTTTTTCTCATTAGTAAAATATGGGAGTCAGTTATTCAATATTTTTTTCTATTATTTTAGGTTTGGGTGAACAAATACATGTCTACTTTGATCTTATATAACTTGATCACATCCTCCTTCAGATTCACTTTCTCCAACTGAGAAGCCCTAATCATTTTTAATCTGTCTACTCTGCCTCTTTCTTCCTCTTGCCTTAATCACTTCAATCATTTTTAATGATGAACTTGAATCATTCTTATTAGACCATGGTCAAGTTGAAGTATGCCCCCAGATGCCTTATTAGAAATGGATACCTGCCATATTTCATGTTCTATAAACTCTGGGAAGACTCAGCAGTCAGATAACTGCTTTGTCAAATTGCATAATTGATCTCAAAGAGAGACTCATACCAATAGAAATTCTTACAGCCACATGGAAGAGAGGTTCAGCTTTTGGGAATAATTAGGAAAGATAAATGTCTTTCTTTTTACCTGCAACTGCGTTTAAATTCCACAAATATTTAAAGAGAACTACTTTTTTTCCTCCTATAAAAGTTTAGGTATTCAGATGGTCTTTGAAGTCCCCTCTTGTTCTTAGGTTCTTTGACTGATTAAAATGTTTTTAATTCTCTTAAAAAGAGATCAAGGAAGATACTCCTTTTTTTAAAATTAAAGTTGTTTCTTTTATCTTAACAATAATGTTAAAGTCATTATTTTCCAATAAATGCCTTTATTTTGGTACCTGCTTGGTTCATATATTTATTCTAATACTCCTGTAAAAACCAATTGAGGATTGGAAACATGGAAAGAGAGAAAGAGAGAGAGAGAGAGAGAGAGAGAGAGAGAGAGAGAGAGAGAGAGAGCAGATATGAGTCAGAACAACTTAAGGTTCAAATCTTCTTCATTAATCTCTACTAGTAGTATGATTTTACTAGCCATGATCAGAGTTTGACTCTACAACAAGGTGAAAAATACATTAAAAGGAGCAGTTTTCTTTATGTAAAAATGGGAGGTCCTTATATGGATAAAATTACAGTTCTGTATCAAAAAAAAAAAAAGAAAAAAACAGAAACAAATCAATAAGATTTGAAATTCAAACATTAAAATTCCAAAGGAGAATTAAATTAAGAACAAAGGAAAGAGGAAATGTGCATTATTACAGATTTTTGCTAGTTTGCTGTATTTTAACTAGTTAATACCATAATATTGTCCTTCAGAAATGTGGAAGATTATTGACTTTTTGGTTTTTCATTTGTTTTCCTGAATTCTCTGGCTTCTTATCTTTGCTATCTGACTTCCTAGAAGTGCCAGTGAAAATCCTACGTTCTACAACAAATTTTTCCTGATCTTCTTTAATTCTAACATTCTTTTGATTTATCTTAAGATAAATTATATATCTATAAATAAGTAAATTTTATATATATATATGTATATATATATATACACATGTATATGTATGTATGTATGCATGTACACACACATGCACACATAAAGTGAAACCATTTATTTTATTTTCATTTATTTATTCTCCTCCAGGCTTGGACTCTTGACTCTTTTGTCTACTATGAAATAGAAACCCTTACATACTGGGAGCTCATCCCAAATTCCAGTACATTAACATTTCTTCCATCTTGGTCTCTTCCTTGATTGTTTAGCCCTTCTCAGTACCTTCATTTTTAAGGAAGATGTTTAGATGAACCAAGTCTTCATTCCTCTCTAGGTTGTGCTCCCTTTTGCCCTAGCACCATATTATTGTTACATAGTCATTTCAGTTGTGTCCAACTCTTCATGAGTTTTTTTGGGTGACAAAGATACTAGAGTAGTTTGCCATTTCCTTTTACAGATGAGGAAGTTGAAGAAAACTGAGTTAAAGAGGCCAGCTTCACATAACTAGTAAGTATCTGAGGCTAGATTTGAACTCACCAAGATGAATCTTCCTGATTTCAAGCCCAGTGCTCTATCCACTGTATCACCTAGCTTCCCAGAACCAGATACCTTCATCTTTTCTCCTACTCCTATCTTCATCTACTTTTCATATATTGTTGGTTCCCATTAGAATAAGAGCTTCTTGAGATCAGAGACTGCCTTTCTTTCCGCTTACATTATATTCCCAGTGTTTAGTATAGTGCTAGAGCTGTAGTAAGAACTTAATAAATGTTTGTGATAAGTCAATCAGTCAGTCAAAAGTCAGTCAAAAAAAAAAAAAAAAAAAAAACAACAACCAAGACAAAAAGGGACTGAATCAGATAAGGAGCCACTTAAGAGTATGATTTGACACAGAGGGAAAATATGGAATCTTGTAATCACAAATAAAAAAAGTTGGGGGAATGCAAAACATCTATGCTACCCTTAAAGAACAGAGAATGTCCATTCTTAATCTTTGACCCAATGATGATAGGAAGTTGATGTGAATTTTTTTCAGTGAATCAATTCATTTAACCTCCATTAGTTTGTCATAAATGGATATAGGAAAATAGGGCTTCTGCATGAAAGCAATAGAAAGACATCTTCATCCATGCACCCGTGTAGCTTCTAAATATAGGGTATCTCAGACCTACCAACCTGGAAGGAGATAATTGGGCAGTGTCATCTTTTTCAACTCAAATGATGTTGCTGGGCCCAATTTGGCTCTGCATCCTACCTTTCTCAGCAGGGTGGCTTGGGCTTGGCAGAGATGCTCTTGACTAGGATATGATGAACATGCAGATGACAAGGCTGTGATATAGGGCTACAGATTACTGACTCCTCTGTGAATTGTCTCTTTGGGGCATACAGGTTAGCTCCCTGTGGAACTATAGGTTTGTATGCACTTTTCTTATTCATTTACTTGTCTGCAGATGTGTATAATGTATTCATCTGTCACTGAATATTTATTTTGAGAATTTGGGAACAACACAGACATCCTTTGAAATTCAAGTAGATTAACACTTTTGCCTTTTCCTGTTTACTGTCTGGTTTTGTTTACATATGCAAAGTATGTGGGAGAACTGAGATGCCTCTGGACAATTTAAGCTATAAATGCTTTCTAAATCTAAACATCTCCATATAATTAAAGTATAACTATCCTGGGAGAAGGGGAAAAGACCCCATTGAGTGGGAAAGATTATATGTGGGTATGATATTAGGCTACTTTCTACTGTCCAAACATTTGCATAGATAGGTTTGGAGAAATTCATCATAAAATACACAGAGTGATGGAATTTTCAGTGACTTTAATAAATTAAGCAGTGGGAGTGTATGACCACATAACACAAATCATTATTTTCAAGTGTTTGGAGGGAAAAGGGCTATCACAGAAAAGTGTAATATATCCACATCTTTGCCTTAGTTTTCCAGATCACTTTTCATATGTATATAACTACTCTGGGTGTATATGAATGTATATATATATACATATATATATATATATGTATATATATATATATACATACATACATACATACACACACATATATACATATATATAAATACATTCATACATACATGTATGTATGTATATGTATACATACATATATAACACATTCATGCACGTGTGTATGTGTATGTATATGCATACATATACACAACACACATAAATGTAAATATATATACACACATACGAGTGTGTGCATTTGCTTCTCAAACCAAATTGATATATCTGACAAATTAAATGAAGCTGCATAAATCAGTAGCATTGTGCTTAGTGTAGTGTGGAGTTTTGCGCCAAAGGACCAAATATAGAGGGCAAAGATAGCACTTAACATTCCTTAAATGTCAGAAACCACAGAATGAAGCATATATTTAGCAAGCCTAACTAGTTAAATAGGAAGCTACTATTTGGCAGTCTGTGATAAACCACTTCCTCACTCCCACCCCATCTTCCAAAAGCATCCTTTCCATTGATGTCTTAGAGAATCTGACTCCCGACCCTAGGCTTGGGGCTCATTTCACTTATCTACCATAAAATTATGACTCTTATGCTGCTTGTCCCAATCACGGTTTATTGTACATTAATGGTATAATATATACGTATACGATGTACGTTTATTGTACATCCCACATAAATGTCTTATGGCTCTGAGTCAGCCATATGTGTCTGTGTGCACACATCCCTTCAAATACACATATAATCTAGGTCAGATTGCTGCAGGGTTGATCTCTGCATTAGTCTAGAGAGTAGATGATTTTATTTAGACTGCTTGTGAGAAAGAAATATACATGCAGTATTTGAAAGTTAAAGCCCCTCTATTCAGAATGTATTGACTTCATACTTTAGCACTGCAAGAGCTGTATGTCACATTTCATTTCCATAAAACAAATGAAAGGGATGAACGCATTATTGGTTTTTATCTACATATGTTATGAATTGCCTGCTCTGAAGACATGAGCTTTATATTAAAAATAAGATAGTCATTTACTTGTTGTAATTGATATCATTATATCGTGATTAGTTTTTTTGTCTAAAGCATGGTCTTAAGGACACCAAAATCATGGGGTCTTTCCCTATAAGTGTCAGTTGGTTTTTGCTCTATTCAAGAGTCATGGAATATGTTGCTAATCCAGACCAGCTGTTTTCTAAATATCTGCACTTGTCCATAAGAACAAAAAGGGAAGGGAGTACAATTACCTCACCAGAGCAAACAAGCATTTAAGAATCAAAGATTTAAAGCTAGAAAGAATCTAATCCAACCCACCCATTTAAATTAAAGAAATTTAGGCTCAGAGATAAGGTGTGGCTTGTTTGAGCTTACACAAGGAATAAATGGAAAAGCCAGGATTTGAGTGAAGTTGCCTTACTCTGAATCTAATGCTCTTTTCTTCTTAAGGGAATATAGTAATATATTTGGCAAAAAATAATGAGGCATTTGATTAGGGTGATAGGTGGGTATACAGAGATGAGGAGAGTAAGGAAGGACATAAAGCAAAAAAGGTAGAGTCAATAAGATTTTTAATTTGGTAGGTGCAGCAGTTGGAAGGAAGGGCAAGAGAAGGAAGGGCATTTGATATCTCAGTCTATATTTCTAAGTGTTTAGTGGTACAATGAATGGGAAATAGAGAAGTCAGCAATAGAAGTTTGGAAGAGAGAATGAGTTCTATTCTTTCCATAAAAACATATTAGGTATTAGACCCTATGGAATCTTCAGTGTGAATGCAGTCCATTTTAATGAAAAATATTTTTTTTGGCAAGTGAAGGTGACCTAGCTGTTGTACCATTCATAAAACTATATTATAAAGCAGCAGTCATCAAAACCATTTGGTACTGGCTGAGAAATAAGAGCAGTCAATCAGTGGTTAGGTTAGGTTCACAAGAGACAAATGTCAATAACTATAGTAGTCCAGTGTTTGATAGACCCAAAGATCCCAGTTTCTGGGATAAGAACTCACTATTTGACAAAAACTTCTGAGAAAATTGGAAATTAGTGTGGTAGAAAATAGGCACTAACTCATATCTAACACACTATAACAAGATAAAGTTGAAGTGGCTTCATGATTTAGACATAGTGATATTATAAGCAAATTAGGAGAACATGGGACAGTTTAGCTCTCAGATCTGTAAAGAAGGGAGGAATTTATGGCCAAAGAAGAACTAGAGTACAATGTGGAATGCAAAATGATAATTTTGATTATATTAAATTGTGGACAAGATTAGAAGGGAAGCAGTAAACTAGGGAAAATATTTTACATCCACAGGTTCTGATAAAGGCCTCATTTCTAAAATATATAATTTACTCAAATATATAAGAATAAAAGCCATTCTTCAATTGGTAAATAGTCAAAGGATATGAATAGACAATTTTCAGATGAATAAATTAAAACCATTTCTAGTCATATGAAAAATGCTATAAATTACTATTAATCAGAGAAATGCAAATTAAGACAACTCTGAGATACCACTACACACATGTCAGATTGGCTAAGATGACAGGAAGAAATAATGATGAATGTTGGAGGGGATGTGGGAAAACTGGGACACTGATACATTCGTGGTGGAACTGTGAACTGATCCAAACCATTCTAGAAAGCAACAAGAAACTATGCTCAAAAGGCTTTCGAATTATGCATACCCTTGGATTCAGCAGCGTTTCTACTGGGCTTATATCCCAAAGACAGCATAAAGAAGGGAAAGAGTCCCACATGTGCAAAAAGGTTTGTGGCAGCCCTTTTTGTAGTGGCAAGAAATTGGAAACTGAATGGATGCCTATCAGTGGGAAAATGGCTGATTAAGCTAAGGTTTATTAATGTTATGGAATATTCTATAAGAAACGATCCACAGGCTGGTTTCAGAAAGGCCTGGAGAGACTCACATGAACTGATGTTAAGTGAAGTGAGTAGAACTAAGAGAACATTGTACACAGCAACAACAAGTTTATGCAATGATCAATTCTGATGGACATGGCTCTTTCCAAGAATGAGATGATTCAGAACAGTTCCAATGGGATGGAGAGAGCAATCTGCACCTACAGAGAGGATTGTGGGGATTGAGTATGAGTCACAACATAGTATTTTCACTTTTTTGTTGTTGTTTGAAAAAATTTTGGAACACAAGATTTTACAAGGGTGAATGTTGAAAACTATAGGCATATGTTTTGAAAATAAAAAGATTTTAAAAAATCTAACAGGAAACTCAATGTACATAATTTGACTTGTCCAACATATCTTAGTGTGGAAACTCCTTCTACCAATGCAGGTTAGGAACACATCTACAACTTAAAGTCACAGAGAACTGAGTGAGGTACAGCAAAGTGACTGGATGATCATATACATTGTTAGAGTTATAAAATGAACTTATCTTTCTGACTCAAAGGCCAGATAACTGTTTACTATTTTATACTGCTTCTCAAATATTTTAACCTTCATATAATAAATGCTTTCTTGTTCTGAAATTATTATCTATTTTTAATGACTTCATTTCTCAACTTTCTGAGGCAATAAATACATCTAGTACATGGGTTTTAGTTGTTTGTTTTAATTTGTTAGGCTTTTTTTTAGACAAATTTCTGTTGTTCTTCAGAAATATCTGACTCTGCATGAGCCCGCTGGAGTTTTTGGCAAAGATACTGGAGTGGTTTGCATTTCCTTCTCCACCTCATTTTACTGATGAAGAAACTGAGGCAAACAGGGTTAAATGACTTGCTCAGGGTCACACAGCTACTCAGTGCCCAAGGTCTGAACTCAACTTAGGAAGATGAGTCATCCTGATGCCAGGCCCTGGTACTCTACTTATTATGCTACTCAGCTGCCCACAGGAATTCTTGTTCCCTTTTAAAATTATAGATAACCTACAACATAGAGTCTTAAGGAATTACTTTAAAACCAAAGAGACCAAGAAACTATTTTATGATCACTTGAATAAAGTCAGAGACGAAGTTTCAGTTTATCTCAACTTATTCCAAGGTCAGAATTCTACCACAACATTATATGACCTCTTCCTCTATGTCTCCCAAATCCCTATTTCCAAACTCTTCAATCTCTCTTTCATGGACACTAAAGACATACATTTCCAATACCTGTTAGAACTCTCCACTGATATTGCTCACTAGTATCTTGAAACCATTTTTCAAAATTGAACTCATCTTCTTCCCTTCCAAACCTGCTCCTGTTTGTAACTTATCTATTTCCATTTTGTCATCCAGGGTTGAGATCTTCAATTCACTTTCGATATCCCTTTCTTCTTCCCTTACATCCTCCTATGTCAGCTAGTGAAATGAAAGTCTTATTGATTTTCCTTTTTCTCTTTTAGTACTTATCTTACTCTACCTTACCTAGCCATCACCTTTGATCAGTCCCTTATTATCTCTTTCCTGAGTTATTGCATCTTAATAGGTCTCTCTCAGTCCTTCTCCAGTCTATTCTTTATACAATAATCAAAGTGATTTCCTAATATTCAGATCTAGTCACAGCCATCGCTCTTTTTCTTTTTCTCCCCTTTTAATTTTATATTAACTCATATTCATGGAATAAAACCAGCATTTCCATAACACAGTCTAGTAAAAAAGATGATTGTACATGAAATTGCCAAAATTTTTCAAAAACATTTAGTGCCTCCCACTTGAAAATTAACACATTGGTCAAAGATTAAAATATCTCTTTCTTTGCCTGTGATACTAACTGTTTCATTAGTATCAATTGGTTGAGAAAAAAAAAAAAACCTAAAGGTAAAATGACTCTTGATACTCAGGAGAGTATGTGGAACTCCATCTTTGGAACCCTGAAGCCATAGGTCCCCATTCTGATCTATATCTGGTCACTGGATCCAGATGGCTCTGAAAGAGAGAGTGAGACTTGGTGACTTCACATAGCCTCCTTCACTTAAATCCAATTTATTTCAAGTCATGACATCATTTTCCTAATATCATGGTCCCTTCAAGAACAAATGACTGAGGAAAGCATGGAAACACTTCTCGGATTCATTTCATTTGATTTCCCTTCAAACACTCTTCTAGGCCCCAGATTTTTAAACTGTGAGTTGCGATCCCATATGGAACTTTATAACTGAAAGTGGTGATCATGAAATTTTGAGTTACTATCAGTAAATATTTGATTTGCACTATTTTTATACCCATGTACTCAAGGTTAAATAAAAATTTATTAGGTCAAAAGGGGTCCAAGTGGAAAAAGTTTAAGAAGCCCTATTCTAGATCAACTGAACTATTGCCTTTCCCTAATCTCCCACTATCTTCTCTTGTTTGTAGGAATTGCTCCATACAATCTACCATGACTGAAAAGATTCCTTCTACCTCTTTACCTATTGAAGTCTATTATCTTGCCTGAAAGCTTCTGTTAGGTGGGGGTCTCTTTTATGAAGACTTCCTCAATCACAAGAGTCCAGGATAAGATTCTAGAGTCTAGGCAGAAATAATCACTTAAGCATATTTTTCATGTCTCTCCACTGTACCTCTCTAACATATTAAATATTCTTGACTATGAGTATCTACATAATTGATTTTGAATAATTTGTATAATTAATTATTAGATTATAATCAGCATATTAAAGGGTAGGAATACACAGATGCACACACAAATATACACTTTCTTTTACTCATAGAAATATAATTTAGTTTTAATTTTAATATTCTTCATGGTTAACTAAAGGTGTAGCAATAATCAGAATAAATGTACAACATTATAGTCTGTCACGACAATGGAAATTAGTGGGTGATGATACTAAGACTTTCTTTCCAAGGAAACAGACAATGTTACTTATCTGCCTTTTTTAGGACTAACTCATATTTTTTGGGGGTGGAAGGAGACATGAAGAGAAGTAATACATTCTACCCTAAAGAAGTATAAATTTTTGATTCACAAATAAAAGCATTTGAGAAATTGAATTGCAAAGCTGACATTTTATAGAAATAACCTAGTTGCAAGGCAAGCATTGTGGAGAACTGGATTTGGAATCAGACTACTTCAGTTTGAACCTTAGGGCTGGCACTTGCATCTGTGTGATTTTGGGCAGATCATTTAATCTTTCAAAACCTCATTTTCCTCTTCTGTAAAATAAGTTGGGGGAAGGGGGAAGGGAGTGTAAATTGCAGAAGACTGCATGATCATCAGCCTCAATCTATGATTCAACTTTCTCTTTAGCCCTTATCTATTTCTTGGCAGCATATAACAGATGACCAAAATTTTTGAATGCCAGAATCTGAGCTGGTCTATATTTGGTATCTTCTTGAAATGGAACTAAATCAAGCAAGAATCACTGGTTCTTTCCAAGTGGGCAGAATGCAAAAGTCAGGTCAAAGTCCTAAATATCCCCCAATAAATGTCCATCCAGGCTCAAGCCAGTTTGACAGAATTCTTCAGATAACAGTATCTGGAGAAACAACCTCAGTTTCAGAGGCTGAAGCATAGATACAAATTGATTTCCTGGTTTGTACTCTTACAGGCTGGTAAGATCCTGGTAAAATGAATGACAAAGTAAAGCAAGGCACCCCAAAATTATGCATAATGAAAATGACTGGCAATCTACAGCTATTACTTGTTTGTGAATGACAGGGTTGAACCCTGCACAATACCTTCTTCCTCACTGATGGCAGAGAAAATGATCCCCATATGACTTTAGAATAAAAATCACTCTAGGAGCTTGAATATGCCCTTCTGCCCAGTTAATGAAGAGCACTATAGGAATGGTATTTTTGATTTACATTAAAGGAAAATCAGATGATATCATTTATTTAGAAATGAATATATTAAAAAGAAAACTGGGTATAGGATTATAAATTACACACATATGTATACTTAGATATAGATACATAAGAGGGACAGTGCTACATAGTGATGCAATATTTATCTTGGAGTTAGGAACACATGGGTGTATGTCTCTCCTCCAATATATACTGATTGTGACCTGGGACAAGTTGCAGTATTTTAACAAACTCAGGCAACTTTCTAAGACTAAGCCCTAATAGAAATTTCTAACCTGCATTGGCAGTTTCTTATCTAATAGTTCCCCTTATCAGTGAAATCATAGGTGCATTCCCTATGCCATATAAAACTATAATGTGACATGATGGATAGAAAATAGATAGATAAATAGATATGTGTTTGAATAGATTGTGTGTGTGTATGAGTGTGTGTGTGTGAGAGAGGGGGGAGAGGAAAAGAGAGAGAGACAGCGAGACAGAGAGAGAGAGACAGACAGACAGAGAGAGATTCTCAGTCAGGACATTTTGTTTCAAGTACAAATACATTTTCAGGTGAGAGAAAAACAAAGAGATCTTGCTAAAACTGAGGACAGATTACCTGGAGAGGGAACACAGAGGTTCAGAGAATATTTTTTCTGATGGATATAGTCAGAGACTTCTAGATAGAAGGGAATTTAGAAGCCATCTAATCCAACCCTATTACATCATAGATGAAGAAATAGAGGATCAAAGATGGGAATTAACTTATCAAGGTTACATAGGTGATAACAGACCTATACTGTCTCCTCCTCTTAGTGTTATGATCTTTTCTATCTGGACAGGTAACTTCTCAAAAGGAAAATAAGCAGAACAGATTTCTTGGGATTTGTTTAGTATCAGCAACAAATATCTGGCTCAATATCTGGAAACTCCATGGAAGTTGTCACTATTTTATCATATCACTCACTGGCTTTTATAGGTTATTTCAAAGAACTATTGGCCATAATCACAATACAAGTGTTTACAAACCAGCCAACTAATTGACCACATATTTTCCATAAGAGTTCTCCAAAGGAGAAAATTAGATGAAGAAGAGGAAGAGGAGGAGGAGAGAAGATAATGATGATGACAATGTTGATGATGATAAAGATGAAGAATAGTTTAACATCTCTAAATGTGGAAACTATATAAAAATAGCTTTCATTGGACAGGACAGGACAGAAAATTTTGAAAAAAAAAAAAACAAAACAAAAAAAACCATGCAGTAGGAAAAGCTTCTCCAAAGGAATCACATTAACAAGGAAAAATAATTCAAAGCTTAGAAGGATAGGCAATTCTAAATAGGTGTTTGATAAGGAGGCTAGCACTAGAAAAGGGAAAGAAAGCTTGGGAATTTTGTGTTAATAGCTAAGATTTTCCTAGCAATTTCCTAGTAACTGTGAAGCACTTTCCATTATCTCATTTAAGTCTCACATCAATTCTGTAGGATAAGTCCAACAGGTATTATTATCCTCTGCTTGGGCTGGTCTCTCTGATTGAATTCCTTCTCCCAGAACCTCTGTGTAAGGCAGTACCTAAGGCCACCCATGTCTCATTCCTCCAGGAATCACTCAAGGCTTTCTCTACCATTCTTCTCTTTGTCTTTGTCTTTCTTTCTTCCTCAATCCCCTTTCAATTTCCCTTTATAGGCATATTCCCCACTGTGGAAGGTGGTATAATGAAGAGAGTGCCTTGCTTGGAGTAAAGAAGACTCATTTTTCTGAATGCAAATCTGGCCTTAGACATTTAATATTCATGTGACCAAAGGTAAGTCACTTATCTTATTTTCTAGACAACTAATTGTTAGCAAATACTTTCCAAATGTTAGTCTCCTCAAATATCTTTTTCACAGAAGAATGTGGTCACATCCATTGATACTTGAACTCACTATAAGGTTCTTAATTATTGCAATATAGTATAATGATTGTGAGAAGACATAGTCACTATGGTAACAACAGTTCATTTTATTCGAATAGGAAAGCATGTTGGTAGTCATATAAATATGAAATTTACTGACTGTTACTGTAGCTTTATCTATGTTTCTTTGTCAGATGCGAAAAAGGCCTGTATAGTCTTTTGGTAAAAAAAAATAAATTTATTTAAAAAAAAAGTAGAGCATAAAAGTATGAGAGAAACCAAAAGAGAGAAGGAAAGAAAGAGATGAGAAAAAAAGGAGAAATAACATGAAGAAGATAGGAAAAAGGAGAAAGGAAAATGGAGACTGAGAGGGAAAAGGGTAGGGAAAAGAGAAAAGGAAGAAAAAAAAAGGAAGGGAGAGGTAAAGTAGGTGAATGATATAAAATGTTCAGAGTTGACATCATTTAAATTTTATCATTAATTATTCTGCCTCATTAGAAAAGATATGTTGCTGCAAAATTATATTCTAGGTATGAGTTAATGTTAATTTCAACTCAATTTCACATTCCTGGTCATTTAAAACTACTCTCAGCATGTACAAAGCACTTTAAAATTCATGCATAGAATAGACATATGCATGTATTTCTCTGAAGATTTATTTTTCAATTCTGCAGGGAAGATGGCTTCAAGTGGAGGAGGTAAAATAAAGGATGCAGGGAAATTGGGATAGCTCTGAGGTGGAGAGAGAAGAGCTCACATTTAACAAATTGTCTGGTAACTTTCTAACAATTAGAATTGTACCAAAGTAGAATGAGAAATGATGGGATCCATCTCCTTGGTGAACTTATGCATTTAGATGAGACATGGATCCATGGGAGCTGGGAAGATCATAAAGAAGGATTATTGAGGACAGTCTCAACATATTCTATGTCTGGGACCTCTTTGGAAATCAGATGATATAGTTAGCGACTTTGCAGGAAAAAAGTTTTTAAATGCATATCATAAAAGTCAAAATTATAAAAGAAACCAATTATATTGAAACATAATTATGAACTTATATTGAAAACAATCATGAGCTCTCTGAAATCTATCCATGGACGCTTTGGGGATGCATAATATTTTGTTATCAAGATGTTGGGAAAAAAAAGTTCATGGGCATCAGATTAAGAAATGCTGATATAGACAAAGAAGTGAAGAATGTGCTTAGGAAAAGTCTTGGGCAACCCCATCCGTTCAGTGACTGATTTTATTTACTCTACTTGAAAAAGGGCAACAAGAGTTAGAATATAAATTAGAAAGGGTGATCATCCTCCTCTTCTCCCTCCTCCTCCCTTCTCCTTTTTCTCTTAGCATATTTATTTAAAATTTAGAGTTCCAAATTCTATCCCTCCTTACCTTCTCCGGCCTGAAGTGGTAAGTAATTAGGTATAGATTATACATAGGTAATTATGTAAAACATTTCCATGTTAGTCATTTTGTACAAGAAGACTAAAATAATAAAGAGAGAGGAGAGAGAGAGAGAGAGAGAGAGAGAGAGAGAGAGAGAGAGAGAGAGAGAGAGAGAGAAATAGCATGCTTCAGTTTGTACTCCAACAATATCAATTCTTTCTTTGGAGGCAGATAATAAGTATGCTTCATTATTAGTCCTTTGGAATTATCTTGGACCTTTGTATTGCTGAGAATAACTGTCTTTCACAATTCTTCATCAAACATTTTGGCTATTATATAAAACATTCTTCTAGTTCTATTAGCTTCACTATGTACCAGCTCATATTAGTCTTTCCAGGTTTTTCTGAAATCATCCTAGTTGTCATTTCTTATAGCACAATAACATTCTATTGCAATCAGTTAACATACCTTATTTAGTCATTTTTCAGTTGATGGGCATCCTTTTGATGTCAAAATCTTAACCTTCACTAAAATAGCTACCATAAATACTGTTTTACAAATAGCTCCCCCCCCACCTTTTTTGGATGCCTTTGGGATAGACCTAGCAGTGGTATCATTGGCTCAAAGGGTACACACAGTTTCATAACTCATTGGGGATAGTTGCAAACTTTCTTTGAGCCAATTCTGATGAGAGTAAGATTCACTCACTCCTCTTCTCCCTCATCTTCATTTCCACTGTGAAAACTTTTTCTTGTCTCTTTTATGTGATATTATTTATCCCATTCTACCATTGCCTTTCTCTTTCTCCCAGTTCATTCTTTTTTATCACTCCTTAATTTTATTTTTAGATATCTTCTTTATCATTTGTCCCCTCTGTCTATATAAACTCCTACTGCCTGAATAATGAGAAAGTTTTTACGTGACAAGTATCAGCTTTCCATGTAGGAATATAAAGTTTAATCTTAAGTCCCTTATGATTTCCCTTTCCTATTTATTTTTTATACTTCTCTTGCGTCTTATTTTTATAAACCAAATTTTCTATTCAACTCTGGCCTCCCATCAAGAATGCTTGAAATTTATCTATTTGATTGAATATCCATTTTTTTTCCTCTGAAAAATTATACTCAGTTTTTTCTGGTTAGGTGAATTTTGGTTGTAATCCTAACTTCCTTGCCTTCCAGAATATCATATTCTAAGCCTTCATATACTTTAATGTAGATGTGGCTAATTCTTGTGTTAGAGTGATTGTAACTCTATCATATTTAGTCAGCAATCATCAATACTGAGCCAACTTTTGGAGAACCTAAAGATGATTCTGTTATATTCCCCCAATCTATGGGCTGGGAAACTGAGGCCCAGAGAAATCTCCCAATTTGACCAGTCACACAGGTTAGAATATGCTATTAAATGTTAGATCCACGAGTCAAAGTACAGAGAATTAAGACCAAATTCGAGGACTTTTCCACTGTGCCATGATGTTGTATTCTTTAGCTGATTTATTTTAAAACATCTCAATGCCACTTCTCATAGATGGATGGCTCTTGAACAATTTTTGGATAGAACCTCAAATGTTTAGTTTCTGACAAGGCTGCCCACTGTCACCATTACTATTTAATATTGTATTAGAAATGTTAGCTTCGGCAATAAGAGAAGAAAAAGAGATAAAAGGAATCAGAGTAGGTAATGAAGAAACCAAATTATCACTCTTTGCAGATGACATGATGGTATACTTAGAGAACCCTAGAGACTCAACTAAAAAACTACTAGAAACAATTCACAACTTTAGCAAGGTGGCAGGATTCAAAATTAATCCACATAAATCATCAGCATTTTTATATATTACCAACAAAGTTCAGCAGCAAGAGATGCAAAAAAAAATTCCATTCCAAATAGCAGATGATAGGATAAAATATTTGGGAATCTATCTGCCAAGGAAAAGTCAGAAACTATACGAACTAAACTACAAAACACTTTCCACACAAATAAAATCAGACCTAATCAATTGGAAAAACATTAAGTGCTCATGGGTAGGCAGAGCGAACATAATAAAAATGACAATACTACCCAAACTAATCTACTTATTTAGTGTCATACCAATCAAACTCCTAAGAAATTATTTTACAGATCTAGAAAAAATAGTAGCAAAGTTCATTTGGAAGAACAAAAGGTCAAGAATTTCAAGGGAATTAATGCAAAAAAAGTCAGATGAAGGTGGCCTTGCTGTACCAGATCTAAAACTATATTATAAAGCAGCGGTTATCAAAACCACTTGGTACTGGCTGAGAAATAGAGCGGTGATCAGTGGCATAGGATAGGATATCAGGACAATCTAGGTAATAATGTTAGCAATTTAGTGTTTGATAAACCCAAAGACCCCAGCTTTTGGGATAAGTACTCACTATTTGGCAAAAACTGCTGGGAAAATTGGAAACTAGTATGGAAGAAACTAAGGCCGGACGCACACCTAACACCGCATACCAAGATAAGATCTAAATGGGTTCATGATTTAGATATAAAAAGTGATATTATAACCAAATTAGAGGAACGTAGTATAGTTTACCTCTCAGACCTGTGGAGATGGAATAAATTTATGTCCAAAGAACATCTGGAACTCTTAATTGAACACCAGATAGATAATTTTGATTATATTAAGTTAAAAAGTTTCTATACAAACAAAACTAATGAAGACAAGATTAGGAGGGAAGCATCAAATTGGGAAATCATCTTTACCTTTAACGGTTCTGATAAAGGTCTCATCTCTAAAATATATAGAGAATTGTCTCATATTTATAAGAATTCAAGCCATTCTCCAATTGATAAATGGTCGAAGGATATGAACAGACAATTTTCAGAGGATGAAATTAAAACCATTTCTAGTTCTATGAAAAGTTGCTCCAAATCACTATTGATCAGAGAAATGCAAATTAAGACAACTCTGAAGTACCACTACACACCTGTCAGATTAGCTAAAATGACAGGAAAAGTTAATGATGATTGTTGGAGGGGATGTGAGAAGACTGGGACACTGATGCATTGTTGGTGGAGCTGTGAACGGATCCAGCCATTCTGGAGAGCAATTTAGAGCTATGATAAAAAAGTTATCAAACTGTGCATACCCTTTGACCCAGCAGTGTTTCTATTGGGCTTATATCCCAAAGAAATCATAAAAGAAGGAAAGGACCCCACATGTGCAAGTATGTTTGTGGCAGCCCTTTTTGTAGTGGATAGAAAATGGAAACTGAAAGGATGCCCATCAATTGGAGAGTGGCTGAATAAATTATGGTATTTGAATGTTATGGAATATTATTGTTCTGTGAGAAACGACCAGCAGGATGATTTCAGAGAGGCCTGGAGAGACTTGCATGAACTGATGCTGAGCGAAGTGAGCAGAACCAGGAGATCATTATACACAGCAACAACAATATTACATGATGATAAATTCTGATGGACATGACGATCAATTCTGATGGACATGACTCTCTTCAACAATGAAATGCTTCAAAACAGTTCCAATTGTTCAGTGAAGAAAGCCATATACACCCAGAGAGAGGGATGTGAAATGTGGACCACAACATAACATTTTCATGTTCTCTATTGATGTTTGCTTGCATTGTGTTTCCTTTATCTGATTATTCTCTCTTGTAGATACGATTTCTCCTGCGCAACAACGATAAGTGTGGAAATAAGAATACATATATTCGATTTCTCAAGTATTTTAACATAATTAACATGTAGTGGATATCCTGCCATCTAGGGGAGGGGTGGGGAGTAGGGGGGAAAAATTTGTAACAGAAAGCTTTGTAAGGGTTAATGTTGAAGAATTACCCATACATATGTTTTGCAAATAAAAAGTATTAATAAATTTTTTAAAAAATGTTTAGTTTCTGATAAATGTCAAAGAGAATAATATTCATTTAGTCAAGAAGGTATTAAAGTAGTTTGATTCTATATTGTACCACATGGAAAAGCTGATAAAATTAATGTTGTATTAAAACTAGCTTGAAAATTTAGGATCTTAGCATTAGAACTGGGAAGAACATTTTCATGGTTTGGAAGTTTTTTTGTTTTGTTTTGTTTTGTTTTGTCCTTATAGTGATATTTGAGTGGAAAAGTGCTTTGTAATCTGAAAACAAAAATTATAATTTGCAGTTCCTAAACTATCTGATCCTATGATCTCATTTAGTTGGCACAGTGTATAGGGTGTTATACCTCGAGTCAGAAACTCATCTTCTTGAGTTCAAGTCTGGCCCTAGATACATTCTGTGTATCCCTGGGCAAGTCCTGAAGGCCTCAGTTTCTTCATGTGTAAAATAAGTTGGAAAAGGCAATGGCAAACCACTCTAGTATATTTGCCAAGAAAACAACAAATGAGATCACAGAGTCAGACTTGAATGAAAAAAAAATTACTGAACAATCAACAAAATGATCCTAATTAGGTGATCTGTCATATAATTAGTCAAGTGATTACTATATTTTGGTGCAAACTACTGAAGTCTCAGTCTTATTCTCCCATGATCTGAAGCTTTTCCATTTTAAAAAATAAGAAAGAAGCTATGAAAACACCTTGATTCTCTATTAGGGGGGGAAGAAGGCATTTCAGAATAAAGCAGTTATAATTATTAACTTTAAAGTTTTGTTGTTGCTTTCTTTCCCTGGGAGAGAAAGAAGAAAAATCCCATGGAGCCACCAATTCTCACTGAAATCAGAAGGGATCATTTTCAATAAAGAAAACTAAATGTGACTTCCACACATAAAATCATTTGAGGCTAGCCCCTTGATAATAAAGTAGGATTGAATAATTGGTAAAGAAAATGCTTGTAAGATAAAATTATTTTCAAAGTCAGGCTCTTTTATAGGCAATAGTTTAATGGGCAGCAGGCCAGTGGATGCAAAACTTAATGTAATATAAAATCCTTCCCCCTCCTATTGCATAATCACATTCATAGGTCAAGATCTTGTGTCAGTCTCATCTTCCTAAATACCAACAACTCTCAAGCAGTCTAAACAATTTCATGCTCTCTTTACCTGTGGGGAAGAGGAAAAAAAAAGTTTTCATTTTAGATATGCCCATGAGATTTTATTGATTGAACTTTCTGCCAGATGCATTCTGTTCTCTTAACATCTGTGGTAGATATAAAGCAAGCTTTTGTTTTGTTTTCTTCTTTCATTTTTGAAGAGAGAAAATGTCACTTATTTAATACAAGCTTTGCACCTAAACCTATGATCTGTATTTTTCTTTTTCTTTCCCTTTTTTTTTTTTTTTTGGTGATATCCCACTTACATTCATACCAGCTGTTGGATGTCCTTAAAATGACACAATGCATTTCTCAGTGTCCTATCTTTCCAGCAATATGTGACAGATGTTTGGGTTTTGATGTCTTTAATATCCCTTCATCAGTACAGAAAAGGCATTTCTTAGTGAATTTTATTTCAATACAATGGATTGTGTATAATGATTTATCATGTTTAATCAGAAATTGCAACTTGCCTCCAAATAATGGGGACAAAGCACATATTACTGGATATTTATGACTAAATCTATTTACTATTTATGAAAATTTGGAAAGCTTAATAGTTGCCTTCAAAGCCAAACTGTAGAGCTTGGAAAAATCCCAGCTGTTTAAAATTTCAGATCATTAGCAGAATGCTTCAGGCTTAAGCATTATATTTGAATATAATTTTTAAAACAAAGCAGTCAAAGGCAATTTTTGTCTATTGCAAGCTTTCTCTGTAACAATGCAAGCTGAGGGCCTGGTGTTCTTTCTCCTAGAACTGCTGATGACAATATGTTTCCACTGTGAAAGTCTAGTCTCCAGCTCCCCAGGATGTCATTGGCGGTCCAATGGTAAACTGAAGGATTTGGGACATTTTGCTTTTACTTGGAGCATAAAGGCTAGTGTAGGTGGGAAAGTTTTTGCTTGACTCCAGTTGATGATAGGCAATTTCAGCAGCTGGATAGAGGAATGACCCACTAAGAATGATGAAGCATATTCCAAACAATTCAGTACCCTGACTGATTTCATTCAAAGGCATAGGAAAGTAAAAGAAACAACTCTCAGACCTTTCTAGTACTTTCTTCTATAGTTGGATTGAAGGAATGAGGAAGGGCTACTACAGCACTGTTAGAATCATTGTTCATCTTCTCAGGACCATATTGCCAAATATGCACGTGATCTTACTTCCTTTGGGACAATGTGTAGTGAAGTATCCTATTTATTCACATTTTTATATTTCTCATAAATGATTCTGATGCCAATCTTTTGCTGGAGCACCATCAGTATCAAAGATGCTAGTATAGAGTTATAGTTACACTATTAGGTCTCTTCTGAGTTGGGATATACTACATCTCTTTAGGAGATAACTTGTTTCACATAGTTGCTGAGAGAGTTGAATTAAAGAATGCATGCAAAAAGATGTCATAAAATACTATATAAATGTGAGATTTTGCTATCAATAACAATATAGTAATGATGATGGAATTTTTTTTTCCTGAGGCAATTGGGGTTAAATGACTTGCCCAGGGTCACACAGCTAGGAAGTGTCTGAGGTCAGATTTGAACTCAGGTCCTCCTGACTTCAGGGCTGGTGCTCTATCCACTGCACCCCCTAGCTGCCCTTAATGATGGAGCTTTCTTATCTTTTAATTGGACTTTTACCATAATGAGCTGCCTTTATACAGGAAATGTTCTGCCATGTATAATAGCTTTAAAACAGGCAATAACCCTCAAATAGTTTGATAATTCAGTAAACATTTAAGGACCCATTAAGTACCAGGCACTGTACTAAGAGCTGACATACAAATAAGAAAGAGAAGTCTTTGCTCTCAGAGCTTACAATAAAATGGGGAAAGATCACAAACACACATATCCCAAAAAAGTTAGGGATTGGGGGGAAGGAACTAGAATTAGGATTATGGTTAGTTATTCCTTGGAGTCACAGTCATGCAGAGCAGATGAAAACTGGAGTTTTCAGGAAGGTTATGAGCTCTCTTTAAAGGAACTCAGACAACTAGTACTGATTTTTCTCTCTTTCCTTAAAAATACTAATCAGAGATCAGTCTTTAATGTGTAACATGTACTATACTGGCATGAATATTTAATCCTGTAAAGAGAAGCAGGTAAAAAACTGGACTAAATGAATAAATAGAGAAGGAATAATACAATAATACTCATGGCCTTCCATGTCTACTCACAAGTGTATCAAGTATGAGAATTAGAGGATGCAAGGAGAACTAGAGATGCTAACAAAAGATACAACTCTGATACTGCTGAAATTTATTGGGCTAAAAAGGTATAATTAGAATATTCTTTTGCATGGGTAGAATGTTTTCAAAAACACTAGGATAGGAAAAAGGGAGGAGTGGTGAAGTAGGCTTCTATAATACTTAGAAGAGTATGCAAGCATTGTAGAAGGTATGAGGATGAAGAATGCAGGAACTGTTCATGTCACTACCCTCTCCTCTTCCTCATTTAATGTCTCCTTTTCAGTATCCTTTGGTGATTTAGTGATCCATCCCTATTCATAAAGTATGGTTATCCCCCAAGGGCATCTCTCTACATTCTCCCCTTTTTTATATTAAAGCTTTTTATTTGTATAACATATGTATGGGTAGTTCCCCAACATTGATCTTTACAAAGCTTTCCATTACAAATTTTACCCCCAGTCCCCTCCCCTCCCCTAGATGGCAGGAAGTCCACTACATGTTAATATACATTCTCCCCTTTTATAATTTAATCAATATCCACCAATTCAGAAGACTTCTAGAGCTATTGATTAAGTTCTAAACTACTTCTAACTAAAACTAGATCTAAACTAATCTAGCAGTCAAATGGCTGCTAGAAAACTCCACCTGGATATCCCATCATCTTAAATTTAGATGCTAATGAACTGTTGATGGTATTCTTTTGAAAAGGACTCCTTTAGATTCAAAATAAATCCACATAAATCATCAGCATTTTTATATATTACCAACAAAGTTCAGCAGCAAGAGATCCAAAAAGAAATTCCATTCCAAATAACGGATGATAGTATAAAATATTTGGGAATCTATCTGCCAAGAAAAAGTCAGAAGCTATACGAATTAAACTACAAAACACTTTCCACACAAATAAAATCAGACCTAATCAATTGGAAAAATATTAAGTGCTCATGGGTAGGCAGAGCGAATATAATAAAAATGACAATACTACCCAAACTAATCTACTTATTTAGCGCCATACCAATCAAACTCCCAAGAAATTATTTTACAGCTCTAGAAAAAATAGTAGCAAAGTTCATTTGGAAGAACAAAAGGTCAAGAATTTCAAGGGAATTAATGCAAAAAAAGGCAGATGAAGTTGGCCTTGCTGTATCAGATCTGAAACTATATTATAAAGCAGCGGTCATCAAAACCGTTTGGTACTGGCTAAGAAATAGAGCAGTCAATCAATGGCATAGGATAGGACTTCAGGACAATCTAGGCAAAAAGTTTAGCAATTTAGTGTTTGATAAACCCAAAGACCCAAGCTTTTGGGATAAGTACTCACTATTCGGCAAAAACTGCTGGGAAAATTGGAAACTAGTGTGGAAGAAATTAAGGCTTGACCCACACCTAACACCACATACCAAGGTGGGATCTAGATGGGTTCATGATCTAGATATAAAAAGTGATATTGTAAGCAAATTAGAGGAAAGTAGTATAGGTTACCTTTCAGACCTGTGGAGATGGAATAAATTTATGTCCAAAGAAGATCTGGAACTCCTAATTGAACATCAGATTGATAATTTTGATTATATTACGTTAAAAAGTTTCTGTACTAACAAAACTAATGCAGACAAGATTAGGAGGGAAGCATCAAATTGGGAAATCATTTTTACATTCAATGGTTCTGATAAAGGCCTTATTTCTAAAATATATAGAGAATTATCTCATATTTATAAGAATTCAAGCCACTCTTCAATAGATAAGTGGTCAAGGGATATGAACAGACAATTTTCAGATGATGAAATTAAAACCATCTCTAGTCATATGAAAAGTTGCTCCAAATCACTATTGATCAGAGAAATGCAAATTAAGACAACTCTGAGGTACCACTACACACCTGTCAGATTAACTAAAATGACAGGAAAGGATAATGACAGGTGCTGGAGGGGATGTGGGAAAACTGGGACACTGATACATTGTTGGTGGAACTGTGAACGGATCCAACCATTCTGGAGAGCAATTTGGAGGTACGCTCAAAAAGTTATCAAACTGTGCATACCCTTTGACCCAGCAGTGTTTCTATTGGGCTTATATCCCAAAGAGATCTTAGAGGAGGGAAAGGGACTCACATGTGCAAGAATGTTTGTGGCAGCTCTTTGTGTAGTGACTAGAAACTGGAAACTGAAGGGATGCCCATCAATTGGAGAGTGGTTGAATAAATTATGGTATATGAATGTTATGGAATATTATTGCTCTGTAAGAAACGACCAGCAGGACGATTTCAGAGAGGCCTGGAAGGACTTGCATGAACTGATGCTGAGTGAAGTGAGCAGAACCAGGAGATCATTATACACAGCAACAACAATATTACATGATGATAAATTCTGATGGACATGGCTCTCTGCAACAAAGAAATGTCTCAAACCAGTTCCAATTGTTCAGTGAATTAAACCATATACACCCAGAGAGAGGTATATGAAATGTGGACCACAACATAACATTTTCATGCTCTCTATTGATATTTGCTTGCATTGTGTTTCCTTTCTCTGATTTTCTTTTTTTCTTGTAGATAGGATTTTTCATGCACAACTTGTCAAGTATTTTAATATTAATAACATGTAGTGGACTTCCTGCCATCTAGGGGAGAGGAGGGGACTGGGGGTAAAATTTGTAATGGAAAGCTTTGTAAAGATCAATGCTGAGGAACTACCCATACATATGTTAGACAAATAAAAAGCTTTAATAAAAAAAAAGAAAGAAAAGGACTCCTTTATAAGCCAAAAGATATATTCCTCCTCCAAATATCCCGTTTTCTGTTGGGCACACCACTATTCCTCCTGCTTTTTAGATTCACAAACTAAGTCATCCTCAACTCTTACTTCTTATAGACAGGTCATATCTAATCTGTTGACAAATCTTTTCAGTTCTATATATACACTATTTTTCATATCTGCTTCTCTCCATTCATATAACCATTCCCCTACTTCAGGCTCTTATCCTCTTTCATATAAACTATTAAAGATAATTTCATTAATTTCTTCCTCCTTACTCATTGCACACATACCTTTTGATTTAATATTCCTAAAAAATGATTAATCTAATCATGTTACTCCCCAGCTCAGAAATATGCTTTAAGCCCCTTATTGCGTCTAGGATGAAGTATAAACTTTTTATTGACATTCTAAACCTTTCACCACCTGGATCCAGCCTATTTTTCAAGACATTTCCAATAATTCTTTTGCATGCCCAGTTCTAGCCAAAATACCCTATTGACTGATCCCTAAACTCAATATTCTATCTTGTACCTCCTTCCTTTGAGAAGACTGTCCCTTAAGTCCAGAAAACTCTCTTTCTTCATCTTTGCCTTATAATCTATGACTATAAAAGGTAGTGGCTTCCCTTTGAAAAGCCATTTGTCAGGTAATGTGGAGGATGTCCTCTTTGTCATATATGAAAAAACCAGATAGATTAATAAATAAATGGATGATTTTAAAAGCATTTATTAAACACTTTCTGTGTGAAAAGTACTGTGCAATGAGAAAACAAACAGAAAAGTATGACATTCTAATAGCATAGTCAAGTCAACTCATCTAAGAGGTCACAGATGCAAGTTAGATATAAAATACCCTTGGCACTTAGGTTTTGGTGGCAAAGTTGGTGGTAAGTGATATTATAATTGCCACTGAAATTCATTCTAAATTTGAAATTATGTGCTTGTGTAAATTAGAATTTTAAGCTTCTTGAGGGTAAGAAATTATTTCCCTCCCTTTGGATCAACAGTTCCTATCATAGTATCTTCCACATGAGAATTGCTTACTAAATGTTTGTTGACTGAAATCCACATTTTTTTTTCTGATTAATATCTGTTTGAAATGATCCCTTATTTATTCTTAGGTTACATATGGTAGTGATGAGATACATAGAAGATGCTACCTGTGATTCTTTCAGAGTAGAGAACAGAAATATTCTACTAGGAGTAGGAAAATGAGCAAACTCTCTGTTGGAAATAGAAGGTGGGTAGTTATTCAGCTCAATTTATCATTTGCTAGATAGATAAGATATTGTTTTATAAAAGTAACTTTCCACTTTCAAGGATTTCCAGTCTGGTCTGTTAGTCAGACTCTGCAATTGACAGTCAGACTTTGGAAGAGACTTCCTTTAAGATAAGCAATCTTATCTCTTGTTTAATGTGGCCAAAAACCATAAGGCTAGAAGATTCATTGATTGTGAGAAATGATTTTCAAGTGATGATATAGGAAAAAACAAAACAAACAAACAAACAAACAAACAAACAAAACTACAAAAGGACTAGGTTTGACACCTTCTGGCAGAGTTTGTCCATTATTCACTCTGGCGTTAGAAACCAAACATTTTAGGTAGCCTATGCTTCTCCACTAGTATTTGGCTAACCAGCAAACATCAAGTCAACAAATATCTGCCTTAATGAATTATGATTAACACTAGCAAACTGGAATGAAAACCACCTAACAAACACTGAGGTAAGTGAAATGGCAGAGAAAATGAGAGGATTAGCAAAGATTAGCAAAAGTCTGTTATTGGAATTCAGAAACCAGATCTGATTGATTATATACATATCCTTATCTATACATTAGTCATTCCTTAGTAGGCACATCAATATCCAGGATCACTTACCTTCTCTCAGTGGCCGAATATTATTATTTATGAGTTGTTAAAAGCTTGAAACTATCAGACTTACTTAGGCTTCCATGTCAATATTTCCCCCCAGACTTTCATGATAAGGAGAAAGACAAAAATCTGTATGGATGAGAATAAAAGCAGGGTATAAAGGGCAGCTAGGTAGAAAGATGGGTAAGTTTTGTCAAATCCTGAATTCGAATCCAGTTTCAGACACTTAGTAGTTATATGACCCTGGGCAAATCACCTAATCCTATTTACCTTAAAATCTAGTACCTCTATCAAGAAAATTCCAAATGGGGTGATGAAGAGTTGAAAACTGCTGAAAATGATCAAACAACAACATAAGTACAAGTGTGTTGAATAATATAAAGAAGCAGAAATGACAGCACTATCCATTAAATTGGAAGTGGTATGGACTAGACTTAAAGTCTACACATGAGAATCTGCAAATGGTGCCTTTGTTCTAGGAAGGATCTTTCACCAAAAATGCACATAGAATCAACAAAACTCTGAAGTCTCTTTTTGAGTCTTATCTCTGAATAACCCTGGCCATGTGACATTGGGTAAGTTTTTTCATTTCTATGTACCCCAAGTAAATTTTTGAAACTGCAAATGCAGAACAGTTGTTGATTAGCATTGGCAAAGTGAATTTACTTACTGGGACTTCCATTCACTAATGGAATAATATGACATATACAAATATACATGCATATACACATACATATGCACATATGTAAAATGTGTATGATACACATAAGTGATATGCAGTGTGTGTGTGTGTGTGTGTGTGTGTGTGTGTATAGAACATGGCATTACTGACCACTTTTACCATGGTAAACAGGGATTGGAAAGGGAAGGAATGCTGTTTTCATAGGGGAATCCAGGAATCTAGCAGATTTTGAAAAGGAATGCCATGTAAAGTTATTGTCTAAGTCAATATACTACCTATTAGTACATAAAGGCAAAATATAACTGTAGTTTATAATGTAAAAAGGGGGCTATTACTATTGTGAATAGTGGGCAAGTAGATCTTTTCCTCAGGAAGATCTGACTTAAAAATGATAGAAGAAATAGCCAGGGAAGACATGATAATGTTATAGCTACAGCTATTTGAGTGATCAAGAAATTTCCCTTCGGAGGGTGATTTCAGTGCTTGGCTAATACAGAGAACCTCTGGGAAAGTGGTCAAAGGGCAATTATTCTGAGACTGATAGCTGTTTTTGTGCCAGATCCAAATTATTTGGAATTGGGGTGGGGTGGGTTCAAATACTTATTGCATTAGCATTCTGATACAGCCTATACTGTGTATCTCATAAAGACAGCCAAGACTACCTTTTTCTTCTAGAGACCTAATAACTATGAGTCTAGGTTGTAATAAACATTTAATTTGATAGATGTTACAATTAGTTATTCTGCAGGAGAAACACAAATATTGCTAATATTTAATTGGTTCTCTTTAAACTCAAAATTTTGTGAAATTGATGATCTTAATTTTTTTTAACTGTCTTTAATGAATGCTATTTTTTCTAGTTATGGCCAGTTCTGAGATTGCACAAAAATATGTTTGTTTGTTTTTAAAGATGATCAGGAATGCTAATTTCTATACATGAATAGCTTCTATTTATTTCTTTAACTTTTGAACTTGACTTCATGCTTTATAAAAAGATAGTATATCAATTATTTTTAAACTGTTTATAGATACATGATGCAATGAAGGCCAGATATTATGGACATAAATGGCTCTAGCACAAGTCATATAATGTTTAAAGACATTTTTTTCTGAGCTTATCTTTTATAAAGTATGTACAATTATGGAGTGAATAAATATAAAGACTTGTAAACACTGTCTAGAACTAGATAGAAAAATAAAGCTCAATTCAGAAGGAGGGAAAAAAGAAACAAAACAAAACAAATACCTCCTCGATTGTGGATTTTATGAGTTAACATACATTAAAATGCAATCCTCCATAGAGAAAAAAAAGAATGCTTTTGTAGAAAAGTGTTTTTGTTCTCATTGGCCCAGACGTGGAATCTTTGGTGTACAGAACAGAACTCTTGTCTATCAACGTAGATGGAAAATATCCTATAATAAATCTTGGAGAATTACTTAGTGTCTCGGACAACTGAAGGAAATTAAATTGCCCAGGGTAACCCATAGACAGTATGTCTCAGAGATGGGATTTGGACCCCTTTTGTCCTGACACCAAGGCCAGTGCTCTATCTACATAGTTACTTGTTTCTTGACTATATAACCAGATAAGTTTTAACCCTTCATGACGTTATAATCTATTATCACAATCAAATTATAAAAATCAAAGCAAAACACATCCTTTGGATTTGAAAAAAAATATTGTGTTTTCTTCCTCTTCATGGAATCTTAGTGAAGATGGACCTCAGAAGTCATTTAGCTCAACTCTCAAAACTACAGAAATCTCCCTGTATAGTATAGCTGAGAAGTGGTCATTCAAACTTTGCATGAATATTCTAAATGAGAGGGAAGCATATTTTCTCCTCAAGCAGATATTTCCACTTCTGAATAATTATAATTGCTATCTTTATATGCAGCCAAAATCTATCTATGTGGACCTTCTGTAAATTACTTCTCATTATTCCTTCTTAGCCTGAACTTATAAATTCTAATTCCTCTTCCATATCACAGTCCTTCAGCTACTTGAATACAATTGTCATGCCTTTATTCTATGAGTGTAATATTTTTAAACTGTACCTATAATTTTATTAATATAGGGATCCCCTAGTGAGGGACTCCCTCCACCAATGCTGGCTGGCACATTTCTAGGAACTTATCATATAAGAGAGTTGCCTGGGGCAACTAAAAGCTGACTGACTTTCTGAGACTCACAGACAGTATGTGTCAGAGGTGGTACATGAACATGGGTCTTCCTGGTCAGTTTCTTATCTTTACTTTCACTATGCCCCCCTTTTTTATCATCAACATCATCCTCCTCTTTCTCACCATCATCATTTGTTGCTGTTCAGTCATTTCAGTTCTCTCCAACTCTGTGACTTCCATGTGAGATTTTCTTGGCAAAGATACTGGTATGTCTTTTTCTTCTCTAGCTCACATTACAGATCATAGACCAACAGGGTTAAGTGACTTGCCCAGGATTACACAGTTAGTAAGTGTCTGAAGCCAGATTTTTTTGAACTCAGATCTTCCTAATTCCAGGTTCAGTATTTTATCCACTATGCTACCTAGTTAATATTTATTTAGCATTTCATAGAATTTGAGAGTTGGCAAGTTCTAAGTGGCCATATCATTCAAACTATACATTAAATAAATCCCTACTATAACATGTTCTAAAAATTATCAAACAGTCTCTGTTTGAAGATCTACAAAGAGGGAGAATCATCTAATTATTGAAGCCATCTATTACATTATAATGGGTGGACCATGCTTATTTTTTTTATTACTTTGCTTAGGATTCTTATATGCTATTCATTTTGGCAAAAAAGTACACAGATAACTAAATAGAATGAAGGAAAAATAGTGTTTCCTTTAAACTGAGGATCATGGGATTAAATCAGTAGAGTTTGCCTGACTTCATTAGTTTTAGTAGACATAAATATATACATTGGGGTTAAAATGTGGCACCCAGTCTATGGTTTTCTCTACCAGAATGTAAAAGTTGATTTCATGAAAGAATTATGCAGAAACATTCTTAGTTCTAGGCAACATGCATGAAAAATTCCTTTTTTAAATTAAGCATAGCAGTTGGCTGCCAATATTGCTTTATCTCCTCCACCTCTTCCCTTACCACTCTTTTGGACATTCTCTTAAGGGGCATGTTTGAAACAATTCATTACCATTACATTAAGCAGGTACATGTAATTTACTAGAGAAGTGGAAGATGGCATTTAGGTTTATACAAATGGTTAAAAATCACAGATTTCTTTTTTTTACACAGATTACCATGTAAATGCTTATCAGTGTACTGAATGAAAAATGTTCATTAATAAACTGAATGAAAAATCCACTGGTCATTCATTAGATTGAAGCATTTAAAACAATTTGAAGAATACATTTTATGCAATATAATGGAATTTCTTTAAAGAATATTCATTTATGGCTAAAATGGAACTGTGAAAACATGCTCCATTTCTTTAAAACAATTAAACACTGAGAAGTAATTATAGGTAAGCAACAACATGACACCAATTATGCTGAGAGCCTTTATGAATAACTCAAGAATATGGATCCTTAAATTGGGTAAAATTTAAGCACCATTTAATAGAATTTCATAAATGAGTTCATTTGAACCTGAACAGAAATATGTCAGGTCCAATGAGGCAACATGTACTCTGCAAGAACAGATTAAATTTAAATACTTAGAGGATAAATAAAATTTAAAAGCACTTATTTTCCACTGATATTGCAATCTGTAAATATTCTAGGTTTTTCCAGAGAGAATGAACACCTCAGCTAAGTAGTTTGACATAACCAAAGTTTATTTTAGCTCACAATCACAGTAAATAACTGGTACAAAAAATCTTATGAAATATTATAAGATGTAAATCTCTCTCTTCTTCCAGCATTCCTAAAGGGAAAATAGAAAAAAAATAATGAGGCATAAAGGTCAATGACATAGTCTAGTAATATTAGAAATTGAAAGATTATTTGAGTAAATGATGATGATGAAATTATTAAGATGCAATTGGTATCAAACTCTCTGAGCCTCATTTTTAACCTGTAAAATGGATATACTGGTACTACTTATGACATAGAGTAGTTGCTTTCTTTTTAAAAATATACTTTAAAAACCTTGAAGTAGTATAGAACTGTGAGTTGTTATTTTTGTAAAATATCCATAATAGTGATGTTAAAGCAAAAATATGCCATTTTTATTATGCTTGATGCTAAAACAGTTTTATCTCAAGTCATTTTGCTGATGATTTCCATCTTTCATCTGTTTGTTGTCCTCCTGTCACCATTAAATGTCCACAAACAAACAAACAAACAAATAACACTTTGCCCCATTTGGTCTCCCTGTCACATTTTCTTAAGCTGCTTTTCCTGAAAGTCTCTTGCTCTTTTATGAAACAATCTAGAATATATTCTGCAATTATTCTTATGCACAAGATTTTACAAGTAATTTTATAAAAATGATGGCCATTATACCCTTCTTGTTAAATAGATTTAAGTCTTTACTAGTTAGGATGAATTTTTTAAAGCTCTTTGGGCCTCCATATTATAATGTCTGATTTCCATTTTTAATGTCATATGTGACACTGGTATTGATATTTTTTTCCTTCCTCTACTTATTATCAGCATAAATAACAATTGAACAGAAGCCAGAGTTGTTTTACTTGCATATCATATGACTTTCCTATTTTATTCTTTATCTTATTTGTGTTTTAATTTTTATATTGATTGGGGCAGCTAGGTGGCGCAGTGGATAGAGCACCAGCCCTGAAGTCAGGGGGACCTGAGTTCAAATGTGACCTCAGACACTTAACTTGTCCTGGCTATGTGAACCTGGGCAAGTCACTTAACACCAATTTCCTCAGCAAAAAATAAATAAATAAATAATTTTAGATTGATCTAAGAAGTTAGTAGTCTGATTATGCAAAGACATCTGATTCAGAAACAACTTCCACTGCAATTATCAAAATGCAATCAATTCCAATTTTTTCTGTGATACAATGGGTAGGATTTTCTAATTAATTTTCTTAAAGAAAATATTCAAGAAGTAGAGGAATATAGCTTCTAGGCAGTTCACAAATTTTTGGTTTCTCATTCTGTAGCAGTCAATGGTATTTTCAAATACATTTTTCTTTTCTTTTTATTAGTAAAGCTTTTTATTTGCAAAACATATGCATAGGTAAGTTTTCAACATTGACCCTTACAAAGCTTTCTGTTACAAATTTTTCCCTCCTATCCCCCAACCCCTCCCCTAGATGGCAGGAAGTCTAATATATGTTAATTATGTTGAAATATGAAATACATTTTTCTCCATCATTACCAATGGTCACCTTGACACCAAAATTATCAAGAATTCAAATAAACATTAATTTGATTTGTTTGAATTTTAAAATTCTCATCACCATTATTCTATCATCTTCTACAACAGATGCTGCCAAATAAATTATATTCATGGTGGTCTTTTATGCAAATACTTATGAAGATTACAATATGAAATAATTAACTATCCCTGGAAATGATTTCTTTTGGCATTCATACCAACTATTTGATTTGACTTTCCAAGGAAAATTTTACCTGTGAAACACTGATAGCCATCTTTCCTAGTGGCTTCCGGACTCATAACAAGATCAACTCTGTCAATTTCTTAATTTGCCTTTCCAAGAAGAACTTGTTCATCCATCACCTTTTTAATGTTTGTCTTGTGTGTTTATATTGAGAAAGTCTATATTGATGCAATTCAGGTGACATGTTATATTTATTGGAAAAATGAGTATCTTAAAGTAAGGGAATGTTTACTGATGATTTAAAAGTCTACTTTGAACACTCTCTGCCTCATTTTCTGCTACCCTACCACTGCAAATATCAATATATAGAGAAAAATGTCTGCATAAAGCCTAAGGACCATTTTAGATTTGCTTTCTTTTATGGTTGTCATGGCCAATGAATTCATCACCAAACCTAATGGTTTTGATAATAGAAGACTCCAGATTATGTGTTATTTTGGCTTAGTCTTTGAGAAAACAGGACCAGTTTAATCTGCAAAAGGCATCAAAATAAAACCTTATGGGGAAAAATTGATGTAAAAAACGATGGTTCTTTTTTTTCCAGGAGAGGATTGGAACCATTAAAAGATCTGCAGAAGGTCATAAATACAATGTTATTTAAGACATGTTCCATGATTATAATAAACAACTTTAGCAAAAGCATCTTCCATCTCTTTTATTCCTCACTTTGCAATTATAATTAAAAGGTCATTAAATAAAATTGCATCTAATGTTAAATATTTACAGTTATTTTTATTATTTTAGTATATATATGGGAGACATTTCATTAAAAAATCTTTAAGGCCATCTATTACTCTAATTGATTAAATTTATTTTTATTTAATCAAAAAATACATAGGGTATTGTATTTAATTCACTATTATGAACAATGTGATCTTCTACAGAATATCTTTTGAAAAACTCTTCCAGTTCCCTTCTAATATTTCTAAAATATGGCTTAAAAGTGGGTGTAGAGTAAGACACTACACATGTCATTTACTAATTATTGAAGTTTTTTGATTATCTTTTTTTAGAATAGTCTATTTGTATTTTTTTCACATGATTTGATATTTTCTCTTTCTTCAGATATTTTGAGAATCAATATCTCAACATCCTTAACATTTATTTGGCTAGAGCATTTATCTATTCTTTGAATTCTTTGTGTAGTCTAGTCTAGACTTTATAGTAATTGCTACTTTCTGTTATATCTGAGGTCTGCAGGAGTCTTTATCTTTGATTTAGTGGCTCATTTCTAACTGACTTTGACACTATTGAGCTGAACTAATGTCCTTGACTGCTATCTCTCTTAATTTGGTTAAAAGTTCAACTATTGCTTGAAGAAGTTTCTATGGTCATCCAGTCTTGGCAACTGGCTTTTACTGATTATTCATCTATTGGAAATGGTGATAGCATGTGTTGATTTGTGTTCTTTGACCTGTTTATCAATTTAGGCTTATCTAAAGTTTATTTCTACACCATAACGTCTTTTAATTATTGCATTTTAAATTTGGTTTTGACTTTTAGTTTGTGCTCTACCAATTGGAAGAACTGGTGGTATACAGAAAACTATTTTGGAATTAACTTCCATAATGATTAGGACAAGTAACTATTTCCTGTCCCTTACAATGTAATAAATTTGATTTTTGGTAATTTTTTTTAGTCTTTATCATGTTCAGTGTTTCCTGACTCTTTTTGAAGAAAGTGTTCATGATGTATATTGTTTAGATTGCTGTGTAGAAGCATCATATTTGTTTCTTACTCCTGAAATGTTTACCAAAATACTTTTTGTTGTTCATTCCATATTAACTTTTGGACTAAAATCACAGTGTTGTAAAGAATATTTCATATTATTTGGGATCTTACTGAGTTTTTCATCAGGTTTTTATAATTTCATATCATTTGCCAGAGCTGTTTGCTTGTAACTTATAATTTTATTCATGGTAGTCTTTTTTTTTTGCAAATGCTTATGAAAATTTCAAGTCAAGATGACCATGTCCCATGAAATGATTTTTCTTGCTGCTTTTGGATGCATGATGAGACCAAGTAGAACTGCACACCATTCCTCTACATCATAACTTCCTTTAGTTTTCTTTTGATTATGCTGAGGATATAAATTTTAATATGACTCAGTTCCCTTTAATACTATATCCCCTCATTGGAAACTAAATAAAGAGCTCAAATTTATTGTATTAATATTAGATAAAATCAGTCTAAAAATAGTTGTTATGGCTGTTATTGCTATTACCACTACTGCTTATTTTTCCTTTTGAAATAAATTTCAAGAATTTTTAATTATGGGGAAGAGGAAACTTTCATAGTTTTGCCATCAGTCCCAGAATGAATCTAGAATGAATCAGTTTCTTGGAAATACTTCCAGATAATCTTTACATAGTCCTCCATCTATAAAGCTATTCTTAATTCACAGGCCACTTTTGGGATTGGGGGGAAGTCAATTTCTACTTTAAACTCTCATTTTATCTTCTCTAAGTGGCAACTTTGATTGTTCTAGGAGATTTTGTAGTGTTTCTTCTACTTTTTATTCACTGAAAGCAAACAATGCTCCCATAACAGGAAACCCCTTTTGGCATGAGTTAGTCAAAGAGCATCCTTTGACCTTTTGGATTGATATTTTCACTTTGTTCAGAACTGCCTTGTTATACTAAATACCGCTAATTAATTACATGCGGGTCACAGGGGGTGAACCTTGTTTCTTACAGACGTCACTTCCCAGTACTTACTAAAGGTGGAGGAGATATGCTCTTTGACAGTAAGCTGACTTTCCATCCAGAGCTGATCCTCACTGAGGTGCATTCAACCTGAACAGAAACAACAGCTCATGTCACTGGCTGGACTTTGATAAACCGGGGGGAAATTAAAATGCAAATTGAATCTGAAAATGGAACAAAAAAATGAGGGAAAGAAGAATTAAGTTCTTAGAACAAAAACATGGCACTTTCCTGATAAGCCAAGGAGGCCAGCTTAATCAAATTTTCAGCTGACACAGGTAGTAATGACCCTGGTGACTCATGTCTTTGTTGTATTTTGCTGAGACAGAGCTGGAGAAAGTAGGAGGAGGTGTTGAGACTATATCAAGAGTTATCTGTCTTTCATATTGTTGTCCACAAGAACTGCCTTTTAATATCAGCTAGCTCTTTTTGTGAGTTTAATTTTCTTTGGCTTTGTTCCCATGCCAAAGAGCATCATTTTATGTTTAGCTATCTGATGTTTATAGCTATCTATGCATTTGAAATCATGGCTTTAACCCCTGTGGGAGGGGAATGGTGGGAAAATTACCACTTGCAGCAAGTCTACAGAAAGACTTTATGTAACCTACAAAGTTGGAAAGAAAATTAAGCTCCTAATCATAGGTACGGATAGTGCTTTCCCCAAGAGGAAATCTAGTGGGAATACACCCCCAGAATGTGCTAGTCCTTGCCCTGTGTATGTCTATCTACCCATTTTGGGGGTAACATGTGGGTAGAGTATGATAGCCTGAACAAGAAAGATTTGGGTCCATATTGTGCCTATAACATTTAATATTTATTATGGACAAGTCATTTATCTTCATCTATAAAATGGACATAATAACCCTTTCTTCAAGAGTTGCTGTGATAGTCCAAAGTGATCATTTAAAAAAAAATCTGGTAAGATAGGTTCAGTTGAGCAGCTTGAGGACAGAGACTGTTCTGTTTTTGTCTTTGTGTTCCCAGTAACTACTCCAGTGCCTTGCATAGAGTAGGCCTAGAATAGAATAAATGCTTGTAACTCACAGATGTTGCAAATTTGTAATCTAAAGTAATTAATGTCATTCAATTCAGTTAACCGCCATTTATTCAGTGCCTACTAGGTGCCAGGTACTGAAAGGAGAGCCTGAGTTTATGATTTAATTGGCATAACGAACTCCCAGAAGAAGAGTCACCTTTCACCAATGTAGATCAGCAGCTTCTCATCAACTTATGATCCCAGAATGTTATCTGAGGATGCTAAGAAGTTAAGTGACTTGCTCAGCATAACAGAACCACTCTGTGTCAGACATATGCTGTGGTGGAACTTGCTCCTTCATCCTCCTCACCTCACTCCAGCTCTTTATCCACTTTGCCATATGCTGCCTTTCAATTTCTTTCTTTTTTTTATATGTGTAGTATTGTATAATATCAATCAAATTTTACAGTAAGTTACTATAAACACACCATAAAAGAAAGGAAAAAAAATCAGACTTCTCTGGTACCAAGGGAGAATCAAAAAATTTTAACCCAGATTTTCCAAATCACGGGGGTGTGCCATCCCCAACTTTCAATTTCTAAGGACACAAAACTGAACAACCTCTGCCCTCAGGATATTTAAATTTTTCTTTAGGGAACACAAACACACAGCATATATACAGATAAATAAATATAAAATACAAGTAAGATAAATGCAAAGTAATTTCAGATCAGAAAAGCACTGATAATTAAGAGTAATCAAAAAAAGTCAAGGCACGAGATTAAAATGGAACTAGAGAGAAGAATGAGAACATGCTGGACGCAGAAAATAAATTATGAAAAGACAGAGGTGGCAGATGAAATGTCTGGTATGAAGAACATCCAGGAAGACAGTTATTTTGTACAGAGTATCATAAATTCAAAGGGTCGAATCACTTGTAGCAAAAGTAGATAGGTATCTCATTCACCAATGGGATTAAAGACATAGATTACTGGATCTAAAACTAGAATATAATTTACAGGCTATCTAATCCAATCCTCTCTTTTAATAAATGAGTAATCTGAAATCAGAGAGGTTAAGTGACTTGCTCATAAACAATCATTTGAACCCAGATCTTTTGAAGTTTTGTTCTTTATTCTCTATTCCACACAGAATTGACAACAATCTCTGTAATTGGTAACTTTAAGATCTCTTACACTATGATTTCAGTTAAGACTATTATGAGGAATTGCAGAAAAACCCGATTTATTATTTTTTTCTAGTCACTTGTTTTTTTCACAATGAAAATTAGCTACTTGATTAAACAATTTTAGTTGGATTAGGGAGACCAAAGGTTTTGTTGTTGTTGTTTCTTTGTTTGGTTATATTTTCTTTACTTGAGAGTATGAGTTTTATTCTTTAACTGATTTGGTTTGTTTACACAATACCCTAACAACAAAGCTATATATTTTATCTGTAAAAATTAATTGAATCTCTCTACTATATTTATATCACAAAGAAAATTTTAGAAAAAGTATTTCTCCATAAAAGGCTGTCAACTATGCATCCAATCAGTAAGTCCCTGTCTGACTTTATCACATAAATAAATCAGACAGAATGAACCTAAAAATCTTATTACTGCCCTGCTAAGTGACTGATGACCACCTCACTTTTACCAAATAAATAGATTCTAAAATAGCGAAATCTAAGATTGGGAGACAAAGCTAAGGAGTTGCATAAGAGTAAGAAAATAGCACTGGATTTATTTTTCTCACAGTGTTGCTGAGAGGGATACATTTTGCAAACCTTTAAAAAATACAATGATAAACAATTATTGACATACAGTTTTTGATTAATCATGAAGCACTGTGCATATCTTTTTATGTTAACATATCATTTTTTCCATTTTAACTTAAAATTGTTTGACAACAATTTTGTGATGTAGCTATTAAAGACATTATTTCCCATTTTCAGGATGAAGAAACTGAGACTCAGAGAGATTAAATGTATTGGCCCATATGGGATCTCAAAACTAGTACTTTGTCTATTAAGCTGTACTGCTGTGTGTGTTTTATTTTCTTTTTGTTTTTTGGATGATGATATTGATAATGATGATGAATATTTAGAGTCCAAGTGATCATTTCAAATAATTTAATAGAAGAAATTCTTGCATTGAGTGAGAAATTGTATTAACTTTCAACTTTAAGTTTTTTGATGGAAGAAAATAAGAGAAAGAATAATCCAATATAAAAAAGAAATAGCACATAGAGACTCAGAAATATATTTGAGCACATAGGCACTAAAATTTAAAGGTTTCATTATACTAAATTTTTTTTTCACATCATGTCTTTAGATAAAGACAAATTTCTTTCTTAATATCTCAAGATATTCTTTTTTAAAAAACTGTCATTTTATGATGAAGATGATGGGGGAAATGACTAAAACTTGTAGTAATCAATCTTATCAAATTATATGCAATGTAATATGTGCATAATTTAATAGCGGACATTCATAACACTTACAAAAATTTGGATTTCCTTTGCATGATGTTCTTCTGCAGTTCTGGTCAGAATTCCTCTAAATCATGTATTGATGAGATCTGTTCACACACTTAAAGAGCTGGACAAGCCCGAAATTATTCTGAAATAGGGCCAAGATATAAAGATAATTTGAAACTAATCTTATACTTGAGAGGGAAAAAAAAAAGGAAAGAATACAAAGAGAGCATAAAGAAGGAAAAAAAATGATTACCTTTGAATCCTTGAGAATAGATAATTAAAAATGTTTCCAAGTTCCACTGTACGACAGAAGATCTGCAAAGTTGAGTAATGTCTTTAGTAGGCAGAAACAAAATAGAAACAACATTGCTTCATTATTGAGAAGATATTCCCATAGATGTTAGAAGAAAAATGTCACAAGAATAAATGGATTAAAAAAAAAAAAAACACTCGTTTAAAAGTGATATGATTGTCATGGATTAAAAGTCATTAAGCTCTGATTGCTTCTTTTTAGAGAAAATGTATGCAACAATTATAAAATTACACAATTAGATATTAGTAGAGAATGTAGCCATTTAAATATGAGGGTGACATCATTCTGCAATTGAAAATGTATCATGCTATGCAATTTAGAAGAAAAACGTTATAAATTTTATACTATTCCCCGTGAGGATTCAATCCATTTGCTACCTGTTTAAAGGACACGAATAAATCACAATCTTATTATGTTTGCCTAGGCAGTCTGCATTATACTTGAATGATATTTCATTGATTTTCTAATACCAAATATCATATTAGCAAAAAAGCACCAAAATAGATTTTTAAAAGTCTGATAATAGGATTGTCTTTTACAAATTAATTTTATAATACACTACAGATGATTGTGTAGTTTTTCCCCCTTCTTTTATAAAATGGTTTAACTGGTTGCTAATTTTAATCATTCAAGGTAATATCCATATCTATGAGATGAGAGCTCTATTTGAATACTGAACTCAAATATTCAATTTGAGTTGAACTCTTAGACTTGAGCCTAGACTTTGAATGCTCATTCAGACCAAAAGAGACAAAGTATTAGTGGGCAAGTCACAAAATTTCCCTGGCCCTTTAATTTCTCAGCTACAAAGAACTTAGTGTAAATAGCCTCTGAGATCTCTTCCACATCTAGATATGTAATTTAATAATGCTTAGTGAAGGAAGTAATTAGGTGAGGGTATTCTCACATTATTTTATGACATACCATTCTCCTAACCGAGAAGATACAGGCTATTTAAGCAGATTTTTAGGCACTTTTCACTATCACACAATGCAGGCTTTTAAAAAGACTAGTGGTAAGAAATATTTGCTGAGAAAAAGTTTAACTCACTGAGTAAAAATATACTGAAATAAACTGAATTTAATTTTGGTGCATTATGGGATATTGGAAAGTATGACAGAAGAGTAGGTGGATAACTATATACCTCTTATATAGAAAGGAATCAGGAATGAAATCAACATTTAATTATAACTTTATTCATACTCAAAGTATTTAAATTTGACTATTTTCAATTGGGATTAGTTAATTTCATTGGTATAGGGAACTCTTATATGAAGAAATTTCTTCTACTAACTACATGACAACCTGTTTTTGAAATTATAAACAGAGATATTTCTAGCACATTAGGGAGGTTATATGTCTTGTCCAGGGTTATAAGACCAGAGTTTATCAGAGACAGGTTTTGGATACAGGTTTTCCTAGCTCTGAGATTGGCTCTTTATACATGATATCAAGATATTTCTTATGATTAATATTGTGGAATGTACTCACTAGATGGAATTTATTCTAAATAGAGTATGGACTTAATTGGCTAATTAACTGATCTGACTAAAAATGGTCATTTGTTTTGACAATCTATAAATGATTCAGAACAGGCTATATTATCATTTATAATATTCTTTAAATGATGTATGCATTCATAAGACAGTATGATAGTTAATTCAAAGGTTCATGATTTTAATGGTATCATGTTGTCTCCCCATGGAAACCAAAGGTCTTCTTTAACTTGCATAGCTAGTCTTTGTGACGCAAGCCCTTAAAATCAATGAAAACATGAACATGTAGTAAGCTAACTAGAATTTTTAATGCCTCTTTTAAATCAGATTAAGTCTGTCATTTTTGTCTTTTATAAATCATCCTCGTAATCTTTGGTTATCCCAGGCTTTGGTCAATCTTTGGGCAAGGGTCTTCTCTAAATGTAGTAAGTCTGGTCTTGAGCAACAGAAATACATTCTGTCACTGAACTTATATTCATACCTTTCATACATGAAAGTAATATTTTTGAAGCACCTGTTTTTGAACTTAACAATGGAGGTGTCAAAGTTCTATAAAATAATCTTAGGAAACTTTATGAAAGGAGATGCCAGAAACAGTTTAGTTTGTGTCTAAAAGGCACAATCTAATATTTCTTTCTTAATGATTGATATAAAGTATTTTAGTCTTTTATTCTTAAACCCTAAAAAACCCATCAACTAACAGTGGAGCTAAAGAGAATTTTTAATGACAAGATTAAATCTATCATTTTTGCACAAGAAAAAAATTCCTTCTCCTTTATTTTCAAGCAGTCTTGTGTAAGAAGACGATTAAAGTGATGAACGCCAGTGTTTTGACAAGCGCTCTCTCTGCAAAAAACTTTAAATCTCTCTGGACTTCCTCAATGGGGATGGGGAGGTTGGGAAAGTAATGCCCTATTTAAAAACTGGGGCAGATCATTATTATCTGAAACAAGGAAATAACTTATGAGAGCAATAAAACAGAAATTAAAGATAGCATGCATCTGATATCAATAAGAAATAGTTCCTCTTTGTCAGAATTATTTTCATATTACATGGAATTAAATGAAAACTAAGAACATGTCGAAAATTTGTCTGTATGTAGAATAGCATGGAACAGTGATGGGAACTAGAATAGGTACTGCCCATTGATGGCTTTCAAAGAGTCTAAATGTGAGAGTCTTTTGACCAATAAGATTATACTTTATTTTCCTTTTCTTTCTCTTTTTCTAATTTTTGTAGCATCTGCTTTGATATGTTCAATCCATTCTTCAATTATGATAATTGATGTTAGAGTAAAATTGAACGATTCCTTCCCTTCGAATTGCAAAAAAGATTTTATAATATGTTTTTCCCTTCAACCCAATATTTCACACAGATTGTGAAGTCTTGATTACTGTTGATACAAGAATCATTTTTATTCCTTTCTAATTTTGCTGTGATTGAAATAAAAAGCAAATATTTCTAAATCTTTTAAAGAGAGATTTCCATAATTATAGAGAAATCATGTACAAGATCATTGATTAACCACTATATTTTATGGCAGTCTATTCAAATATTAAATTCACATGCATGTTGTTCTTTTATTTTTTTAATTACTTGGAAAGCTTATTTAACCATTCCTCTGGTGCCCTCGTTTACCTCGTCTAGAAGATCATTTTTAGATCACAGCAATCTTCCCACCTTCTTTCCTGAAAATAGCTTAAATGTTGGTTTTATATTTTCCTAAGCCATGAATTTGTATCAGAAAGTAAGAATGAAAAAAATATAATCCTCATAACAATGTACAGAAGTAGGAAAATTACTGCGCCTTTCTTAATCTGTCAAAAAACACTTAGGTCTTAAAATTCCAAACTATTATGAACTTCTCTTATGCAGAAAAACAAAATTTTTCTAGGTTGACTTTTAATTACAAAGCATATTTCTTTGTCACCAGAGGATTGCATTTTTTGACACTGAGGTCACACAAGTATATTTTGAACAAAAAAGCTACAAATGGTAAGAAATATTTGGCTCATTTACATGTGTAGACACTGTTCTCAATGGCCTGTTTATTGGTTCATTTCAATAAACAATGAAGCATTTGCCTTTCTATTCTTTGATGGGAGTGGAGAGTGGCCAAATGACCTATGCATATGTACTTGGATGGCCAAAGCAGGTACTAACAAAGAATTTTAATAAGGGAAGGACAGCAAAGATAACCTTTGGAAACATGGTCCATGAAGTCACAATCACAAACACTTCTTTTAAAATAAAAGATTAGGTCTACCTGTCTTACCCTTGCTAGAAGTCCACAGGTTCAACATCTCTACTGAACAGCATGGGAGTTTTCACCTTTTCTGTTTCCCATCAGATCCAGATTGCCCCTTCTCAGGCAACCTGGTGCCCCATCCCAGGGATCGACAATATCATTATTAAGTGCAAATACCTGATCACCTTAGTCCTCTGAAGCTCAGATCTCCCAAGCTCAAGAGATCTTGACTCCCCAGCAACCAAAATTAAAAGAAGCAATACCATGCCCAGCCAGAAACACTTTTATTATTAATTTTATTCAGCTTCCAGGTAACATATCTTATATGAGGTGAGAATGCCACAGCTATTTATTATAAAGCAATATTAAAAAAAGAAAACAAAAACAAAAACATAACAGTAAATACAAATTAGTGGGTTTTTTTTCTTACCTTTGGGAAAGCAGGCAAAAGCTATACTGTAGGTGGAATAGTGTACCAAGTAACAGATTTTTGTACGCTTTTTCTTACTGGTGGTATGGAGTCTACGGGAAAGTAAATATATTGGGCTGTCAAAAATATTCAGTGTACAAAGCACTTTTTTTATGAGTTGGAGAAGAGGCTGCGATAGAGACCATAATCTGATTCCCACTGTTTCAGTGGACTGCATTAGCCACCTGGAATAATTAAACTGTGAATTAGAAATGGACAAACCAGTTTCTTAAAATTCAGGTACCTCTGAACATAGATCCTAATTGTTTATATTTGAATAATAGCCAACTTATTGCAGGAATAAAGGATAAAAAATTTAGACATGGAAGGGAAATTAAGTCATTTGATGCAGCCCCCATATTGTACAAATGTGGGAACTGATTGAAGCCCAGGGAGGGTAAGTGTCATAACAAAAATTAATAGATAGTAAGCCTCAGAGGTAGGATTTGAATCCAAGCCCTCTGACTCCAGTATTAGTGCTCTTTCCACTGTCCTATCCACCTCTATGGGGAGGGTTTCCTTGGTCAAGCTAACTCTTTAATCAGCTCAGGAAGGACTGTCCCTTTTCTCTTGCTATTCTCCCCATGACCTTGTTCTACAGGCTATCTTGTTTGACTTGTCCAGGAAAATGAAACAAATAACACCATGTTTGCAATGTTTGAGATTGGAACAAATGAAGAAACGCAACGACAACAACACAAGGTCAGCACAGCCTTCCCTGATTCCCTGATCCCATCTTCTTCCTTTCCCTTGCACTTTCCACAGCAACCTGATAGAGCTTTCTGACAGTGGGCACATTAAGATATAAGCAAAACCACCTAGCACTGAGAGACTAACAAAAAGTGTTTTGCTTTTTGGTTCTTTCATTGAGAGCCCGTGTTTATAATTTCCTACAGCTCTTGCACTAATGGCTACATTGACAGAAAGTATATGTAATATCTTGACTTGAAAAAATTCACTTAAACATTGCATCTTTCTTTCAAATTTGATTCCCTTTGCCCCACACAAATCTATTTACAACAGTTCTCCTCAGAAAATAAAATACACCTGGTTTTCATCTTGCTCCCAAGTCTTATGCTAATATTCTAATATTTCCCAGCATCATAAGCCAGGAAGAGGCAACACGTTAGGTTTGGGTACCTCTAAGAAGGCCATTTTAGCTTTGTCACTTTCAATTCAACACATCCCTCTTATACCTCCCCACTCTAGCCAGTTGGTCTATTAGAGAAAACTAAAAAGAAGGTTGGGGAAGATGCCATGCCTTCCCTGCATTGCCCCTCTGCAGAACTGTGCTCTGAGAGTCAAGGACATTGAACATGGAAGGTAGCCTACAACACTGGAAGAACATTTTGCTTCTTTCATTGATCAGCTGGGACTGACTCCAAGGCAACCACATGCTGAAACATGAACTGAGACAGACTGTTCCAGCTCCCTGGGACACATTATTCTTTCATGCTTGAGTGGGCCCTATACCCAGTAAAAGTCACATGGTACAGTCTTATACTGGCAAGCATCAGATGAAAAAGGCAGCTGTTCAACCTTCTCTTCTCATCCCTTCAGAATTCTGGTGCCATGTAGTTAACATTCTCCAACCATTTTGAAAATTACCACTTCAGTGATCAATTGAGGGACAAGTACATCTTGCTTCCAGTTTACCTTTTTTGTCATGACAATACTATGCTATTCCAACACAAAGAAAAGAGCTCAGCTTGTGACACTCTTATTGAAAATTTCCACTTTTTCAAGGGAAAAAAATGTTGTGAAAGAAAGTCCCCAGCCAAAAGGTCTGTCACCTTGCAAATTGTTGCCAGACATGCAGGTCTGTTTCTAACAATGGGAAACTCATTCATGGGCTCTACCCAATTGAAATATATTTCTATGGATGAGTTACCCAAACAATTCAGCGTGGCAAAATATAAGGTAGTTTCATAAATAAATTGTACCAACTCTAACTCTTCAAATTTCCAGTGAAATCACAGACATGTACAGATCCAAGAACAAGAACTTTCTAGTCATTGAAGATGTGATGGAGATTGATTTTTCAGGTAACTGTGAAATCCAACAGGAGAAAACAACATGATAGGAGGATGACTTGTTGAAGAAATAGATCTATGGTGAAATGGATTCTGCTCTTCTTAAGCCACTAAGGAACCATTTTTATGTGAACATACAATTGCAGAACAGAATTGTTAGATGAATTAAAACATGCACATACCAGATGGCAAACTTGAATGATGAACCTGAATTGTTAAAAATAAAAACACTGAGAATCGAAATACATTAAGATTGAGTGTTCCAGAGCAACAATGGTATGAGGATGTTTCTGTTCTTTGTTTTACTTGGAAGAGCAATTCATGGATTCAGCTCTTACTTAGCTGTACTCCTATAGAGCAAATAGTACAGAATACATCTCCATTTACTCATGTTGAAGGAAAGTTCTTTTTATACAGTTTAAGCTGGTAACTTACCATCCAGCTTAATGTGTCACATTATTTCTTTGACCTTTCTGGTCAAAAGAGAAAGATCTATAAGTAGACAATTGTATCAATTATTTAGATAGTTTTGACCAAACACATAACTGATGGAGAATGTCCCAAATACAATTTCTTTTTCTCTTCATTAATTCAACATGCCTTCTCTTTACCCAATACTTACATTCTATTTTCTTCTATGTCTAGGGGGTACCTTCTTTGAATTTAACAACTTGTCTTTAAAATCATAATTATGCTCCAAATTGTTTATATTTATTCCTCACCTTCACTCCCAATTAAATACCATATGGTGGTGGTAAATATTTCATTTTAGCCCATCAGAAAGATGGAAGCCTAGACCAGCATTAAGAACAAGAATCCAGAAAATACCTAATGAACACTAAATCCAGTTTGTTACACTAGAATTCAATATGAACATATTTCAGCATTAAGTGATTAAGACAAAACTTCCTATTACACTACTTAAACTTTATTTTTCCTTTTTTGTAGCTTTTGTGGGCTAGTCCATAAGAAACCCCAAGGTTTTGAGGTACATGAATCTCTTACTGGTCTTTGGCACATCTCTAATTTCAGGATTTCTGATTGATATAATTTCTCCCAAATGTAAATGGAATCCTGTATAGCAGCTGTATTTTTTTGTGTGTTTTTTAAATTAGTTTTAAGGAATGTCTACACAGCAGAGAAACAGCTGGAAAAAATTAAATTCATCAATTTTTTATTTGGTCTACACAATTCCAAGCAGTCATTTTGATTGCCTTTTTAAAACTTTGTTTTTTGGCCTCAAATAATGTTATGTTAGCATTATGTAAATATAACTTCATAAGAGAATTAATCTAATAGTCTTCTTGAAGGAAAGGCATTCTGCAAATCCAAAAAAAGTGGGATCATTATCATGATCAATATACTTTGAAAACATTTTTAAAAAATGTTTAGGTTAGTAAGCTAGGCCTCTACCTGAGCAGCCTTCCAGAGTAACCTTTCAACTCTGGTTACTCTTCTCTTTAAATACAAAACAGAAAGTAATAAGACATTTCACAACACACAGAAAGAAGTTTCTGTCACTCAAAACTTTATCTTCATTGAAAACAACATCATGAAAAAAGAACTAATGTTTTATTAGAAGAGTGTTGACTTGCAAAATAAATAAATAAACTTGAAGAATAGGAGATAATAACCTCTGCATTGAAAATTTGAAACAATTTCAAGCTCTATTCATTTATGAATATAATCTGATAGTGGCTCAAAATATAAACACAAGACTGGTACAAAGATACAAAGAAGGTGACTGCTCCCTAAAGTTTAAAAGCAGTAGAAATGTCCTGTAAAACTAGTAATCTCTCTACATGGTTTGAAAGTTTGTTCATCTTCAGAAATTCTGATTTAACTTCCTATTGGAATGCAAGTTTGTTGAAAGCAGAAACTATTCTTGCTTCACTTTGGATAGACATTTATCAAGGTGTTTGTTTTATATTCAACACTTAATTAATTCTTATTGACTATTGCTTGACTAGGAAATTTAGCTTGTCAACATGTATTTATTTTTAGTTTCTTGTTAGCTCAAAGATGAATTAATTGAATTTGTGATATTTGTTGTTTTCTTTTTTCTTTTTAAAAAAATTATTATCTAAATTATAATCTAAATCTCAGTGTTGGAATTTGATTATATACAACTTAGTATGACATTCTCTAGCATAAAAGACATGTAGGTATCACCATCATTATATATGGTAGCAGGCACCTTCCTTGTGGAAGCTGATCATTTGACTGCCATAATTGCCCTAGGTTGAAAAAGTAACATATTATATAAATAGTAACACATTATTGCAACTGAAAGAAGGGAAACATTCAATTAAACAAGTATTTGGTATTGGTGTCATATCAGATAACTATTTCTACTTATTTCCTATTATTTTCCCTCTTCCCTTTCCAGTACTTGCACCATAATATTGACCGCGTGCTACTGAACTCATTGACAAAATGTTGATTTATCTCTTATTCTTTCTTCCCTTGGTCCATATTTTTGTATGTTTGTCTTTTGTTCTTGCTTTTTGCCTTCTTTATTCTTGAGGCATATTGAGCTTGACTACCCAGCATCATACTCCTTGATATCTATTACTTTCAGTTTGGATTTTACAAATACTTAATTATTGTTAAATTGATGTCATTCCAGAAAACAATTTTAAAGAAGGAGAAAGTCTATAAAATGGGACATTTTTCAAGCATTTATAGAGACCAAGAAGCAACAAGCCTCTTTATTTTTAAAAAAACTTAATCTTGCTTTTAGTGTAAAGAGTATTGAGTATTTCAAGCCTGTTAAGCCCTTGAGCTTGCCTCAGAGCATCTTTTAGAGAGATCACTAAAAATATTCATGCTACAACATAATTATTTCATGTACTAGAGAGTAATGTACAGAATACTACCTTCCTGTTCTGAATGATTCAATGTACTTTGTAAACTTCTAGCTTGTAATCCAGAAATATTATGGATACTTAAAAGAATATGAATTCTGCATTGAGATATTGGTTACAAATATTTATAAAGAACAAGGAAACAAAGTATATTTGTTCTTTGATAAAATTTGCTTTCTGATCTAACAGGTTAATGATGAGCAGTATGATCATGAACTCTGAATTAGGGCCTAGTACATTACATTCAGAAATAAATCCATCCATATACAAGGGCAGAAAAATACTTCTAGAGATTCAAATATTTTATAGATGCAAACCAATTTTCCAAAATGGTACATAAGACCATATTTTACCTACATACTTTAAATTTATTATATATCACCTTTGATATGAGATTACTTCTTCAGAGGCTTATTGCCTATCAACATAGAAAACAGCCATGCAATTCAAGAGTAGCATGTTCCATGGGGTAATGATAGTAAATGTCTCAATATGTTCCTTAGAAATAGTAGTGTCCAGCTTCTGCCCATACTTTGTTTAGGGATTTGGGGACATGACTAATGAAAAATAATTTAAAAAAATCTCCTTCCCCAATAGCTTGAGAGAAAAAGGAATATAAGCTTTGCTATTTTAAAATATATCAATCTGATGCCTAAAGCCTTGTTTTACTTTGTTAAAGAATTATGTCTTCTTTAACGGGAAGAAGCCAAGAATCATCTATATTGAACCAAGAAATTGTTTATGTCATTTGGTCCTATAATATTAATAAAAATAATAATTATTATTAACAATAAGAATTTAGTTTTGCAAAGTGCCTGACAAATATTATTTCACTTTATCCTGACAACAATCTGGGGAGGTAGGCCTTATTATCATTCCCTGACACAGCTGAAATTGACCTGTGAATAATTCAATTAGGGTCATATGGATAGGAGATACATGAGGAAGGATTTGAACTCAGGCTATTTGATTCTAAGGTCTACACTCTATCCACTATAACACCTATCTCTCTGGTAATGGCTGGTATTCTCAGCTCAGAGAAACTCATTGGAAAGGGAAAGGAGGGAGGGGAAAGTGGAGATGTACATATTGATCATGCATAATTCAAAGTTTCTTCCCTTTAGGCAAAAACCAAGGAAGTGGGATTTTTTCCCCCCCAAAGGGAAGAACATCAGAAAGGGAACAGCTGGCCACCTCTGAGGAAAATCAACACATCAGTCTATACTTTGAGAGGGCAAACTATGTGCATTTTTTTTTAAATCAAACAAACATTTCTTCCAGACTCAGTGAAGGAAGAACAAAAAAATGGAAAGAAGAAAATGCATAATACTTACTATTTGGGTCTACATTTTCACAGAGTTCTGTTTTTGCTTCTCCATTGGGCCTGTCACTGGGTTTGTGTGAGAGCCGAGATGACATGGTGGCTGCTGTGACGACCGCCTTGAAGCTGCGTTTCCTTTTCTGGACATTCAGCTCAGGATGGAAAATGATGATGTACACTTTCGGCATGTATAGCATCCCCAGCGCCACTGATGCACTTAAGTTCATGGATATTGTAAGTGTGGTAGTTTGTATGTAGAGCTAGGAGACACAACACATAAGACACTATTAAAAATCAAATGACTGTAGAATGAATGCATCTTAGCTCTGAAGAATGACTGCCCACAATTAGCAAACACATCATGACAATTTTTAATCAAATAATGGGTCCTTATCTCAATAACAGAAGTCTTTATACTTAATTAATGAGAAAATTTATAGTGATTCCATTTGCTTCTATATGTTGTATACTTAATAGTCTGCTGATCCTTGTATCTCTCTGTGTGTTTCCCTCTGTCTTTTGTCTGTCCCTCTCTCTGTCTCTCTCTGCATCTGTTTCTCCCTCTCTCTTTTAATCAGTCTCACATTGTCTTAAGAAATATGATGTGGTAGTATAGTCTGAAATCTAGCATGCAAATCTCTTTTTACTGCTCCTTCTTTTAAGTCTTGATCTTTTTTGCTGACATGAATTTCATTATTAGTTTTTCTAATTCAATGAATTAATCTTTGTTAGTTGAATAAATAAATTTATATATAGCATTTTTATTACTCATTAGCATGAATATTTTTCCAATTACTTAGGTTTGCCTTTCCTTCTATGAACAGTGCCTTGTAGCTGCATTTATATAGATTTTTTAAA
>JAJPUD010001404.1:23110-123185 GCA_023553655.1 Myrmecobius fasciatus | reverse complement strand
GAATATACTGTCTTATCATCTGCAAAATGTGATATTTTGCCTCTTCTTTATTTATGCTTATTTCCTCAACTTAACTTATTTTTCTTGCCTGACTGGTTAACCAACATATTTGGTACTGTGTCAAATAGAGGAGGTAACAATAGATGTCCTTGTTTAACCCCTGATTTTATTGGAAAAGATTCTTTTCTGTCTTTATTATATATAATAAACAAACAAAAAACATTCTTAGCTTTAGAAATATACTATTTAAAATGCTTTAAAATATCTATTTATTTGTTTTCTAAGATTTTTAATAGAAAAGAATGTACTTTGTTTAAAGCTTTTCTGTATAACTACTGATATAAACATAAATTTGCTGAACTTGTATTATATTTAATGGATTTCTAATATTGAACCAATTTTGCATTCCTGCTATAAATGTAATGTTATTATAGGTTATGATCTTTTTTATATGTTGTCAGCCTCTTTGCTAATATTTTATTTAAAATTTCTGCTTCAAAATTTATTAGGAATACTGGTCTGTAGTTTTCTTTTTCTGATTTAACTCTCTCTGATTTATATGAATAATTCAATTAAGTTCATATGGAAAGGAGATTTATGAGAAAAAATTTGAACTCAGGTTATCTTATTCCAAGATCCATCCACTGTACCACGTAGCTCTCTGGTAATGGCTGGTATTCTCAGCTCAAAGAAACTCATTGGAAAGGAATAGGGGCAAGGGTAAGTGAAGATGTACATATTGATTATACATAATTCAAAGTTTCTTCCCTCCAGGCAAAAACAAAGGAGGTAGGAATATATTTTTTTTAAACAGATGAGCACCAGAAAGGGAACAGCTGGGAACTTCTAAGGAAAATCAACACAGCAATCTATACTTTTTTATTTGTTTGATTTAAAAAAAAAGAACTGCATATAGTTTGCCCTCACAAAGTATAATTTTTTAATTTATTTTGAATTTTTTTTCACTTTTGTTACTGTGTTACTGTTTATTTAGTTTTACATTTTCTTCTTCTTCCAATCAAATTGGTTTATCTATTTTTTAAATAGGTTCTTTTATTAATTGGCTTAATACTTTTCAAATTTTCTTTATCTTTGATTTTTTTTAGAATCTCTATTTTATTGTTTAATTGGGTTTTAAATTTATTGGTTTTCTAATAGTTTATTTTTCCCATAGATTGATCTGTTCTTTTCTTTTTTGTTAATGAAAATATTTGAGATATGCATTTTCTACTTGGTTACATCCCAGAAATGTTGGTATGTTATCTCCTTGTCTTTATTTTTAGTGAAATTATTCATCATTTTTATGATTTGTTCTTTAATTCATTAATTCTTCATGATAGAATTATCTAATTTATCATTTAAAAAACTTTTTTTAGGGGGTAGCTATTGGTGCAGTGGATAAAGCACTAGCCCAAAAGTCAAGAGGACCTGAGTTCAAAGGTAGCCTTAGACACTTTACACTTCTTAGCTGTATGACCCTGGGCAAGTCATTTAACCCCAATTGCCACAGCAAAAAAAAACATGTTGTTGTTGTTTTTTAATTTCCTTTGATATAATTCTTATTTTATTGTGGTCAAGAGATTAAAACCTGATAGAAAAAATCAGAGAGCCACATGGAAGAAATTAGATTTACATCAAGATCCCACACATTATGAATTAAGAAATGTTAAAAATGGATGCAAAATGTAGACACAAAAGATCATATTATAAGACAAAACAAAAACATGGAAAAATTATTTATTATATAAGTGGATAGAAGAAAAGTTCATGATCAAACATGGGATAGAGAGAATCTCTGAAGAGAAAGTAGATGATTTTGATTATACAAAACAAAGGGTTTTACACAAATATTTCCAATAAAGATAAGCTTAAAAGAGATATAATTAACTGGTAAAAATTTCTTTGCAGTAAAGTTTCCTTGATAAATGTTTCATTTCCATATAGATGATACATAAATATCTAATTCAAATTTATAAGTATAAGAGCTAAGTGGTGTAAGAATATGAAAAGACAATTCTCCAGGTATGAAACTCAAGTTTTCTATAGTCATGGGGGGAAAAAATGCTCCAAATAGCCACTAGTGCAAGGAATGTATATTAAAGCCATTCTCAAATTTTCCTTATACCCACCAGACTTACAAAGATGATTTTTTAAAAAAGAAAAATTATAAATGTTGTTGGAGAGGCTTTGGAGAAAGAAACACATTGACCCACTTCTGCTGAATCTGTGAGTCGTGCAAACATTCCATTTAAAAATTGGGAATGATATACAAAAGTTACTAATCATTGCATGCCCTTTGAGCTAAATCACTGGAAGGTCTATACCAACCTTCAACCTATACCAACCTATGTCAAGGAGATCAAAAGGAGGACAAGAGGTCAATAAATGCAAAATTATTTATAGTAGCCTCTTTTCTGGTGGCAAAAAAGAACCCCTGGAAATTGAAGAGATTCCCTGCAATTGAAGAATTGTTGAGTACGTAATGTCACTGACTTTTATTGTGCTGTAAGAAATGAAGAAAGATGATTTCAAAGAGACATAGAAAGAAATGCATGAACTGAAACAATGCAAAGCAAACAGAACCAGAAGAATAATTTGTCCCATAATGCAAATATTATAAAAATGAATAATTTCTAGGACTCTTTACAAACTGATAAAGACCAAAATGAGTAGAATCAGAAAAAAAGAAACTATATAGTTCTATCCCTTTATCTTTCTATCCACTTACCCATTCATTCATCTAAGATCTTTCTACCTACTTACCTACCTACCTACCTACCTACCTATCTATCTATCCACCCATCCATTATCTATCAATCTATCTATCTCATTCACTGCCTATTTACATAATACATATGTGTATAGCAACATATAAACAATGTTATAAAAGCAATTTTAAAAGTTATAAGAATTATAATTACTATCCATAATGCTCAAGGATTAATGAAGAAACATATCACCTACTGACAGATATATTCAAATTACAAAAGGAAACTTAAATTTTTTTTTGTATATATCCATTGAGGGAATCTGTTTTCTTTACTATGTATATAAGTTATAGGGAATTTTTCTTTTTCTTTTCTTTCTTTTTCTGTCTCTCCTTTCTTTTTCAATGGTAAGTGGTAAGATGGATAAAAATTCTTTTAATTAAAAATAAACAATGTAGAGAAGGAGGTGTTACAGGTGTGGAATGTTGTATATACCTTCAGATCAATTTTCAGTATTTTTAGTTTTGCTTAATTATTTTACTTTTTATATACACACATGCACACATCTCTCAGAGTAGTGGCAATGTGTGAGTATAATGTAAAAATAAACTAATACACACATAAAATGTATATGCATGTGTATGTTTATATGAATGTATATATGTATTTGTATATATATATACATATATATATACACATTTATGTGTGTATATGGATGGATGCATGAATGTATATGTAAAAGATAACAGCAATTCCCTGTTTGGGAGAAAGTGAGAAATAAGAGAGATATTTTGCTTGACCATAATAAGAGCAGTTTTTTTTATCATTTCTTTTTTTTTTAGATGAAATCTTTAATTTCACTAATAAATGGAATTCTGGGTGATGATACTTCCTCTACAAATGTAGGTTGGCACCTGATTTTTAACTCATAGTCACAGACAGTTGTCTGGGACACTGAGAAGTTAACTAAATTGACTAGGGTCACACAGCCAGGATGGGTTAGGGGCAGAACTTAACTTTTGGCCTTCTTGACTTGGAGGTCAATCTATAGGTATTACCTCATGACTTTTAATTCCTTTTATTTATCTTTCAATCTTCATTAAGTTAGATCCTGTAAATCTTTCAGTAATGTCTATTTTTGCTAGAATTAAGAGAGAGAGGGAGACAAATCTTATGTGGTTTTATTTGTGGCAAGTTTATTTTTATCCCTTCCTTTTTCCTTTCAATTTACATAGTAATAGAGCATTCAAAGTAGCATATAATAAGTTCTAGCTGATACTCCAAAACATAGTACTAAATTATTTAATACTTCGAAGATTCTAAAATGCTATCCATACTTTTATGGCCTTAACTATTTCATTTTATTCCTATTTTTGAGTTGGGTAACTGTGTCATAAGAAATTCATTTTATTCTAAAAGGTAAAATATCCCAGTGAATCCTCTATGAGTGCAATTAGAATGAATTAGTGGAATCATTTCCCTGATTCCATAAGCTTCTTATACAAATCAGATAGAAGCAGCAGCAGCAGGAATAGTAGTAGTAGTAGAAACAACAACTAATTCTTTATAAATAGTATCTTATTTTTATCCTAACAAAAATCTGGAGAGTTAAGTACTCTAATTATCTCCATTTTACAATTGAAGAAAACAAGGCAAACAGAAGTGACTTTGTCAAAGACTGTATAGCTAGTAAGGGCCTGAGGCTGAATTTGAATTCAGGTCTTCCTTTATCCAGATCCAATTGCTTCATATAGCTACAGTAAATATAGGAACTGGAAATGTTCCTTATTTTTATTTCTATATATCATATAATGAAAAAAATAGCCGTATGAATTTTCAATTTATTTTAATACTCACTTTTGCTCAGTAATCTGCCAATAATCCCTTAAACATTTTGTATCTCTTTCTCCTCAATTATAAAAAAAAGATAATTTTTTTCTACTTTCCAGGAATGCGAGCATTATTTCAGACTTGTAAAGTACTGAGTCACCTTTGGTAAGGATTGAGTAGCATCTTCCTTAATGATTAATCATTATTAGTTTTAAATCATCATCTCTTTGAAATTATATATATATATTTGTGTGTGTATGTGTGTATATATATATGAATGTATATTCATATATATATATATATATGTACACACATATATAGCTTTATAAAAAAAAACCTTTGTTGATTGCACTTTGATGATATCTTTCACATTTATTTCATCCATTCTATTCATTTTACCACTATCCTCTTGTCTGAATCACAATGGTAGCCCCCTATTAGGTTTTCTTGGCTTCACTCTCCCCTGCTTCGCCTCCCTCTAGCCCTCACATTGCTGCCAGGCCAAACTTCCTTCTAAAGAGATGAGGTGCTTCCTTTCCACTCCTCAAAAGTTTCCAAACAATCAATCAAATTATTCAGTGAATATTTACTAAGTACCAACTTTATGCCAAGGATTATGTTTAATACTGATGACACAGACATATGTGAATTAATCCTTATCATCAAAGAGCTTGTTGGAAAAAATAATAAATATATATGTATATTATTAAATATATACAAAATAAACTCAGGGCAATTTGTGAGATAGGAATTAGCAACTGAGGGAATCCCCAAAGGCCACAATAAAGTAGCTCTTGAGCTAAGCCTTAAAGCAAATTCACAATTCTGAGATAAGATGAGGATGGAAGAATATGTTCCAGAAATGGGGGAGGAGAGGGAAGGTCAGTCTGTGGAGAATGGAGATGAAACACTATGTGGAAGGAACCATAAGAAAATCAGCTTGACTTGACTGTACAGTATGGATAGAGAATTAGTATAATAAGCCTGGAAAGGTAGATTGATAATTGGTAGATTAATTAGGGAATCGATAATAAAAAAATGAAATAGACTTTGTCCTCAGGAAGTTTACAGTTGATATTCTATGTGGTATATTCTTAGTTGACTCTTTCCTCCTATTGCCTGAACAATAGTCTCCCTGTCTGGGCTCTGACATAATGCATTATCTGTTCCTCACTATTATTATTATTATTATTAGCTAATAAATTAATACTTCTAAAATACAGATTGGATCCCAGAGATTATCAAAACTTTATATTGATTCTATTTTGACTAAAGAAATAAAATACAAATGCATTTAGGACACTCCACATCTGAGATATAAATTATCTTTCCAGACCCACTTTACACTACTACCCCTTATATTCAGTGAGGTGTCACTCAATTGGTCTTGATTTATGTTGCATTACTCTTTCCTTATGGACCTTCTGCCTGAGCCAAGTCTAATTAGGCACATATGCCACTTAATACCCATAATATATTTTTATAGCACAAATAAACTTAGCTTACTATTTTATATATGTTATCAAACTGGATTCTCACAATAATGCTGTGATCTCTTAGGGTCTCAGTTTCCTTTTTTTTGAAAAATGAGGAAGGTGAATGGGCTTAAAAGTATTTTTCTGTTCAATGAGTTTAAGGATGAGCATTCATTTTTTTTGTACTTCCTCTTTTCTAAGTTTTACTATAGGCCATGTTCCCAGTTCAGAATATACTCTCTTCAAATCTTTGCTTAATGGAATCCTGAGCTTTCTTCAAGACCCAGTTTAGGTAATTGTTCCTCTATGAATCTTCCCTTAAAGGTCTCCAGATGAAGTCATCACTCCCTTATATTTTCTTCAGATTATTTTTCATCTTTCCTTTATTTTTCTCATACTATATAAACTTCATGCCATTTTCACTTTTTCCATTTTGAAAAGGACCTTAGAAGTTATATGGTCCAAGCTACACCTGAAAAGAATCCAACTCAACTCATTTACTAGCTGGTCATTCCACCTTTGTCTGACTGAGTCTAAGGAAAAAGGAATCCAGTACTCTTGAGGCAACCAGTTCTACATATGTGGCCCTCTAATTAGTAGGAAGTCCTTCCTGATAATAAGCTTAGATTGACCCCTTTGAATCTTCTACTCCTACTTATGTTTGCACTAGCTTCTGCGTCTTTCATATACAATTTTTGTAACTTCTATTTTAAATTGCTAGTTCCTGGAGGAAAGGGATTCTGATTTTTTTAAATCTTTGTATTTTCCTGAATACAGTGAAAACAGGAGATAATAAGATAATAAGAAAGTGAATTGCTTAAACATAGTAAATGAAAAGTAAAAAAAAATGTTCATAGTTTCATGTAAAATCTCTTTCTTGTTTGTTGATTATTAAATTCATAATTTTAATAAAGCAAATTGAACACTTACATGCTTAATTTGTATTATATTTATTTTCTCTGGAGCTTTATCATCCACAGTGGATTATAAAGTTTATTTGTTTAAAGGAGAATTTCTCATCTAAACTTTGCATCCCCATTGTCATCTGCCTTGAATACTAAAATACTTAATGAATGTGCAATGATTTGAAGTGGGAAAGCATCTTCTAAATATTTACCATTTTGATTTAAAATTCACCATTTGGATTTCTACTAATGCATACAAATCATCCTCTCTGACTATTAGGGACTAGTCTATGGAATATATCAACATATAGCAATGTAAACTAAAAAAGACCACATAGCTTCCTCCTAGATGCTATTTCAAGAATTCTAAATATTAAAGCAATTATGTGATATTCAAGATTTTAAATCATTGTTTTATTTTTAAAGAATTCATTTGCCAAATCCATAAACAAATCCAATCACAACGTTGGAGTTAACTCCAAGGATCATAGGGATCTTAGAGGAATGGTCCTTAGAGATAACCTAGTACAGTTCTTACACAATTTATAGATGACCCAAGGATCAGAGGAATTATGTCTGGCCCAAGGTCACCGATGTAGTAAATAGCAAAGAGGTTTAATAAACTTTGACAAGTTATAATCAAACTTAAAGTTCCTTCACTTTATTTAATTTATGTTTTCACTATTGTGAACATTCTCTATGGACATAGAAATCAGCCCTTTTAAACCTTAGTACTTGGTTTTCATAGCTTGCTGGGGCCAAAGATGAATCAAGTGACTTCTGGTAATAAACCCTTAAACTTGACTGGGCTGATTTTCATACCAACAGCCACATGGGCTATTGTGGGACTGGCACATGAACATTTTCTAGAATAGTAGAATTCATTAGAATTTGCACTCTTATGGTGCAGCCAGAGCTGTAACCGGTACTTTTGATATCCAAGGCAAGCCAAATGAAAATGTTCTTGAATCATTTTTGTATGATCAATTCAAGTGCAGGAGTTGGGGATGAGGGAGAAAAAACAGTTCATTAATCAAAAGTAGCTCTTAAAAGAAAAATATCAGTTCTTCCATACAACCTACCTACCCATCAGACATCATATCCTACCCATACAAAAAAAAGGGATAGAATAGGAAGTTGCTCTTCTTTCTCACTGATTCAGCTCCAAACATAATAGGCAGAGGAAAAGTAAAGATACCATGTGACCCAAATTTTGAGATCTATCATAATATTAATGGTTGATACTTAAATAGCATCTTAGGGCAATGTTTTAATATGTTAACTCGCTTGATCATAGCAAAATTCTTGTTAAGTTAGATTATTAACTTCCTCTTTATAAGTAAAGAAAAGAAGGCTTAGAAAAGTTAGTAGATAAATAATGTCAAAGGATTAGAATCCAGATCTTCCTGACTAAAAGCTAATGGTATATCCTGCCTATCCAAACTGATTAGTCCCCAAAAACCCATGTACTGTAAGACTTTTCTGTTTACTTCTTATGTTAATATCATGTAGCTGTGATCTTGATAAGTAATAAATTCCCCTTTTAACTATTTAAGCTAATTTTCTGTTACTAATCCATAAAAAGACTGCAATTATTCTCTAAGGGTTTTGATGGTAGGTCTCCTCTGTACTTACATAAAGACCAAAATGCTGGGATGTGAAGGGCCCCAGAAGCATTTTTCATTCTCCAACAACAAAAAAACTAACTACAACGTCCAATCTTTCCTTTAGGGGTTGGTTTAGCAATGACAAATTTCAGTTGATCTCTGCAGATACTACATCATGCATTAAGTTACTACTGAACTTAGTATGAAAAAAAATTTATATGCTATTTTTCTTCCTTCCTTCAAGAAATACAAGTATCTTGAGAAGTGGGGAGAAGGCAGAAGGGACTAAGAGACTTCTTTTATTTCCCAAGCTACTAAAGAATGAACTTATAGTAGGGTCTATCAATTTTACCTCCATAACATCTCTCACCTGTGCCCTTTGTCTCCTTTGACACAGATCATTATCTCTCCACGCTTAAAATATCTCAGAAGCCACAAGTCTCTCCTCACTGATATCCACTGCCCTCTTATTTGTCATAGTCATTTTCCTAAAGTTCAGGTCTCATCATATCACCTCTATGCACAATTAACTCCAGTGTTATTTCTGTTCCCTATTACTTCTGTCATTAAAGAGAAAAAAAAATTTGGCATTTGAAGTCCTCCATAACTTGTAATCTATCAATCTTCTCCCCAGACCCACCTCCATTATATCATTTGTTTTGAGTACAATCCTATCTTCCCTATATTCTCAATCTAGTTAAATATGTATTGTCCTCAATTTAAGTCCATATGCCAGAATTCACAAACAATTTGAAAATTAGCATTTTTCTACAATAATATAGGCCTATCTGATGGACACAATACCAAATTCATCATTACTCCATTATAAAATGCAGTTATTAACCAATATTCCTTTTTCTGTGTGTATCACCAGCACTTAGCAAGTGTTTAATAAATGTTTGTCAACTGACTGAGTGGTAGGCCTATATCAAGGGACCACAAACAGAGGCAGTAATTAGTATTATCCTTTTGAAATAGATAATTGTGCAATAAAATTGGACAAGATTAGAATTATAGCTGCATAAAACTGATCTGCCCAACACCATTTAAATTGTTGCTTAATCTTTGTAATTAAACCCCACTATAACGTTGCAAAACTCTGCTATGGCATTCAATATCCTGTTTATGAATTTGTTCTTATGAAACTTTCTGGCATTGCCAATTTGGTGTCACTAGATATCATTTTGATTTTTTCCATTTGATCTTGTTTAATTTTAGTGAATTTGTGACAGTTGATCTCACATTTAGATATGGAAGGAGACTTAGAAGTTATTTAGACCAATTTAATTATTTTACAGATGAAGAAACTAAGATGAAGAAACAGAGAAGCTAAGAAGTATCATTATTTTCTTTCCCACAAATGTTGGCATTCTTCCAAGCTCTGTCCTGATTTCTCTATTAATAATTCTCATTCTGTTTTTTGCATGAACTATCTCTGTCAAAAATATGTAATTTGTGGTAGGTTAAAAGATAACATCCTAAGTATCAAAAGCAACAAAAATACTTATTTTAAGTGGTACTTTCATTTACTTTTTTCTACTTCTGCTTCTGTTCTGTACATTCCAAGGATTCAGTTATTATCTTCATGTAGGTAACTCACAAAATTTTTTTAACAAAACCAAATTTATGTTTCCTTCACATTTCCATTTTCATTAAGGACACCACCTTAATGGTCACCAAAGTTCAATGCCTTCAAATTATCCTTGACTCTTTTCTTTCCCTCATTATCCCATGTCCAATACGCACCATCAATTCTATCTCGACAATCTCACTCAAATAATTTCTCTTCTCACCACTCAAGGAGAGTCCCTTATCATCTCTCAAACAGACAATTTTAATAGTCTTTTAGTTGTCCCCCCTCTGCTTTTAAATTCTCCCTTCTCTAACTATTCTCAACAAAGTTATTTAGTTGATTTTTATAAAACACAGGTCTGATCATTTCACCACTGTAATAAAGATATCCAAAGACTCCATACACATATAGAATAAAATACAAATTTCTAAACTTGATATGTAAAATTTTGAAAGATTTAGAGCTCCCATTTAATATATACACATATATACATACATATATATATATATTTGCTGAGGCACTTGGCGTTAAGTGACTTGCTCAGGGTCACATAACTAGGAAGTGTTAAGTGTCTGAGACCAGATTTGAATTCAGGTCCTCCTGATTTCTGGGCTGGTGCTCTATCCACTTCACTCCCTGCCCTTCCTATTTAATATTTCAATCTTATTTCCCTTATTAATTCACAATCTGGTCTAATCAAATTGACTCAATACTTATTATTCTTTATCCATTTAAGAACTTTTATCACTTGCCTTCACATTTTTTGCATAAATGATTCCCTTTATCTGTAATGGATTATGAGCTCTTTTCTATTTCATAGAATTCCCTCAATTTCTTCAAAGAACAATTTCTTTTTTCTTTTCTGATGTGATTGTTTTTTTGACCCATCCTGAAATTAATTTGCATTTCCCTTATAAGATTCTGGGAACTCTGAGGTTACTTCTAGCTCCCATATCTAAATTTATGATCTCATAGTCATAGTATCTTGTTTGTCCTTTCCTATGGAGATTTAAAGCTGAGATCATCTAAACCAACTCCTAAACTAAGGCCAAGAGAGAATAAATCACATAGTATTTATCTGTGTTTCTTTATTCCACCAGGAAAAAATAAAGTCCTTGAAAGTAGATCTGTTTTGGTTTTGTATTTATATCTTCTATATCTGGCATACTGTTTTAAGGGCACATGGCAAACATTAAATGTGATAACTGATTTGCCCAAAATCACAGAGTTAATAAGTGATAGAGGAAGCCAAAAAAAATGATAGAATTTAAATTATTTTTTTTTATTTTTGGCTGAGGCAATTGAGGTTAAGTGACTTACCCAGGTCACACAGCTAGGGAATGTTAAGTGTCTGAGATCAGATTTGAACTCAGGTCCTCCCGACTTGAGGGCTGGTGCTCTATCCACTGCACCACCTAGCTGCCCCTAAATGATAGAATTTTAATCTAAATCTGACTGCTGATCCTGGACTCTTTCCACTGTCCTCAAATACTGGCAACATAATTTCACCAAATATTATCTTTTAATGGAACCAATTTCAGCACTAGGTGGGAGATGATGTTCATATTTTACTCCAGAATGAAGAAGGTACTAAAATCATCTGGTCACTGTAAGACTCATTAGTCAAGAAACCTACCTCTCTAGATGAAATCCTAGCTAACACTTAAAATTTATGTCCTAAATTCTTGAAATCAGAGGCTCTGCTAAACACACACACACACACACACACACACACACACACACACACACATTCTGTTCTGAACAGGAATGCAGTTTTCCAGCAGATATGAATTTGAATTTGCATATGCCTGATAAAAGAAAGTGCTTGCCAGCTGCTGAATATATAATAAACAGTGAAAGTAACAGATAAAGACAAAAGCCCATTGAATTGATGAATTCCTTCACAAGTGTCTCAGGACACATTTTTAAAAGCTCATCTCAGCCTCTCGGCACACTTTCAACTTAAAACTGCTCTGCTGGTCTGCAAAACTCATTGGGGATAAAAAAAATAAACAGGGGACACAAAATCCTGCATTATCATGAGGCCATTCAAGGGCCATTCAAGATCTTTAACAATGTCCTCTACTCCTCTTCTCATTCCATATATGACTCCTTTGAAAATAAGGGTTTTTATGTCACAATCTAATAGTCAACTCAGAAAAGAAAGGTAAGGTGTCAGAGAATTTGTATTTGATAATTTTTTTTTGCTATCAAAGGTAAATCAGAGTAGAAGTTCCTATTATAATTCCTTTAAAAAAAGAGAGAGAAGAGGAAAGAAGAGAAGATAAATTTCAACTCCTTTAACCTTAAAGCAGTGATTAGGAAATATAATTCTATGATATTCCCTACTTCTTCAACCCCAAAGAGAATAATCATGGGTCATGTGTGACATGTAATTTTAAGTAGAAACTTTTTTTTTTAAATTTGACATTTTTTTTTTCAAAATTCCTTAAATCTATTGGAGCATTGAAAGTATTTCATTTAGACCTATGGGAGTATGGGGCTAGCTAGGATTGGCAATCATTGTTCTAATTCAAGGTTTCTTAACTTTTTTTTTGGTCATGTATCCCTTTGGCATAGTAAAATCCATAGTAAACACTATGGACTTGTTCTCAGAATACACACAAACACACATACACACACACACTTAATGCATAAAATAAAATACACAAAATTTCAGAGGAAAACACTCATTTTAAAGCATAGTTATCAAAAATTAGTTTTAAAAAACTTATTTATGACAGGTTAAGACCCTAAACTCAAATTCATGTTTGTTCACATTTTTCATTTGTCTGATTTTAATAAGCAGACTAGGGCTTAGGAGGTACAACATCCTCAATGTCTTTTTTTTTTTTTTTTTGCTGAGGCAATTGGGGTTAAGTGACTTGCCGAGGGTCACACAGCTGTTACGTGTCTGAGGCCAGATTTGAACTCAGGTCCTCCTGACTTCAGGGCTGGTGCTCTATCCACTGCACCACCTAGCTGCCACCGATATCCTCAATGTCTTAAGAGGTACAATATGTATTGTGTCTTCTCCCTGAGGAAGAAATTCTCAACTGCTCAGTCCTCAGTGGAGTAAAGATCATACTTTGCATGTATTGGGATGAATTTCAAAGAGAAGAAAAAGGTCTTTTTTTCTGCTATCCCACCTCTGGCACCTAATATCACCATTATTATCGTGCAGTGGGATTCCTTGGGAGAAACATTTTTTAAGGTGATTATTTGTTTGGAAAGAACAATTCAATGATTAATCCCCAAGGTGATCATTACCTCAAGTGAATTTCTTGAACAAAGTCCTGCCCATGGATTGCACAAAAATTGTATAGCAACTACAACATATTTCAAGTGGACAGATCAAGGCCAGGTCTTTGGAGCCCAGCAAAAGAAGGGTATCACATTATTTTCTGGAACAGTTTAGGTAAACTGTCAGTTTCATCCTTCAGTTCAAAAGTAATGTTTGCTTAGATTTTTGACATAGACTTGAATTTGGTTTAACAAAAAAAGGTACAAACAAATGATGGAGGTGATTGTTCTATACAGGCATTTGTTTATAGAAAATGGCAATAAGTTTAATATGAGTCAAGAGTGAACAGAAGAGTTGAGTTCAGGGAAGCTGATTAAAAAGTTAGTTCAACAGTCTCAATAAGGATTTGAAATAGTTTGCTTACGGCATGGGTAGATAAAAGGGGATACATGTAACATATATTGTGGATTTAGACTCAATAAGTCTTAGCAATTGATAAGATATAGGGTATAAGTGAGTTGAAGGGGACAAACAGTCTGAATCAGAGTGAATGGAAGAATAGTGACATCTTTGATAGAAATAGTGAAATTAGGAAGATAGGAAAATTGGGGTAGATAAAGAAAATTAGTTTCATATGAGGACATTGGTTTTGAGATATGCATAAAAAATGGAAATGTTTTGTAGAGAAAGAGATGAATTCCAGATATGTAGATGGAAGCCATCTGCCTATGATGATGACACCTATGGTAACGTTTTCACCAAGAAAAAGGGAAAAAGGCATAGCAAACTCTGTCTCATGCATAGAAGGGTGGAGAATGAATGATAATCCTATAAAGGCAATTGGAAAGAATCATAGAAACAAGTTGGAGGAGAATCACAAACTAGTGTCACAAACTAGGAAAAGAAAGTATCCAGAAGGAGGTAGTGGTCAACAGAGCAAATGCTATAGAAGTGTCAAGAATCATGAAGCCTGAAAAAAAAGTAACTAAATCTAAAAATAGATCATTGCTGAGGTTGGAAAATGTTGCTTCAATCAAGTGATAATTTTCATTGCAGATCTCCCAATAGCTGGATGACCACATATTGGATAGTATAGAATAGATTTTTGTTCAGATATTAATTAGACCATATAGTTCTTCTAGTCCTTTCTTGATTCTGAGATTTTTCATAGTTTCCCCTGACCTCCATTTGTTAACCATTTTAATAGCCAAGCCACTTAGCAACCAATCAGATGACTGATTTGACCAATTCTATCATTTAAAATAATCTGCTCAACCACTCATGATTCCATTTATTGATAAAATCTGAAATTACCAGATTATTATTATAAAATTTATGTATTTATCAGTATATTTTAATTTTTCATGAACAAAACAAAAAATAGGTTCTGTTTATGGAGGAATTTAAAGTTTGTGAACTGATTTACATGCATTTTTTCATTTGATGCTTAGAACAAATCTATAAAATACCACAGATATCCTTGTATATTATGGATGAAGAAACTAAGGTCTTGAGAGATCAAATGTCTCACCTAATATCACACAGGCATGTCATCTGCAAGGGATTCAAACCCAAATCTCTCTTAACTCTACATTCCATGATTTATTTCATTGACAAATGAATGTTTATTAAATATCTATGGTTTATAAAACACTGCACTACATGATGAAAATATAAAGACAAAAATGATAATAGTTTCTGATCTCATGTTCTACCAAAGAAGAAACCACATACATGGAAATGTAAATTCAAGATAATTTGAGGAGAGAGAATAAGAACAAGCAATTGTGAGAATCAGGAATTCATAATTGAGCTTAGTCTCAGAGAAAAATAAAGGCTCTCCAAGGGATAGTCTACCTCTCAGATCTGTGGAGAAGGAAGAAATTTATAGCCAGAGAAGAACCAGAAAACATTCTGAAATGCAAAATGGATAATTTTGGTTACATTAAAATAAAGAGTTTTTACACATTCAAAACAAATGCAGACAAGATCAGAAGGAAAGCAGAAAGCTGGGGGTGAGAGTGGGAGGATATTAGTCTTTTTTCTGATAAAGGCCTCATTTCTAAAATATAAAGGGAACTGACTCAAATTTATAAGAATAATATGCTGTTCCCTAATTGATAAATGATCAAAGAAAGAATGTGAACAGACAATTTTCAGGCAAAGAAATTAGACATTTCTAGTCATATTAAAAAAATGCTCTAAATCACTATTGATGAGAAAAATGCAAATTATGACAACTATGAGATTCTACTTCATACCTCTTAGATTGACTAAAATGACAGAAAAAGGAAATGATAAATGTTGGAGAGGATGTGGGAAAATTGAGACACTAATGCATTGTTGGTGGAGTTGTGAAATGATTCAAACACTCTGTAAAACAATATGGGACTATGAACGAAGAGCTATAAAACTGTGTATACCCTTTGATCCCGCACTGTCTCTCCTGAGTCTGTATCCCAAAGAGATCGCAAAAGAGGGAAAAGGATCCAAATGTGTTAAAAATATCTGTAGCATCCCTTTTTGTAGTGGCAGGAAATTGGAAATATGAATGGATGCCCATCAGCTGGAGAATGGCTGAACAAGTTATGTTATGAGAATACAATGCAATATCATTGTTCTATAAGAAACAGTCAGCAGAATGTTTTTATAAAAGCCTGAAAAGATTTTATATGAATTAATGCTAAGTTAAGTGAGCAAAACCAAGAGAACACTGCATACAGTAACAACTAGATTAAGTGATGATCAACTATGATGGACTGGGCTCTTTTAAAAAATGAGGTGATTTAAGGCAATTCTAATAGAATTGTGATGGAAAGTGATGATCACATCCAGAGAGAGAATTACGGAGACTGAATGTGGATCAAAGAATAATATTTTCACTTTTTATTGTTTTTGCTGTTTGCTTTTTTCTTTCTCATGTTTTTTTTTTCTCACTTGATCTGTTGTGTCTGTGTGTGTGTGTGTGTGTGTGTGCAACATGATGAATATAGAAATATGTTTAGAAAAATTGCACCTGTTTAACCTATATCAGATTGCCTACTCTCTTGAGGAAAAGCGAGGGAGGGAGGGAGAGAGGAAGTAAAATTTGGAAAATAAGATGATACAAAGGTGAATATTGAAAAGTATTTTTGCATGTATTTGGAAAAATAAAATACTATTAATTTTTTTAAAAAAAGAAAAATACCTAAAAAGAAAAATTACAAAAGTGAATATTGAAAAGTATCTTTGCATGCATTTGGAAAAATAAAATACTATTAAAATTTAAAAAAATACCTAAAAATTAAAAAATAAAATACCTTTCAAGGGCAGAAAGGAAAAGGAAGTATATTCTGAGTGTAAGAGATGGCTTTGAAAAGGTATGGAAACAGAAGATGAAATATTGATTTCTGGGAACAGTTAGTATCCCAGTTTGACTAAAATAAAAAATACAAAAAGAAGGGATCAAAATAAAATAACTCAACAAAAATTAAGTTAAAACTATATTGTAGTAGTAGTAAATAGCATTCATTTTAACTTGTAGCTGCAGAATGAACTTAGATTTTGAGAGATAATGGAGGATAAAAGGGCCTGGAGTGCTCTAGTTTATGGGGTCATGAAGAATTGGTCATGACTAAATAGCTAAACAAATAGCAATAGAGAACTAATGAAACCTGCCAAACAGACGAATGCTAAAAATAGAGCTGTGTTTTAAATTATTTTGAAAATAATCTACCCTAGATTTAAAGCTCATTCCCTTTCTTCAAAGGGTAAAAGATAGATTGGAGAACAGAAAATATGAAAGCAGGGAGACAATTAGGCAGTTAATACAACAGATCAGGTAAAAGATTATGAAAGTCTTGATTAATGTAGGACCTGTGTGAGTAGGGAGTAGGAGACAGAAGGAAAAGATGTTATGGAGGTAGAAACAAGAAAACTTGGCATCTATTTGTATATGGGCAGCAGTAATTTAAAGCTTCATCTTAGTTTTATAGACTTATAAAGCAACTAAGAATGAACAATAACAAGTGCTGACAAAAAGTTAGTTATTTGAAACCCATTCATTAATAATATTCATCTGCAAATCATTAGTTACTTCATTGTTTTGGTATTTTCAGATTTCTATGGGGAAATATCTTTTTGATATTGCTATCTCCATTTTTCATCCAATTTTGATAAAACCTGAAATCATTATCCTCCTATAACCATGTCAAATTAAACCAACATTTTTTAAAGCATTTAACCTTATGCCAGGGAGTGTGCTCAGAAGCAAGGATACAAACAAAAACATAAATAGCTCCTGCCCTTCAAGAGCTAATCTTCTAATAGGGGAATATAGCACATTCAAGAGAGTTTAAATATAGTGAAGGAAAGATGCTACCAAAGCACATGATGAAGTCTGAAGAAGAAACATTTTTGATCAGGACCTTTCTTCAAAATAGAGATTTCATACATATAGAAGAATTGCACATGTTTAACATATATTGGCTTACTTGCCATCTAGGGGAGAGGGTAGGAAGAATTGAAGGAGAAAATAATTTGGAACACAAGGTTTTGCAAGGGTGAATGCTGAAAATTCTGCATATAGTTTGAAAATAAAAAGCTTAAACATTTAAAAAATGGAGATTTCAGAAGAAATCATCAATGGTAAAAGGAGACTGAAGAGATTGTGGGAGGTGATAGCTGAAATATATTGACAAAGTCTGGACAATGAAGGATATCTGATCTAATTTCTGACTCAAAGTGGAGATTGTAGAAGAAACTCAAACCTTGAAAAAAGGATGCTGCAGAAGCAAAGAAGCAAGTGTATCAAATTTCAAATAGATTGAGTTAATTTTCCCACATTTTCATTTTGCTTCATTGTGACTTGCTTTGTGCAACTCCTACCTGGAAAACTAGCACATTTTAAACACAGTATGCAGTGGTAAATCGAATATATGCTTCTTAGCTCTCAGTTATCCAGCATTTTGCTGTAGTTTTTCATCCTTTGTTCTCCAAAAGGACCAAGGGCACCATGAGAGATAATGTCTTGATTTCGCCTGTGAATTGGATTTAAGTGCAGAAAAAGAAACAGTGAAAGACTTTCCTAGAATAATGCTGGATTCTAGGGCTAGCCTGTTCTTTGGCATTTAGGCAATACCTGGATGTTACAGTGGCTTATATTTGACAGCAGAGACAGAGTGAAAAGAGAGAAACTCATACAGATGAACATTCAAAAGAAAGAACAAAAGGAGAAAAGATAGAATTAAGGCAGTAATAGACTAGGAGACTGAGATGCAATCCATTCGGAAGATGTGATACTTGGTAAGAGTGAAATGTATTTGATGACTTCTTTCTTCTCTATGCTTTTCCCAAAGTAGGATACTGGAAGAATTTTGACCCCAGTTGAGGGGAAGAGGAAAAAAAAAAGTTATCTCTTTCTGTGGACCCTATCATATCCCTTTTGCCTTGTTTGAATATTTGTTTGAATTATTAGTAAAAAATATTACTCAATCATTTAAAGTAACTTTGTCTAAGTTTGTAAGTGCTTGATTCAAGATTGGAAGAGGGAAAAAAGTTCAGTAATAGGTAGAGGTTGGGGTTTGTGTGATCATCTCTGAATCCCTCTGAAAAATACTACATTAGATGCTTGTAATCTAAGAAATTAATTTTTTAGAGAATATATGTAATTAGATTAAAAAGACACTCTTCTTCTACTCTCTACCTCCTTTTTTATGTTGCTGTTGGCATCTTGGATTAGAGCAGAAAAAGGATGGAGATTTAATTTATGCTTTAAGCCCTTCATATCACAGTCAAGACAAAGCTACTGATGTTGAACAGGATTCATTTTTAATTATTAACTTATTTATTCTGGCTATTGAGATATCATATTAAAAAGGCCTTCACTGCTGGTCTATGAAAAGGCAGAAATACCAGATGAAAGAGTGTAACAGGGCTTGGCTTGCTGCCATCATTCTTCGTAGCTTTAAGAAGGCCAGGATGTAGAGAAGCTCTAGTCTTGATGAAGCACTGTTTTTAAATCTTAAGGGATCAAACTCACTAAATCACTCACATATCTAATTCAACTGTACATATGCCCCTGTAGTATTAAATAAAATAAGTCCATCGTTTCCTTGGAATCCTAAATCCAAAATGAGGAGGCCCTCATTTTTGTTGGAAAGAAATTGCATCTGTAACTCACTCTTTGGCGAGTGAGTTACATGGGAGAGCTTTTCAAATATACTGATGGATAGCTATTACATTTTGGGCTTTCCTGAAAAAATACAAATATATTAAAACCCAACAACAATAACTCCAAAATCCCACTCTAAGTCAGGACATTTAAATAGCAACACAAACTATGACTGAATTATGGAATTGCTTTTATTCTTATCCCAACTTCAATAATAAATGTATATTATAATTAATATTTTTATCAGATAGAAAGGATACTAGATTCAGATATCAGAAGATTTAGAACTGAAGATGATTTTTTTTTCTCTTATGGTAAAACAAAAGACAAGGCAGATGTCTTTCTAAATCTCAATTTCCCTTTCTACATAGAGGGATTAGTAATATTTTGGGTCTACAGCTGATTTTTTTTTGATAAATAGTTTTATAAAACTTAAATTGATATGCAATTATTATATAATTATAAATTATTATTTTAAAAAATTAACCTCAGTTCTCTTGCATAATCAGTTTCTCCCTGATAATATGGTCATTCTATCTTTACTTGGTTTCTTATTCTTTCTTGTGATCATTGAGTGTGAGATATCAGGAACCAGACTTTTCTCTCAATATACCTGAATTCTGACCAGAAGTTTCCTGGCATAGAAGATTATACATATTCACAAGGAATAAAAGCTGAATTATTTGACACTTTAAGCAGAAAATTGGGAATAAGCATGTTTTTCCTTACTTTCAAAAATACCTTTTATCTAGTAACTAGTTACAAAAGGGACTTAGCATTGGATATCAAAATTTTGCATGATAGAAACTTCCCTTTTCTACTCAGAGCTGACGTTTACACACAAACTTGTTTGAAGAATGTATGAGGTGAGAAGTTGAGAAGTCACTGCTACAGTACAAGGAAAAGATAATTAGACAAGGAATAGAAAGAAATAGATTTGAGGGAGGTATTGTGGCAAAATAGTTGAAGTGATATTTTTAGATGAAAAGAATTTGGATTCAAAGCATAACTCTGCCACTTACTATCTATATGATATGAAGCAATTCATTTAACCTTTCCAAGCCTGCATTTCCTCATATTAAAAATTTAGAGTTGAACTAGATGACTCTTCTGGTCCATTTCATTTTAAATTCTATAATATTCAGTCTATCTTTAGACATTTAAAAGATGCATGGTTTCAGGAAAACTTATATACCTTTCTAAACACATTTTTTTCACCTTTCATTATGGTGTCATCAAGCCTGCTGAATGCCAAAAGTGTTAGATATATACATGGGTGGAGATAGGGGTGGGTAATGAGAACTGTACAAGATAGGGACTAATAGGAAGAAATTTCTAGTTTATTAAAAAATCATCAATGTATCAAAAATGAATTCTACATGATAGAAATAGAATTCTTAACAACAACCTTAAACATACAAGATGTATAATTTTTTCCTGATCAGAGTATGGTAATTGATTATCAATAGATAGTTATACTAAGTACAACTGCTTCTGTTCTTCAACAAGGTGAAAACAACAAAAACAGGAATGAAACTCTTCCCACCAAGGAAGTCAGAGAAGAACAGAGCCAAGCTATTGTTCTCTTTCTGAATAAAGTAAGAGTGTCTGGCCAGAGAGAGCACAGAATGACCAAAATTATATGTGCCTTCTAGTCACCAATTAGAAAACAGATGAAATAGAGCAGTGACTCTTGTGCTAAACTAGGAAAGAAGAACAGCCAAGAGAAGCCTAAGAGTTCTTTGTCTTTCACAGCTGCCTACTAACTAGTATCAAATTGAACCACACATTAATATCTCTTCTCTGCGGTCTTGAAAGATGATATATTTTCTACACTATATTCTCTGCCAGATTTGAATGTCAGTAAAGATACTCCCTTTTTTAATGATAGTCAGTTGTGAATCAAAGTGCACTGCTCTTCCTCATAATCCACATTGTGAATTTATAATTTTCTGGGGATCTCTCTTCTTTAGATATATTGTGCTGTATGGTATAAGATAAGAGTTATTGAAGTATTCTGCACCCAGTTTCTCCTCTCTCCAAATATACAAAATGTAACCTGGTTTTCATTGTTAATTTAAAATATTCCCAAACATGTTTGAGAAGTATTTGTACAATTTAGTAGTCAGTCAATATGCATAAATGTACACACACAGAGTAATTTTGAAGGGAAAATACTAGCAGTGGAGAGGTAGGGTATGTTAGTGGTTGAGAAAGAACTGTAGAAGCTCAGTATAAATGGATATTGGCAACAGGAACAGATACCTCATATATCCCCTTCTCTGTCAAGAGATAGATAGCCTTTTATAGAGAAGGTGGTCTTCTGAAATGCAAATTTCTCCCAAATAAACAATGTTGGAATTACAAGATCTCTGCTTTTCATCACAAAAATACTAGCTTCTTCCACCCCAATCGACATAGAAAACATTTCTCAGTGACTCCTTCAGAGGAAGATACTGAAAGTTTAAAAAAAAATGTCTCTTACCTCAAAGAATAATTAAATGATCACCTGCTCCAAAAAAAAAAGAATTTATAGAAGAACTCAAAAAAGATTTAAAAATTAAATGAGAGACAGCAATTAAATGACCCAAGTCAATTCCAACAGATTTGGTATAGAAAATGTGATCCACATCCAGAGAGAGACTGAATGTGGACAAAACATACTATTTTCACCTTTGCTGTTGTTGTTTTTGTTGTTGTTTACTTTTTCTTTCTCATAGTTTTTAATTTTTGGTCATGATTTTTCTTTCACAACACAAAATATTTTTTAAATGATTATAACATATATAAACTATATCAGATTGCTTGCTGTCATGGGGAGGAGAGAGTTAAAGAAAGGAGAGAGAAAAAAATTGGAACTCAAAATCTTAGAAAAATGAATGTTGAAAATTATATTTACATGTAATTGAAAAAATAAAATACTATAGAAATCTTAGAAAAAAATCAAAAGTAAAAAAAAATTAAATCAAATGAGAAAGATTTAGGAAAAATATATATATACATACACACACACACACACATATATATATATATAGCCAAACCCTAAATTCTAAAATCCCCAGCTCAGGAAGAAACTATTAAAAGCATCATCAAAAAATAATCAACTATGATGCAGTCACAATTAAAATCACACAAGACCTAGCAGTGGGCACATTAAAAAACTGCAGGTGTTGGAACAGTATGTAATGAAAACTAAAAGAACTAGGATTGCATCTGAAAATATATCCAGAAAAGTTAGCAAAATCCTAAAAGGGGAAAAAAGTACATTTAATGAATTTTAAGACTTTTAGGATTTTATTTGAAAAAGATCTGAACATAACAAAAATAGACCATGTATTATGGCATAAAAACCTCAAAATCAAAAGCAGAAAGGCAGAAATAGTAAATGCATCTTTTTCAGATCATGATGCGATAATGTAATTATTGTAATGTAATTTAATATTTTAATGTAATTTATGTAATAAAGGGTCGGGGAAAATAGGGCTAGATAATGAAGAAACTAAATTATCATTCTTTGCAGATAATATGATTTAAAGAATCCTAGAGAAGCAACTAAAAACTATTAGAAACAATTCAGAACTTTATCAAAGTTGTAGTATACAAAACAGATTCACATAAATCATCAGCATTTCTATATGTTACCAACAAAGTCCAGCACCAGCAAAAGATAGAAAGATAAATTCCTTTTGAAATAATTGTAGATGATATAAAATATTTGGGAGTCTACCTGCCAAGACAAAACTAGGAACTATATGAAGACACTTACAAAATGTTTTCCATAAAAATAAAGTTAGATCTAAACAATTGGAAGAATATCAAATGCTTATGGATAGGCCAAGCTAATATAATAAAAATGACTTATTCAGTGCCATGTGCCAAATATTTGTAGGAGGCCTTTTTGTAGAAGCAAGGAACTGGAAACTGAGTGAATATTCATCAGTTAGGGAATGGGTGAATGTTATAGAATATTATTGTTCTATAAGAAATGATTATCAGTATGATTTCAGAAAGGCCTGGAGAGACCTACATGAACTGATGCTGAATGAAGTCAGTAGAAGCAAGAGAATATTGTATACAGCAACAAGAAGATTATGCAATGATTAGTTCTGATAGACATGGCTCTTTTCAACAATGAGGTGATCAAGACCAATTCCAATAGACTTGTGATGGAGAGAGCCATCTACATCAGGAGAGAGGACTACTGGAAATGAATATGGATCATAACAGTGTTTTTTACCTTTTTTGTTGTTGTTTGCTTTTTTTCTTTCTTTTGCATTTTTCCCTTGTTGATCTGATTTTTCTTGTGCATCATGATAGATTGGAAAATATATTTAGAAGAATTGGATTACTTGATTCTTGGAAGGAGGTGGTAGGAAGGAAGGGAGAAAAGTTTGGAACACAAGGTTTTGCAAGGATGAATGCTGAAAATTATTTTTATATGTATTTTGAAAATAAAAGTTACTATTAAAAATTTAAAAAGAGAAAGAAAATTTCTTGGAAAAAAATCTGAACATAATAGAAATTTTGACATAGAATATCCAAGAGAAATATAAGGTAAACATCAAAGGGGAATTTCAAAAGTTTCAAGGGATTCAATAAGGAAAAATCTTTTTTTTGTACATGAAAATATAAACCATATATTTAAGATTGTGATTAGTAATTGTGTAGTTTGAAAGAGATTAGGATAGAGCTGAGTATTATTGGATTCTCAAAAGCAAAGCTGTGTAGGAAAAGTTAAAAAGAATAATTAGGTTATATGAATGAGGTGGGAATGCAAGAATTACACAGAAATTAGATGGTAGTTTTGGAATCCTACTCACATCAGGAATGCATTTAAGTGGGAACAATACATACACACATACATAATACATATATATATACATATATATACATATATATGTATATATACAAGTTTTCTCAATTTATTTAAAAAATATGAGGGCAAGGAAATATGATAGAGGATATAGTAGGGTGTATAGATTAACAAGAATGGGATAAAGAGGGAGAGAAAGGGTATAGTGAAAGAATAAGAGTAGGATGGGATAGGGGGTAGATTAAGTTATAGCAAAACAAGGTAGTAGATATAAGAAGAAAAGCAGAGGGATCAGTAGGGATTGGAAATAAGAGATACACAAATTACAACAATGATCAGGAATAGAATTTATTAGAAAAAATCGGGAGTAATAATCATTAATCTCAGACAAAATTAAAGCTAAAATAGATTTAATCAAAAGAGAAAAATTGAGAAACCATACACAGGACAGCTATATTAATCAATGTTTTAATAGACTATTTAAAATAACTAGAAAGCATAAAGTTGGAGTATCACTGTGGTATAAGAAATGATAAGTTGGCGAATTTAGAAAAATGTGGGCAGACTTTGACTTTTGAAGAATGATCTTATCTACCTTCAGAAAAACAGAGGACAAACAAGCATAGTACAGCCTTACATAGATGTATATGAATGTATATTATATATGTATGATTATAGATATCTATATGTGTGTGTGTATATGTGTATATGTGTAAATATATGGGTTGGAGAGGAAAAGGGAAAAAAGAATAAAGTAAAAAGTGCACAGCAGAGAACAACAACAATCACAACAAAAAACCTACCAGCAAGTATAGAAAAAAATTAGACAGCTTCAAACACAATACGTAGTAGTTATTACCTAGGCTTTCTTGAAATAGAAACTTATTCTCTTATATTTTTAATTCTCTCTTATGTTCTATTATATACATAACAATTTTTTTGTCTTTTTCCTTTTCTTTTTCTACTTGTTATCTAAATTTTAAAGAAATTAATTTCAAAAATAAAAAATTAAGCTGTAAACATGAAAAAGTTTATTTTACTTTTTATTACTTTTGTTTATTTTATTTAACTTTTAAAATTCTCTATACATTGGAGAATCTGAAAGTTGAAATATTCAGCTGAACTTTGTTGTTTTTATTTGTTTCTTCTGTTTTAATGCAACCTTAAAAATCTGCTTTCATTGAAGATTCATATTTTGTTTTCTTTGATGTTTAGATTCAGTTTTGACGGATATTATATTGGGTTCAACACAAGATTTATTTACATTTTGGAAATGATTATTCCATTCTCCTTTTTGAGTTCTGATGTCTGAAAAATAATTATTAGTTATTTGAATTGGTGTCCATTCACATTAGTAATTTCCAACATTCCTCTCCTGCCCAAACTACCAACAATAACAATAACAATAACAAACTTGGTTTTTGTCAGCTTTATTGTTGTTGTCATTGAAGTAATAAATTTAACCAGAACATGCCTGGTATTTATAAATTTATGTATTTATTATTCTTACTACTAATGATTTGCTGATTCATTTGATCAATACCTATATATCTGTGTTAAAAAGTTCTTAACAGCTTTCTAATGATCAGATTTATTTTTATTTCTCATATTTTTCTAAAAGACCTTTAATCCTTATATAATTTTTGCACATCCTGTCTTGAATATCATTCACTTTGATTTGTAAAAGAATTCATGTGTTCTTTTAAAGTTCTTGCTTTTTCTTTCTCTCCTATAAAATTTTCTTCTACTTTTACATTTTCATGTTTTAAGTTCCTTATTCCTTCTCTCAGAACTTCATTTTTTTTTTGGTGGGAGTAAAAGATGTGAAGAAATAATCCACTATACCTTATAAATTCCCTACCCTGTTCCTTATGTGAGAAATGGATAATCATTTATTTGGTTTCCACAGTTGTGAATACTGAATTGGAGAAATGGAACTTGAATGTGAATTACAGAATGAGGTTAAAACACACAGGGAGATAGGAGGGTGGGTTAGGGGTTATCTCCCCCAAAAGAATCTAAAAATATAAACTCCATAGGGGCAGGGAATAGGTTTGGTAATTAGGGCAGTGGCCTGAGATTTGAAAAAAAATCTTTTGTTCTTTGCCCCCAACTTTCCTCTGTTATCTTCCCCTGCTAGAATGGAAGCTCCTTGGGGGCAGGGACTACTAGATTGAGTGGGAAACACCTTGGGCTGTTAAACATTTGATAGTCTCAGACTTTCTTTACACATTTTTAGAAATGATGCTTTAGAAACCCCAGCCAGTGGGGAAAGGAGATAGAGGATTTGGAAGAGGAGCCCCATTAGAGAATTTAAAAGGGACTGCTCCTTGCTTTTGTGTTGTTTCTCTTTCAAACCATACTTTGTGTGTCTGAGAGCATGCACCTTTTCTCATGAGAAAGAAACACATTCCTTTTTGCCTTTCCTGAGACAAGTCTCTGATTGATTAAAGGATGGAGGGAAGTAGTGCCCTTTACCATACACTTGTATTTTATTTTTTAAAAATTTTGGTTTGAGAACTTTGATTTCTGACATAATTTCATTCCTAATGTTTTTGTTGTGGTGGTGGTTGTGGTTGTGGTTATAGTTATTTTTTGTTTTTTTTTTTTTTTGTTGTTGCTGTTGTTTTTTACAAAGTATTCTTTCTATTTTGAACTACTCTGGTTCATGAATATTTAAGTCATTCTATTATTTTGGGAGAAGTACAGGAAGCATAGAGAAGAAAGTAAAATTATCTTTTGGGCAATTTTCAATTAATTCCTTTCAAGGTCTAAAATATGTTAATAGTGCCTTAGTTTTGCCTTAAAAAATGTATTCATTCAGGGTCAGCTAGTTGATGTAGTAGACAGAGCACCAGCCCTGAAGACAGGAGGACCTGAGTTCAAATATGACCTCAGACACTTAACACCTCTTGGCTGTGTGACCCTGGGAAAGTCACAACCCCAATTGCCACAGGGAAAAATGTATTCACGCTTCTATTTACCTAATTGATTCTCCTGCTTACTTGTAATTTCCTTCTTGACTTTTTGATCTTTCAATTTTTTTCTTGCTCAATAAACTTTTATTTTCCTCACTTCCTCCTTCCACTACTGCACTGAACTGTAAGACTTGGTAGTAGTGCCAATCATTTCTTAAATCTAATTCTTATGCTAGACAATCATTTAAATACTTAAAAGCAAAGGTTCTTATTCTGGGGTCTAATTTTTTAAAGGAGCAATTTTTCAATATAATTGTTTTCTTTTATAATCTTCTGAATTTTGCTTTATACATTTTAATTTTATTTTTAGAATGGATCCATATGCTTCACCCAACTGTGAAATGGTTCCATGACACCAAAAAAAAGGTTAAAAATTCCTTACTTAAAAAAATAAAGTAGTTATATCCTGCCTGCCTCCAATTCTTCTCTTTTATAGGTGTGATATGCTCATTCCTTTCAATCAATTCTCATTCATATGAGGTAATATGAAGCCCTAAAACTTTTGATTTTGGAGTCTGCCTCAGGAAACTCCTATGCCCAGTCTTTCTGATTCTGAATAGAATACTTCTCAATTCAAAGCTGACTGATGATCTAGTCAGTGATAATCAAATTTTGGAGATTACCCTCAATTCATCTGGAGAGTACACTCTAGTCCTACCCTTGAGAGACAGAATTAGCATATATATAGTAGAAGCTGGATAAAAATATCTACCTTGCTTCTGTTTCTTTACTGGATTTTCTTAGAATTCAGTCTGCTTTGTAATGGCTTCACCATTACTTTCAATAAACTTTGCCCTTTGATTAGGAGATTAGTTCAAGCCTGCAAATTCTTTTGAGACACCTCATGAAACCCCCTTCCCAACCTCAACACATATTGAAATCAGAATAAAAATATTCCTACAAAAATCTATCTAGAACTGAGTAAGACATTCCATATGTAGCCTGCTCTTTACATACTATGGGAACACTCTCATTCCTATAATTCTTTTTTTTTCTTTTTCCTAAGGCAATTCAGGTTAAATGACTTGCCCAGGATCACACAGCTAGGGAATGTTAAGTGTCTGAGACCAGATTTGAACTCTGGTCCTCCTGACTTCAGGGCTGGTGCTTTATCCCTTGCGCTGCCTAGCTGCCCCTCATTCCTATAATTGTTGATGTTTCTATTAACATAAACTTTTGTAGCTTTAATTTTTTTTTGATCGTCATATCATAATTTTAACTCAATAGTAAATCAACTAAAATATACAGTATCCCCGTCCCCAGAAAATATGTATTTTCAAGTTCAAGATAGCTGGTAAAATCTTCTGCATCCTTTTCACCTTTGTCTTAAAGGATCTGCATAAAGTGTAACATCTAGGATTTTGATACAGATTCAGTATAATTATTAAATACCTATATAATACAAAGCAGAGGGAAAGAGGCAGAAGAACAAAGTTTAGATAAGACTTTTTAGTTGCATACACAACTAAGTAAAATTCATAATAATACATCAGTGAATCAAAGAAATATAAAAGTGTTTTATGGGAATAGAATTGTATGAGGAAAGGTTATCAAAGATTGGGGGAATCAATAAAACAATATGGAGAAGATGGCATTTGAAAAGAGTTTTAAAAACAGATAGGGACTCATCAAATAACATTTATAAAGCACACAATGCCTGACACATAGTAAGTGCTATATAAATGTTAGCTACAGTTATTATCAGCTCAAGATATTTCACAGAACATGCGGTCAAAAAGGGCATATCAAGAAGCCTAAATAAAGGCAAAAAGGTGGAAAAAATAAGACATACTTAGAAACACCAACTAGCCCTTTCATGATGTAGTTCAGAGTATATGGAATGAAACTGTCTTTGATAAGGATGGGCAGGTATGGTGGCCTTGAATTATAGCAAACATTAAAAATTAGGCAGTAGTATTTGAACTTTATTCCCACGGCAACATAGAATCCCATAACAAGGTTTTTTTAATTTGTTTTTTGTTGTTGTTTTTCTTTTTGCAGGAGAGTAGAGTTATATTATTCGACTTTGTGCATAAGGAAAAATTAGTCTGGCAGAGGTATAAAGGATATATACAGGGGTATAGGTGAATGCACCAAAATGTCATGTGAGAAGGCGAGTGTAATAATTCACGTTGACTGATTTCTGCCTTTTTTGTCTAGATTTGGGGAATTGCTCAGTGGATAGACCCAGTTGTATAATTCCACTTTGTTCTGCTACTTATTCTGCCAACAAAACTAGGAATTGTGTGTGTCTGACAGGCAATCCTGTCACCAGTATGATTAAATACAAAGGAAGTAACTCAAGATGATTACCCTATAAGACCTGGGTTTATTAGGTTTTCTTTTTCTCATTGAATATTTCCTGGCATACATGATATTAAGTTGACATAGAAATTCTATTACTTGTTTGGGTGAACTTAAGATAAATGTATCAGGTAGATATAAATCTGTTTCTGAAGCATGAAGAAAATGGTTATGTCACACTAGAAATCTTATGTATTAGCAATCCTATTCATTTCTGACCCCAAAACAAATGTTATATCCATCCTCACATGCTTAAATCTGAAAGAGGGAGTCATTTTATTCATCACTGACCACTCTTTAAATATTTGTCACTGCTTCCAATACCATCTTAATAAGTTTCAGGAAATCTATAGCCCATTCTTCTGGTAAAGTTACTTCTTATTTCATGATGTATATATAGATGTGATATATATTTCATATTTACTTGCATATTTTCTCTCTTTGTATATTTTCTCAAAGTTTTTATTTTGAAGAAAAGATACAGGATATTTTTCTTTTCCTTCCTTCCAAATCTCTCAAAACACAAACCAAAGGTAGAATTTTCCATTTCCTACCAGATCTTGGCAATGTTTTCCCATTTATATTTTTCAAAGATTATTTTATTATTAGTGGACTAAACTTCTAGCACTAGGAAATATATTAGAGGTCATCTCTTCCATCATTATTTCATATTATATATCACAACTGAGACCTGAGAGCCAAAGTGACTCACCTACAGTCACACAGATTCAAATCATTTCCTGTGAATGCAAGTTTAGTGTTCTTTCTACATTACTGCTGTGTCCCCAAAATAGCTGTGCTGTTTCTAGAACAAGGCATACGTTTTCATAAAAGTTATGGACAGACAGAATTATAGAGTTTAATAGGATTTTAGCAATCATCTAATTTGATTTATACATCAAAATAAATTCCCATTAAGACACATAGAAAGAGTGATCATCTAGCTTTTGCTTTCTTAATTTCCCTTTATGCTAGTTTCCTACCTCTGTGGCTTTATCTCTGATTTTTCTTCTTTATATCTTTCTTGTTCCTACAAAGTTGTCTGCATGCTGTGACCTCTTTATGAACAGGGCCTGTCTTTTGCTTTTTTTTTTTGCAATCCCAGCATTTAGCACAGTGCCTGGCACATAGTAAATGCTTAATGAATGCTTATTGTATTGACTTCTATGTGAAAGGTGATCAAAGTGCTATGTCAAAAAATGAAATAGCCCCTCTTCTGAAGGAGTTTATGTTCTATTGTTTAGCACTACTATAGGAGAATTATTACCATAAATTCAAAATATATTGGATTGTCAATCATGAGACCTGGATTCTAATACATGAACTGTTTCATACATTGTGTGACCTTGGACAAAATCCTCAAATTCTCTGACCTTCAGTTTCCTCATCGGATGTGGTAATCTTTGAGAGTACACACATTATCACCAGTTCCTTCTAATTCTAGCTTCCTGTGATTTAATTCCTTTTCTAATTCTCTCATTTAAGGTCACCTTTTCAAAACATTACTTCTCAGTCTCTTCTGTTTTTAAAGGAATCTGTGAACATAGGAAGAAGTCAGGCAATTATGTGGGAATGTCAAGTTCAAATGAAAATTATTTATGTAAAATAAGTGTTAAAAATCAGGTGTCCTTTGCATTGAAATGGTGTCCTCTGGGTCTTATTTCCTTTATTGCATGCCTTCAAAGAGTGTATAAGTACATCCCCCACGTCAGGCTAACATGTTTTAAGTTTATGACTTCTAAAGTTTTAATTATAACTGTCCTCAATAGTGTCATTATCAAGAAGACAATATCAGACTTTGTCTTAAAAAGTGAATATATTCTCTTATCCTAAGTAGTTTACAAAGCTATAAAGAATTGCTTCCTGATTATCTTTGACAAAATTTCAATCTTTTCAGTGTCTTTAATCTCATCTCTTTGGTCTTCCATACAAGTAGCCATTGCTATTAGTCTTTGTTGACCTTTGTGTTCCCATCCTTAGTCATTTTAATTTTTAATCTACTTTTTCTCTATCTCACCACTAGCTTATATTATTTCCTTCTTTTGGTTTAAAGGGTATAAAAACTTTCTCCCTTTATCTAGTATCATTCTATCCTTTTTTCCTCATAAGTGACAAATCCTTTCTGTATCTCATATGACTCTCTTCTTTTCTTTTTTTTCCCCTCTCATAAGCAAAAAGTAGCTTAATCTCTTCTATCTAGCACAGTGTCTAACATAAAATATGTACTTAATAAAATGCTTATAGAATCATGACAGATCATGATTTTTAAAGAACTGATAACAAGGCTTATTAACCATGTTCTGAGAGAGATAATATACTCAAGGTATTATAGAATGAGATATATATTCGTTTGGGGCAGGGCCAATATGGAACCTCATTTTGCTTGACTAATTTGTTACAAATTTTTTTGTTTTTAATGTTAGATTGAGAAGTTGGGAATGTAGATTTCTGATATTTGGGGAAAAAAAGTTTTAAAACGTTTTTTTATTTGTGAAACTTCTGTCCAATTTGTACATTATTAAAGGTACATACCCATAGGATTTCTCTCATTTGACTAATCAAGTCACTCTAATGCTCTCTCTAGCATAAATTGTCCATCCTGCTGAACTGCTCAGCTGTTGTTAGTAGTGCCAAATGAAAGCCTATCAATTTAGAACTGAAAGAGACTTTGGAGTCCATCTGGCCCCCTCCTCCCTTTTTTTATAGGTGAAAAAACTGGGAACTAGAAAGATGAATTGTTTAGAATTATATCAGTAAATGAGTGGTGATAGATCATCTGATTTCAAATTCATCATTCATTTCAATGTAGCCAACTACCCATATATCCAATTAGAACAAAACATAGCACTGGCCATGAGAATGAACAAAGGTGACACAATTACATATATCCCCTTGATAATGAAATAAATAGCTACAGAAGTAGTACAAAATGACAAGTTTTCTTGTGATCATCATGTAGCTGAGCAATCAGGAAAGCAGCATGACACTGAGGAAAGACTACTGGATTTTGAGTCAGAACTCATTGATTTGAGTTCTAGCTTTTCTTTTCGTGACTTTAAAAAAATAATTACTTCTCTTTAGGCCTATTCATCTACAAAATAAGAGTGAAGTTCAATCTAATTAGTTAATCAAAGGCATTTTTCTGACCTCTAATATCTTTTTTAACTCTAAATCTATGACCCTATTTTTATTTCCTTAATCAATAGTCTATTTCATTTAGGTTATCCCTCGCCCTTCTAGAAGATTTTTAAAAACAACTAGCTTTATATCTTCTTTAGCATGGCCCTGCTTCTCTATCTGGCCATCAAATACACCACCTTTATTTTATGGATGAAGGACTAAGACCCAGTTGGCAATTTGCCAAAGATCCACACAGATAGCAAAAAGAAGAGCTGGTTCAAATCAGTTTCCCAACTCCATAATCAGAATATTTTCTTTTATAGCAATGCCTCCTAGTAGTATATCATTATGAAAGTTATCTTTTTAGCTTTCCATCTGCCTCATCTGTCTTTTTCTCTCTTTCCTCTTACTCCTTCTTCCCTCTATCTATCATGGATGTTTTCCAAGGTTTAGTTTTTATTCCTTTGTATTTCTCTTTTACTCAGAGAAACTCTCTGTTCTTATTGACTCATGTTCCATGACAACAACTCTCAGAGCTCTAACTTTGGTTCTGATCTCTTTATCTGTTGGGCATTATCCTGGAATGTTTTCTAATCTCAAACAATATTTATTACCAAACTCACTAGAAGACCCAGATTACTCAACCTCACAATTTCTCATATTTCTCTCTTTGGCTTTTCCCAAGCTCTTTTCTTTCTTTCTTTTTTTTTTCAAAATGAAGCTTTTAATAGTTCCTCATTACTCCAATCAATATCTGATTCTCAAGACTCTTTATGATGTAGCTCCACTTTCATTATCCAAGTGCTACTCTTTAAAAAGAACCTCCCTCCTTAGGCAGACAAATATTCTTTGGAACATAATATACCCACCTCCTTCTTTGTCTTTGTATTCATTCCATATCTATCTTCTTCCCTCTTTGCCTCTGCCTATTCAAATGTCAAGTTCAAGTTCATGCCCTATCTTTTACTTAAAACCTTCTTTAAGGGCTGATCAATATACCCAGGCCTTAATTTCCTAGACACAATGAATTTCAAAGTTAAAAGGGACCCTTAAGATCATCTGTTCAAAACCACTGTGGGAAATCTTTTATCTTTGGGAAATACAAGACCTAAAGAGGTCTGCCAGGTGACTTGCCAAAGTTCTTCCTCAAATAAGTAGCTATAGATTGGGCCTTATTGTCCTAGATACAAAAGCAGTGGTCCTTTCTTTATAACTTATTATATCCTTCTTCTCTGAACTTTTATCATATGTACTATCACTACTCTTTCTTTGAGCATTGAATTACATAATGTCTTTTGCTTTTATCTTTGTCATTAATACATGTACATTATATTTTTCTTTCCAACAAGAAAAGTAGGTTTCTTCAGGGTAGATGCTGTAACTTATATTTTTTTAGGGGCAGAAGCCCTTACAACCCAAGTCCAACACAGAGCATTTAGAGATATTTTACAAACACTTAGTAAAGTGAATGGATTTATATTAATAAAAAACAAGAGCTTTTTATATGCAAGGTCTTCCTGAATTTCTTTTCACTGAATAGTAAAAATGAAATATCCAATCTTTATATTTATATTCAGTATATTAAATTACTTTAAAATACACTTGACAAAAATGGAAAATGACAAATGTTGGGTGGTACTCTAGGGAAACATACATTAATTTCATGTGGATGGAACTATAATTTTTTTGTTAAGTGATTTGCCCAGGGTTATACAACTAAGAAGTATTAAGTGTCTGAGGCCAGATTAGAACTCAGGTTCTCCTGACTCCAGGGCCAGTGCCCTATCAACTGAACTAACTTGCTGCCCCTTAGAACTGTAAATTGGTCCATCAATTTTGGAAATATAGAACTCTGCTCCTAAAGTTACTAAATCCTTTTACTTAGCATTATCACCATGAAGCTTATATACCAAAGAGATCAAAGAAAGAAAAAAAAAAGAAATTTTGCATTTTTACAAGAATATTGATAATACTTATAGGATCAGAGAACTGGAAACTAAGGGAGTATCCATCAAGTGAGGAATGACTGCACAAATTACTGTAAAAGAATGCAATGGAATCTTATTATACAGTAAAAAATACTAAAATGATATTTTCAAAGAAATATAACAAGATTAAAAAAACTGATAAAGAGTAAAATAAGCAGAATGTGGGGAATAATATATACAACTTTAACAACATTGTAAAGACAAGTCACTTTGAAAGAATAAAGAACTTTGATCAAGTTAGTGACTAATCCCAATTCCAGAAAACAAATGATAATAAATGTTATCATTGTGAGAGAGGTGATTAAACTCAAGATGCAGAATGAAGAAGATATTTTTGGATAAGGTAAGTGTTGGAATGTGTTTTGCTTGTCTCTGTATGTTTGTTACAAAGATATGTTTTTCTCTTTTAGTAGGGAAAGGAAGGTAAAAAGGAAAGAAAATAAAGTTTGTTAAAGATAAAGAAATACATTTAAATTACTTTGATATAAAAATATATATTTTCTCCCAAATATAAAGTACATATCTTCATATATTCAAAATTGTTTCTCTTAAGTACAGCTATAAAAGATCTAGAATTATTATTACTTTTATTATCTCATTTTTTCAAAAGAAATTTTACTCATACCTAGATTTTCCACCTTCAGAAGAGTCATTCTATATAACAAATAATTATTTTTCAAGTCTTAATAGTTCTTTCAAGGTGTGTACATATACATTACACATATTATATAAGTGCATTATATGTATACATAATGTATATATGTGTATATATGCATCTAAAAGCATATGATGTATATATATATATATATATAGGCACATACGTACACATGCACACAAATGCGTAAAAGCAAAACAAATTTCATTAGCCATGTTAGCATATGCTATATAAAACAGATTAAATTTAAACAAATACACACACACACACACACACACATATATATACATATATATATATATTGTTTTCCTGTTCTGCTCATTTCATTTTTCATCAATTTATACAAATCTTCAAAATCATTCTTTTTAAATATTGACTTTATGGTAGAAATTATTCTAGTTCTGTTCATTTTTCTCTGTAATAGCTTTTACAATTTTTTCCATGTCTCTTTCTGCATTTAAATTTCTTCACCTTGACACATGGTATATTTCTTCATTCTTTTGAACTTAAGGCTTAGCATTAAATTGATTAGAATTCTAAGATTTTTAAAAATTGTCTTTGTAATGTCATCATTGTTATTTATTAGTATTGATCATTATCAATTATTCTTTTATTTCTGTTCACTTCACTATCAGTTCACAGAATTCTTCCCAGTTTTCTCTAAACTTCTCCATTTCATCATTTCTTTTGGGGCATAATAATATACTACAATTTATTTAGCCATTCCCCAATATGGAGGCAATTTCTTAGTTTTTAATTTTTGGCTATTACAAAAAGCTACTGTAAATATTTTCTTTTTCTTTGATTTCATAGGTCAAGTTCTGATAGCTACTTCTCATCTTTTCTGATGGGGTTCAAATACAAAAGGCCCTGGGAACAGTCACAATCATGCTATTATTCATTTATTATTATATTCATTCTACTTTACTATCATCATCATCATCACCATCATCCTTCAAGGAAAAGTTCATCCTGAGGAAACTCATCATCATGGAGGTTATTTTACCTTTGAGACTTAGACCTCATAAGTCCCCTCAGTAGCTTTTGCTTCTGATTGGAGCACTGGAGGAAGGAGCAAAACACCAGTCCCAAAGTTTCCATTCAAAGAAACCTCAGAAGTCAAGCTAATATTTCATTTTCAGTAAGTTCTACTTTTTCATTCTGAATGGATTCTATTCCACTATCATCATGCCCTCACAGCATGGACCTTCCTCATGCTTTGTAGTTTCCTATTGTGTATTGTCTTTCTTCTATCAGACTGTGAGCTCTTTGGGAATACACACTGCATTTCCTTTTCTCCTTTGCTCCAGATCTTAGCACAATGCCTGGCACAAGATAAGTGCTCAATTTTATGTTATATTATTTTGCAGGAATCACAGGAATAACAATGGGGGTGGCCCAAACATTGTAGTGTGCCTACATAATTTTTGCTTTCAACTTTTAAAGCTTTCCATTCTATATATCTTGGAGAATATTTGGGGGTGGTAACATCTATTAAAATGATTTAATTCTGTTGTTGCTATTTTTGTTATTGTAGCAAGGCTATGCTTACATTATCAAGTGAATGTATCAAATTGTAAAAAATTAAAACAAATTCTTCAAATATGCCAAATATTTCCATGTATATAAAGTCTTAGTAGAGACTTTATTAACTTATTTCTGTTATCCTAATTGGGCTATCTGGAAATCAACAGGAATGGGATATAGAAAGGAGTAGCAGGTGATCTTGTCCATAGCCAGGGGACAGTTATCCTTGAATAGATCTCAACCCCAGAAGGAACAGTTGAAGAAGTACCATATTACATAAGCATTTACACAGCAGTGCTCCAAGATGCCAGGGAATAGAAAGGGACATGAGGTATTCATGAATGAATGAGCAAATGAGTGCATGAATTAAAATTAAATGTTTGCAATTTGTCAGAGTGGTTTGCAGTTTTACACTTGAGTGTGAAAGAACTTCATGATGAAAAATAGTCTTTAGTGAAAGTCAGAGAAGTGTGAGTTAGCAAAAAAGCTGTTAGGTATGGTGGCTTCATGGTATGTTTAGTTTTTGGTGCTAAGTCTCTTTCCCTTGGGTTGTCACATGGTGGGTATAAGTCCAAGTTTATGGCTCATCCTTTCTTCCCCAGTGCCTAAACTAGAGTAGGCAGTAGGATTTAAGAAGCAAATGGTGAGGAGTGATGATATTTAGTTCAAACTGATTTTATTTGATTTGTAACAACCAAATTTATTTTCAGTTTCCCATGACCCTCTGCATTTGACACTGAGTATAAATAACACTTGCATATTTGAGGTTATCCTAGAGGGAATTCCTTTGGGCTCATTAGTATGCATGAAATACCTCATATAAAACTGATTTATGAACCATTTGCCTGGACCTGATTACAACACAAACAGAGTTTTACTGCAGCTTAAGTAGCCCATCATTTAGGGAAAAAGTCCAAATTGCCAACTATTTGCTTGAGTGCACATGTGACTGAACAATGCATCTTTTCATTCTACTGTGTAGATTTCCTCTGAGTATGGGGAGATCCCAATCATTGCAAATTTGGATCCCAAAAAGGAATGGATTCAGCATGGATATGAGCATCTACTAATGCTGTATTGATACTGCTCTTTCAAATGAAGTGCTTTATTTGAAAAAGAACTAAAATCATGTATTCTACCTACTGATGACTATACTATGAAATTTCTCTGGAAAATAAAATCAGACTAAGATCTAGCCCCTCAGTCCTGTCTCTGTTCCCTATTCCCTGCTCTAATCTCTATTGCCACTATCCCCATTTCTCCCTCAGCCCCCCACAAAAGCACAAAAGCAATTATGATGAATGGATTGCAAAGAGCATTGATGAAGGGAGTAGGCCACAGAAGGACACCAGCCTACTCCTCTATGCTTCTGAATAGAGATGAGATTTTTTTTCTCTTAAAGAAAAAATTGATATCCAGGTTAGCAATTTATTGTTTTACAGAATGGGGAATGGGATGACTTCCAGAGAAATTTGTGGAAATTTGTTGGAAAGTTCAAGGCAATATTTTTCCCCTAATGAAATCCTGACATCTTTAGTTGTTATGTACTTGGCAGAGGCTGCAAACATCTTTCCAAGCCAGATTCTTACTTTTGAATTTTTCTAGAATTTTTTATAAGTATTATTACTTCTATTCTGTGGGCATCAGTTTTTCCAACTATAAAATGGGAGGATTGGTCAGTGTAATAATAATACCAGCTAGCATTTATATAGAATTTTGACTTTTATAAAAATTTTTATGTATGTTTTCCATTTTTTCCCTCACACTGACCCTGTAAGATAGGTGCTGTTATTTCTCCATTTTCAGATGAAGAAACTGAGGCTGAAAAAAGTCATCTTGCTTAGAATCATGCAACTAATGAGTATCTGAAACAGTTGGAAAATCAGGTCTTTCACACTCAAGTCCAACCCTCTATTCACTATACTACTTAGATGGCAGTCCTTAAATCTAAGATCCTATGATCACTTGAAATCTCAATTTTTTTTGAAAATGTCAATGAACTTAGGGTACCCATGTTAAGAATATATAGATGTTTATTCACAGCCATTAAAACTTTTTTTTTGGCTCATATATAAAATTTGGTTATTTCTTTACTTGAATGTCAACATATTTAAAGTCAAGAAACATTCATTTTAAAATTGTTTATTACCTTGACTGACTTACAGTCACCAGGAATAATAATAACACAGTAATTTAAAATTTGCAAGGTACTTCAGATACTAATCTCTTTTACAGATTGTAATGTTATTATATAGGTAATAATAGCTAACATTTACATAGTACTTACTATATGCCAGACACTTTACAATTATTATCTCATATGATTTTCACAATAGGGAGGTTCTTTAATTATTCCCATCTTACAGTTCAGGAAACTGAGGCAGACAGAGATTAAGTGATTTGCCAAGTGTTACATAGATAGTAAGTCTCTGAAGCAAGAACTGAGATCAGGGTTTCCTGATTTCAAGCCTGATAGTCTATCAATTGTACCACCTAAATTGGGAAAAGTGAAGAGATTTTTCCATAGCCACTTATCCCAGTGTCAAAGTAGGGATTCAAGTCCAAGTCTTTCCATATCCTATCCATGGTTTTAGCCACAAAGTTGCTCTGACTAGAGAATTAAATCCATGAGGTTATATAGTTTGTTGTACTACTTAAATATTTCACAGTTTGAATTATTTTCTAGTACTAGTGTGATAGTTCAATGTTCAAAGTTCAATGTTGTCACAAAACCACTACTACCATGAATAATAGTTAACATTTACATAGCATTTTTCTGTATCATAGTGCTTGCAAAGCACTTTCCATATGTTATCTAATTTGACTCTCACAACAATCTTGTGAGTCAGGTTCTATTACTATCATCCAAATTTTAGATTTGAAGAAATGGTGGTGTAGAGGTCAAATACCTTGCCCAGCATCACACAAACAATAAGTATCTAATGTGGGATTTAAATTTAGGTCTTTCTGTCCCTATCATCCACTAACTATACCTAGTTATCTCTCCTATAGAATGACAATGTTTTCTTTCTAAAGGGAAATTATTTATGTTCTTTAAATTAAGTCAATACGACTGATAGTTCTTGAACTATAGCCTGCACTATTTATTTGTCTATAATTTAGGGCCAAGAAGTACAAGGGAGACTGTTTTGCCTGAACCTATTTGGTATGGTAGAAAGCATGTTTTTTTGTTTGTTTGTTTTTTTTTTTTCTGAGGCAATTGGGGTTAAGTGACTTGCCCAGGATCATACAGCTAGGGAATGTTAAGTGTCTAAGACCAGATTTGAACTCAGGTCCTCCTGACTTCAGGGCTGGTGCTCTATCTACTGCTCCACCTAGCTTCCCCAAAAGCATGGTTTTTGACATTTAGAATGCATGAACACATAGTAATAGGTCTTGAAATATTAAGTTCCCTTTTCTTGGACAATAAAATTTAAAGAACTAATTGATTCTGGTATTACATAATGTCACTGATAGGAGGAATTGGAGAGATCATTCAGTTATATAACAAAATCAGACAAAATTTGACATTTGTTGGAAAAATAATATGGTAAACAAACGAATGAATGAATAATAAGTACAACACATTTTGTTGTTTTTACTGTTGCTTCAGTCATTTCCCATACTTCATGATCCCATTTGGGGTTTTCTTGATTAATATACAAGAATAATCAATATTCTTGATATTGATATAAATATAACCAATATACAAGAATGGGTTGTCATTTCCTTCTCTAGCTCCTTTTACGAATGAGAAAACAGAGACAGAGAATTCAAGGCAAGTCCTACCCATAGCTAAAAGAAATTTCCCACAAGAATATCTAGCAAAGGGTTTTCCAGTCCTTACTTAAAGACCTCTAAAGAGAAGGAACTCACCTGTCCATTTTTGGACAGCTCCAGTTAGAATTCTTTTACACATTGAGTTTAAATATAGGCAGCAAGGTGGTTTAGTTGATGAGAATATTGTATGTGGCATAAGGGAGAACTGAGTTCAAATCTAACCTCAGACACTTCCTAGCATACTCCTGGTCTAGTCACCTCTCCTCTCTCTGCTTTAGGTTTCTCATCTGTAAAATGGGGCTGATAACAACATTTCCTCACCAATGTTGTGAATGTAAAGGAAATTATATTTGTTAAATGCTTTTTAATCTTTAAAACACTATATAAATTCTAGCTATAAATCTGTATCTTTATAACTTCCACTTACAGCTCCAGATTCTTATTGGCTCATTTTATAGATGAGGAAACAGAAGCCAAGACAGATTAATGTTCTTTGAATGCCAAAGAAACATAAAATTTTAGGTATAGATCTAAAATATTCATTCCCTGAGTCTTCTACCTGGATGTTTAACACTATATTCCTCTTTATTCCCATACAGCTCCCTATTCCCATGATGTACATAGCCATAGAATTCCATCAAAAAGTTTTTTTTAAAAAGATATGTTTGCTAGTTTTGCATTCTATATGGATTTAATTTTTTAAGAATAAAAAACAAAAAGGCCAGGGATTGGGAGAGTCCACAAATTGACTAACCACTTCTAAGGAAGGTTTCTTTTTTGTCTTTGTTGTAAAATTTTGTGTCTATATAAATATATATTTTATATTTAAATCCTTCTGTACTAAACATACAGCATAAACATTCTTTGCATTCGATTTGGTTCTGTTTCTAAATAAACTTTCTGCCCAGAGTCCAAACACAGGCTAATATCACCCTCTCTGCCTCTTATTGAATGCACACACAATTATAATAGATGTGCTTGAGCAAGCAGAAAAGAATGAAAAGCTGAGAAATAAATAAAATAAATGCAATGAAAATAATTCCTGAAGTATAACCCAATGATAACCACAGTGAGTGGTTTTTATTCAGTTCAGAGAAGTATTCAGGGTTTGCATAAGAATCTCCCAGTACCCCTGGGGAACATGACCCAATGATGATGATGATCTGAAAAGATCTAAAATGGATAAAAATAAATATATCTGGGGAGAAGGAGCCAAATACTGGAGGCAGACTGCAAGTGTCTTAGAAAAATAGACATACAAGCAGATCTTCATTATCTGTATGAATTCCAGGGCATTTCTATTTCCAATTCTGTGATAACTATAATCCTTGGCTAACTTCCCTAGCTATCCAAACAGGTTTCAGGGACATGTCTCTTAAGCACTTCCTTGAAGGTAACTTTCCTGAATGCTTTCTCCCCCTTTCTCTTATTTCTCCAAATGTCAGGTAGAAATTCTATTTGCTATTTATACTCTTTAAGTTGTATGCCCTCTGAACTTTAGGGATAATATGTCTTTAGGAAGCATGGAAGAGTCAGCCTTCAAGGCTGTGAAGTCAAGAACACATGGATTCACATCCTATCTGTAATACTTAATATCTTATGTGATCATTTGCAAGACAGCCTTTCTATGTTTCAGTTTTCATACATAAAAAAATAACAGCTACCTCGCAGGCATGTTGTGAGAGCCCAGTAGGAGAGTTATTTCAAGATCTTTCCAACTTTAATGTATTCTGTAAATGTCAATTATTAATTAATTGCTACCATGTCCTTTTTTTATCTTTTGGGTAACTTAGACATGAAGTTCCAAGTCTGTAGTTAACATAGTGAATCTAGGAAAATGCCATGATTTTTAGGGGTAGTAGAGAATCATCAGAGAATAGGTCCAGCAAAGAACAAAATTAAGTAGAATGCACAGGGGAGAGTAGAAAAATGACATGGTCAAAAGATGCAAACAGACCTGCAGTATTGGACACATAAGCTGCTTCTCTGATCGTAAGCCCCCTCCTCTGGATGTCCTAGTCACATATACTCCTTACATATGTTCCTTTTTGCTTAGTACCTCGGTGATATGTTGGCTATGTGTGCTTGATTTTTCCCAATGATGGCAGAGAAATTTATTTGGAATCATAGTCGAAGTTGATCGGCCTTATGTTTGTCTATTTCTGACTAAACTTTTCCTTAAACATTTTGACTTTATATCCTCTGGCTAATTAGTAAAAGTAAACCTATTGGTGAGGACTCTTGGACTACAGTTTCAAATGAATGAGCAATCATAAAATGCCTTGAATATGGGGCAGATTTTGTGAGTGGGCCCACATGCAAGAGTAATTCCCTAGGTGCTACAAAATTTTTCACAGTGAATGTCTAAGAAATATAAGCAACAGAATAGAGCCAAAATCAAACTCTTGTCCTCTTGCTTCAAATCTGATGTTCTATTCAATATGCAGTGCTGCCTATATCATTTCATTTACTTAAGAGCTCTAACTTCTGTTTCTAAACAATTTCCCTAATATTCTATCAGAGTTTAAATATAATTTAGCTATAAATATTTCTTGAAGAAAAATTTCTATTAGCTTCCCCTCACCTATCACTTAACTAGATATAGCTTTTGTCTCGGTTGGATGTCACCACTTTAATTGAAGCCTGTTTCAGTTCTTTCAATGAGTATTTCCCCCTTCTTCAAGTTCATGGGGCTTTTTTTTCCCCTAAAGAAGGGAAGTTTGGGAAAAGGTCTAAAAATAAGAGATATCATCTGTAATTCTTTCCTCTTAATTTTTGTTTTTCTTCCATTAAATGGGAAACATAATTCCTGATCTCTGTTTCTACTCAAATTGTCAGATGAATTTGTTGACTAATAGCTATATTGGTTTTTCTACTGAGAGACTTCCCCACCACACACACATACTTTGCCTCATTTTTTTGTTTGTTGATAAGAAAACCAATCACATGGGATCATAGAAACAGAGTCTGCCAAGATTGCAAAAATCATCTAATTGGACCATTTTATCTTACATATAAGGAAACTAAGGTTTAGAAAGGTCACAAAAGGCAGTAAGTATTTATTAATCACTTGTTATGTGCCAAGCATAGTGCTAAATGCTGGTGATTCAAAAAAAAGGTTAAATAATAACCCTTGATATAATCTAATTTGAGAGCCAACAGGTAAATAACAGAAAAAAACAAAACAGAACAAAACAAAATATATACAGGATAAACTATGGATAATCTCAAAGAAAAGCCAAAAACAAAAATGGGGACTGATAACACTTTTTGCAGAGGATAAGATTTTAGATGAAACTTTGAGGAAGCCAAAGAAACAAAGAGATAAAAATAAGAAAGAAAGAATTCCAGATATGAGGGACAGCCTATGAAAATGACAAGTCAGGGATTAAAGATTTCAGTGAAGAACAGTAAAGAGGTGAGTGTTACTACATTACAGAGTACCTGGACAGGAATAAAAATGTGAGACAAATAGAAAAAAAGGATCAGGTTATAAAGAGTTTTTAAAAAACAGATTTTCTATTTTATCCTTGAAGTAATGGGGAGCCACTGAAGTTTTCTCAGTGAGGGAGAGGGGTGATATGGTCAAAACTGTACTTTAGGAAGATTTGCATTAGGGAGAGGCTTGAAGAAGGGAAGTCAGGCAACAGGCTAAGATAATAGAACAGGCATGAAATGATAAGCCCTGCATTAGGGTGGTGACAGTATCAGAGAATAAAAGGGTACATATACAAAATTTTGGATACCCATAGTAGAAATACAGTTCTCAATAGTTCTTTCCTTTTTACCTTTTTACGCTTCTCTTGAGTTCCGTATTTGGAGGTCAAATTTTTTGTTCAGATATGGTCCTTTCATTAGAAATAGGTGAAATTTTCTTGTATCATTGAATGACCATCTTCTTCCCTGGAATATAATGCTCATTCTAGCTGGATAACTTATTCTTGGCTGTAATCCAAGTTCTTTTGCCTTTCGGAATATCTGATTACAGGCCCTTCGATCCTTTAATGTGGAAGCTGACAGATCTTACGTAATTCTAATTACAGTTCCTCGGTATTTCTTGAACTGTTTCTTTCTAGCTGCTTGTAACATCCTTTCCTTGGTGCGATAGTCCTGAAATTTGACCACAATATTCCTTGGGGTTTTAATTTTGGGGTCTCTTTCAGGAGGTGATGGGTGAATTCTTTCAATGCCAATTTTGCCTTCTGAATGTAAAACATCAGGGCAATTCTCTTTCATGATTTCCTGGAAGATAGCATCAAGGTTCTTTTTTTCATTGTGGCTTTCAGGGAGTTCGATAATCCTTAGATTGTCTCTCCTGGATCTGTTTTCCAAGTCAGTTCATACACAAAATTTTGACAAAAGAGTGGGAAAGTGAGGAATCAAAGAGGACACCTTGTCTTGGAAACCTCAGTGACAAGAAAGTTAGTAATGGCTTTGACTATAAAAGGCCATTTAGGAAGAAGGAAAAGTCTGGGGTTGGGAGGAGCATAAAGAGTTCCATTTTGGACATAATGAATTAAAAATGTCTATGGAACATGCTGTTAGAGATGTTTAAGAAGCAGTTGTCAGTATAAGATTAGAGATCAAAAGAGAAGTTAGGGCTGGATTATAATGATCTGAGAATGATCTGCATAGAAATAATTAATTCTATGAGAATTGATGAAATCACCAAGTGAAATAATACAAAAGAAGAAGAGGTTCCAAGACAGAACCTTGGGCAGTCATCCAAATTAGTGGGAACAACCTGGGGGAAGATCCAGTTCAGGAGACTGAAAAGTGATTAGGAAGGTAGGATAAGAATCAAGAGAAAAGTGTCACAAATACCTAGAAAGAAGTATCCGGGAAAACAAGCAATATTTACAAAGAGCACAGAGAGGTCCAAAAGGATAAACATTGGGGAAAAAAAAGAAAAAACAAAACTATTGGATTTGACTATAGATCTTGGATAGCATGCTATTCACTCATTCATTTATTTATATATTTGATTTCTCTATAACACTAAGTTAGAAATGTAGTAGGTCTTTATAAGCTTGAGTCTTCTACTGATGAACACAGAAGCTTTGGCATCTATTTTGACCTAGGCCACTTTGCTTATCTTCAGAATTACTGGTACTTCTCTGCTCCTTGGAGTTTACCACATTGATGCTGGACTTTGTGAAAATACCAGACTGACTGTAGCTCAACTGGGACTACCAGGTTGCCCAGTGAATAGAGGGCTGGGCCTGGAGTCAGGAAGACCTGACTTCAATTATGACTTCAGACATTTACTTACTATTTGCCTCAGTTTCCTCATCTGTAAAATGAGCTGGAGAAGGAAATGCCAAACTAATCTAGTATTTTTGCCAAGAAAACCAAGAGGATTTGACTTCCAAAGAGCCAGACATCACTGAAAAATGACTAAACAACAACAAAAGCTCCAGAACGCCTGAGCTCAGTCAGTTCAATAACTATACCTAGCACAGTAGCAGGTATTATGAGTGTGTACTACCACACCTGCCTGTTAGTAACTTTGGAGAGAGATAGTTCAGTTGCATGGTAATTTTGGAGAGAATGAGGAATGGAGTTGGAGGTACTGTTTGTAGAGCTCTTTCTCAAGTTTAGCCATGATGGTAAGGAGTGATATAGGACAAGATTTAATGGGGAAGGATGGATCAAATGAGGGGTTTTTGAAGAAGGGAAAAATCGTGAACATTTTTGTAGGTAGCAAGTAAGAAGCCAAGGAAAAAACGGAAGATAATCAAAATTAGTGAGAAAGTGAGGATGATAGTGGGCAATCTGCTGGAGAAAGTGAAATGGGAAAAAGATTTGCCTTGGCAAAGAGAAGGGCTACATATTCACATGAGACAGGAGTGAAAAAGGAAATTTTGCCAGAAGACATTTTGGTTACGTAAGCTGAAGAAGGGACAAGAGGGAACTCTTGTTAAATAACCTCAAATTTTTCAATGAAATACGAGGCAAGATTCTTAACTGAGAGGGCAAAGGAGGTAGATCCACAGGACATTTGTGGAAGGATAATACATTTTAGAAAACTTGTTCTGCCGAGTGGGATATTAAATCCATTGGGAAGGTATAAATGAATATGAAAGTAAGCTTTTTCTTTTTCTTCACTTAATAGCATATAAATAACATCCCATAATCATTAATACTCTTCTAGGGATTTTTTTTAATAGTTGGTGTAAATATATTAACTTCCCTTTGTCAAAAAGAGATGAAAAATTCCTATTGCATAGATGATAAAAAAGTTTTTGGCAGGGCAGTCCAAGGAATTAATAGGAAGGTAGATACAGACGTAGAAGAAAATTTAGAAGTATCATACACAATCCCCTCATTTTAAAGACAAGGAAGTGAACAGTTAGAATTTAAATGCCTTAAACTAGATTCTCCTTACATATGCAAAACCTATTTTGAACTCTTGAACAATGCATTTATCTATCTGCCACCATACTGATGAGATTAATTTTATTCATTATATTAAACTGCATTGGAAACTATATTATTCTGACTGATATCTCCATCATCCTATTTTTTAAGCAAATATACATGACTTTCTGCTTATTTGTACTTTGTTTTGATATATTGATTTTCTGAAGTAGTATAAATGTTGCACTATTAAAAATTGATTTTCATTTTTCCTGCTATCACACAAAAATGGGGTAGTTTAGACAAAGTGAGCAAGAAATCAAGCAGTGGAGAAAAGAAATCTTGGTTGACTTTTTGAAGGTTCAAATGGTAACACAGTGTAGAGTCCTCAAGACCTCCAGTGATCACCATTAATTGATGCCAGGGAGCTCCTGACCATTGTAATGTTGGAGAATGAACTGATCGTTTTATGGGTTGGTGAACTGCAAATTTATCTGCTTTATAGGAACTCCATAAACATTAAGTCATAACAGATACGCCACTTTAATAATAATGCACAATATGTGCCAATATATGGGGCTTCAACTAAGTGAGTTCTTTGCTTTCAGGCTTGAAAGTATTATAGATATTATAAAGGAACTTATCAAGTAGATATCTTTTACAGGAAGCACTTTTACCATCTTCTGCAGGCTTAAGTATAGAGCTTTAATTAATTAACCAATTAACAAGTAGTATTAGGTATTTACTATGTGCTCAACACTAAGACTAGAAGTGAAAAGAATGAAACAATCTTGATCTAAAAAGAGTTAATATTCTAGTCTAACACACTGATGGAAACAAAACATACCAGAAATTGAACGAAGACATTTAGTAAGAAGGAACCCATTGCCTCTCTAGTTAGCCCATTCTACTTGTGATAGTGCTAATTGGTAGAAAACATTTTGGTTTCCCCCTTCTAAAGAATCTAAATTTATCTTTTGTTACTTCTACTTTTTGTTTCCAGTTCTCTCCCCTAGTTCAACAGAATAAGGCCCATCCTTCTAATAACAGCACTTCAAATAAAGGAAATTGTTAATGTGTCTCCTAAATATTCTTTTCTTCAAAATAGACCTCCCCTGAATCGTCAACTCATCTTCTCATGACCCTTCACCAATTCTAAGAAGGGAGTGGTAGAATTATTTTGTAGATGGGAGAAGGATGGGAAGAGGGGAGAAGGATGGGAAGAGGGGAGAAGTTTGAACTTAACTTAAAAAAAAAGGAATGAAAGAAACAGCATGGAATAATATGTAGGAAAATGTTTTTTTAGAGCCAGTTTGAGCAGAGTTAAATCCCACATCTAACTGTGTGACCTCAAGCAAATTATATCGGTAACAGAATTTTTCTTATTCTGGAGTTCTCTCTCTCTCTCTCTCTCTCTCTCTCTCTCTCTCTCTCTCTCTCTCTCTGTGTGTGTGTGTGTGTGTGTGTGTGTGTGTGTTTCGCTCTCTATATATTTATATATAAGTATAGATATACAAAGTCACAGGTTTGGTCTCCTCTGATCTGCCTTTGACTTCTCAGAGAAAATGTAAAGGTTTAAATTTAAGGTTTAAAAAATCATATTTAAATGTCATATTTGGTCTTAATTACTTCTGGTTAACTTCTGGTTAAAAAGTAACCAGCTATTACTCAGTCAGATGATGTTAGAAGGACATGTTTTGGCTATATTAGAAAGGTTTACTTGGTGCACTACATTAACAATTTAAAATCTATTGGAAAAAATTGGCATTGACTTCTGCAGCACAAGGTAAAATATGACAGTACTATTGTTTGGTCTGAAACCAGGTTGCAGGGATCAAAGAAAAAGAACTGACATTAGCATCAAAAGAATTGATTTCAAATTTAGCCTCTTTCACTTCCTGTCATAGTGTGATCTTGGGCAAGTCATTGTAACTCTATGACTGTTAATTTTATCATCTATAAAGAATGAAAGGTTTGATTGAGATACCAATTTTGGGGACTTTGGGTGTAACTGAATTGTATGAAATTTTCAAAGGGCTATATTCAAATTAGGGACATCAAAATTCAGACATTTTTAACATGAAAGTTATAAAAATGTACATATATTTTAGCTGTTTTAAAATATGCTAGAATATACATTTAGTTTTTCTTTAAAAAAATTTAAAAATATGCTTATTCAAGGAATCTAGATTTTTTATTAATAGTTTTTTTTGAGTTTCTTCATTTGTAAAATAAAATACCTGAACCTTCCTTCCCTCACTGGAACTTCTTAAAGATTAAAAAGGCAAACATAGTTCACATTTTTTTCCATGATTTTAAAAATATATTCTTTGTGTGACCTGGTACAAAGCATTTCACTTCTCTCTAGATCTTACTTTCCACATCCCCAAAATGATGAGAGTGAACAAGATCCAATCTGATACAACAAACATTATGCATCTACTACGCTCAAAACACTGTGGTGAGGGAATAAGAAATGCAGAAACAAAACTAAAAACAGATTCTAGTGTTGAGAGGTTTACATATTCAGTGATGTAAATTATAATTATAAACACACATACATGAGTATATATGTGTGTATTTATGCTGATTTGAGATGGGAGAGAGCATTAACAACCAGGGGGACTTAGAAATAACCTCCTGTATACTGAGAACATGATCTAATCCCTTAAGGAATGTAGGGGATGCTAAGAGATGACAGCAGTCAGGGAGTAATAACAATAATAATTTATATTGTGATTTGAAGTGTGTAAAGAACTTCACAAATATTTGATTTTATCCTCCCAACAACTCTGGAAGCAAGTGCTATTATTATCCCTATTTTACAGATGAAAAAACTGAGGCAGACAGCATTTAAGTGACTTGCCCAGTGATAGCCAGGCAGTGTCTGATCCTAGTGCTCTATTCACTTTATTATCTACCTTCTTCTTTCTGGGATGACCTTCAAGTTCCCTTACTGACTGTTTATGATCCAATGATTTATTGGAGGCATTTACTTGAATACAACTCCAGTACCCCCACTTTTTTTTAATAAAATGCAGAATCAAAATCCTTTCAATCTTTTCAATAAAATTTGACTTTTTACACAGTGAAAAGTCACAAAAGTGCTGATGTGCAAGATTTAATACATTTTCTACTAAAATATATATCTAGGTCACTCATCTTAAAATACTTTTTGATCCTCGTATCTCATTTATTCCTTGTATCTTCCCTGGGTGTCATACTCAGATATATTTCTAATTGTGTTATTTTATATTATACTTGCTTATCTCATCTCTCTAGGAGTATTCTCTTCAATAGACCCAGACAGAATTTACCACAGTGGGAACTATCATGTCACTGCATGTTATCTCTCTGTTTAAAAATCCCCTGTTGGTCAGTTTCTCCCATTTCATTTTTTCCCCTACCCGTTTAGGAACTTATATTCTGTTTCTTTTAACAGAAAGAATCAGTCAGCAAAATATAAAGAGGAAACTGACAAAGCAGTGTACATATAGGCCTTGCCATTCACAGTGAATAAGGACCCAAGCATTGTCAGGTATTTCCATTTGCCCTGAAGCTAATTCTGTGTGTATTGTCTCCTACAAAAATGTGAGGTTTTCAAGGGCAGGGATTCACTCTTTTTTCTCTTTGTATCACAGGTTCTTAGCACAGTACTTGGAAAATTCAAGTGCTTAAATTTTTTTTTTCAGTTCTTAATTAATTAAAAGGAAAATATTTTAAACCTTTCAATTTAAACAAAGCAGGACTTTGCTCCACAAAGTAGCAAATAAAGGTTGGCCTATAATATAAATTACTATTTTACTGAAATACAGACAGAAGTCATATAGTTAAATAATGATTTTTTTAAAATATATTCTTTACTCAATCCACAAATGTTCACTAGACTGGGCTCTGTGTCAATCATTGCATTTAGAGTGAGAAGGGAGCATGTAGTCTAATACTTATTACTTTTATTGTTGTTAGTTGTTTGAGTTATGTCCAACTCTTCATCATAATTCCTTTGAGTTTTCCTGGTGAAGATACTGGAGAGGTTTGCCATTTCCTTCTCCAGCCCATTGGACAGATGAGGAAACTGAGGCAGACAGTTTTGACTTGGCCAAGGTCACACAGCTAGTGTTTGAGGACACATTAGAGCTCAGGAAGATAAGTACCCACTTTACGCTTCCTAGCTGCCCATATCATACAGATGAGGAAACTGAGGGTCTGAAAGGCAGAAAGGTGTCAAAGGACCTGGTTTCAAGTTCCAGATCTATGCCTTCTTGCCTTGTGAGATCTGGGGCAAGCTAATATGGAAAGAATTTGTACCTATTTTATATAATGCTGGCAGAAACATGGCAGAGGATGGAGTGCCAAGCTCATCTTCCCAAGTTCAAATCTGCCTTCAAACACTTACAAGCTGTGTGACTCTGGGCAAATCACTTAATGTTGTTTGCTTCAGTTTCCCCATCTGTCAAATGAGCTGGGGAAGGAAATGGCAATGCACTTTGTTTAGAAAACTCCAAGGGAGAATTCTGGGAAGATGGAGAGGACAATGATAAATTTCAAGCTCTCCAATTTCCCCACAAATAGAACAAATTTGTGTTTCAGGGCTAACAGAGACCAGTGAAAAATCCATAAAAATTGGGGCCTCCTGATACAACCCAAGAAGGTGTAAAGTGCAAACCCTCTGGGCTAGCTCTACAGAAATACCAAGTGGGGAGCCTGAGGCCAGGTGTGGGCAACTGGAACCTTTGCAGGAACCAAAGGAACTTTCACCTCCCAGATTGTTTGTGGAGTTGGGGTCTGAGTTTGGGAAGGTTGAGGGAACCTGGGCTGATTGGAAACACTGGTCCCCACTATGGTATAGACCTAAGGAAGTAGCACCTTGTTGCAGAGGCAGTGGGGCAGGGATTCTGCTGGTAGTGGGCCCTTAAGGGGAGGGGGAACACTTGGTCTGGGGTTCCTGGTCAGAGAGGAGAGCTGAAGGGAAGCAGAGACACCATCTTGCCACCCCATGATTAGAGGTGCTTACACTAGTACCTCTTATTAAAAAAAAATAAAGTTTCAAAAAAGAGAGAATCTCACTATAGAAACATACTATGGGAACAGGGAAGACCAGGGTTCATCTTCAGAGGAGGATACTTTAGAAAAAAAAAAAAAAGCTTCTACTCCAAAGACTAACATGAAATGGCTCTCTGTCTAGAGAGAATTTATAGAACTCAAAAAAGAACTTAAAAATCAAATGAGAGACATTGAGTAAAAACTAACTAAATAAAAATCATCCAAGAAAAACAAGGAAATTAGGGGGGAAAAAAGTTAACCAACTAGAAAAAGAGATAGAGTCTCAAAGAAGAAAATAACTCTGAAAATTAGAATTGGGCAAGGGGAAGCCAGTGAAGCAATGACAGAGCTAGAAATAACAAAAAACACATTCTAAAGAGTGAAAAAATAGAATGTAAAACATCTTATAAGAAAAATGGCAGATCTGGAGAATAGATCAAGAAGAGAAAATATGAGAATAACTGTACTACCTGAAAGTTGTGATCAAAAGAAGGACTTCCACACAATAATGGAGGAAATAATCCAAGAAGATGTTATGGACTGATGATACAACATGAGGGGAAAGTAGAAATAGAAAAAAAAAATTCACCTGTCACCACCACAAAGAGGTCCTTTATGGAAAACACAAAGGAAAATTATTGACAAATTAAAAAAAAACCCAGATCAAAGAAAAAATTTGCAAGAAACAAGGGGAAAAAAGCAATTCAGATATGTTGGAGTTACAATTAGAATTGTACAGGATTTATCAGCAGCCACAATGAAAGACAGCAGGTCCTGGAGTTATATCTACCAACAATCCAAAGAGCTAGACCTACAGCCAAAAATATCATATCCAGCAAAATCATCTATAATATTGAACAAGAAGAAATGGCCATTCAACAAATTTGAAGATTTTCAGTACTTTTTATGAAACAAACCTGAACTTAATAGAAAATTTAACATATAAGATCCAATATCAAAAATCAATTTCAAGGAATTCAACATGGACAAATTGTTTATTTTCTTTTTACATGGAAAATGAATACCATATGCTTGAAATTGAAATCAACAATAGAGTAACTCAAAAGAAAGATTGGGAAGAGTTAAGGTAAATAATAGTAATCATGTTATATAAATGAGATGTGAAGGAAGAATAGACCCTGAGACCTTAGAAGGAAGAGGAGGACTCACAGTTCTGAAAACCTACTCATATTGGAAATGGGTTCAATAGGCAGCACTACATATATATCATGAAGAGTATAGCACCCTTCAAAATCTATAAAGAAATAAGGGATGAGGGATGGGGATGGGGGGAAGCTAAGAGTGAGGGAATAAGATAAGGGAGAGATTGATGGTGGGGGGGAAGTTAAGTAATAATAAAGCAAGTTAGGAGCAGAATTAAAACAAAAAGTCAGCAGGAATAGGAAAGAAATGTATGTGTGTAGGTACAGGGGTATATGTGTGTGTATGTGTCTATGTGTGTATATCTACACACACACACACACACACACACACACATATATATATGTATATATATATATAAATATAAATATATATTTTCTTAGCTATGGCCTACTTGGGGGTGGTGGGGAGGATGAAAGGGAGAAAAAAGCATAAAATAAAAAAGATGTGCAGTGGAGAACAAAAGAACAATTTGTAAGAAAGTAAAAAAAAGATGGACAGTCATGAATATATGACTTCTACTAATCTTTTACTAATATACATATACTTTCTTGATCTAGTATTTGTTGTTATATATTTTGAATCCTCTCTGATCTTCTGCTGGGCACATGACAATGTTTCTTTTGTTTTTCTTCATTTTGTTTTGTATTTCTTTTCTGTTTTTTTCTTATTCTGTTTTTTTTAATAAAATAAATATTAAAAAAAAAAACCTGGGGCAGCTAAGTGGCCAGTGGATAGAGAGCACCATCCCTGAAGTCAGGAGGACCTGAGTTCAAATCTGGCCTCAGACACCTAACACTTCCTAGCTGTGTGATCCTGGGCAAGTTACTTAACCCCAATTGTTTCAGAAAAAAAAAGAAAACACCAAAAGGGTTCTTGAAGAGTTGGACATGACCACATGCACACACATACTCACATACATATACACACGCACACACACTCCATTGTATGGAATAAGCAGAAATGACATACTTAATTCACATACTCTTTTATACTCAAAAGAAAATCACCTTGAATCACCAAAAGAGATCATTTCAGTAGTATCAAACTTGGATTTATTTGGTCTTGCTATGTATGCTTTTCAATGACAAAAAATAACTTTTTGTGTTTTACTCAAGGTCAATGCTAGACATCCAATAAAAAGCATCATGTTTTCTGACAGATCATATTTACTTTCTCTACTAACTTTGATTTTGAACAAATTCTTCAATATATAATAAAGTTCTGATACCTTCTGTCTGAATGTTCTCTCCACCAAACAAGATCACAATCATTCAATGGCCTAGTGAGAAGTTTAGGAATTATTATGGTCGAGAAATATATTAAACTACAGTCAACCTGGTGAGGAGCCTCTTCAACCCTAGCTAGGACAATCCTCAGACAAAAGTCCCACATTCTAACCTCTTTCTCTTTGGAAGTCTTGAGAGTTTGGTAATGTTTAACCTTGGTATAAATAATGAAAGCAAAATATCACTTCCATACAGGATGCCTTTGATGGAGAGTGAGTAATGATTCCATCAGAAAATCTTTAGTGTTCTTTAACACTCAGACAGACTTGTTCCTAAGAAGCTCTACAAACAAATATTTTGCTTTTCTAAAAGTTTACCACAGATAATGATTAGAGTTTTATATCAATTATTTCATCTAGAAGAGTTTTCCTTACACCTTCTTAAATACCCCAGTCTTTTCTACATTCTCTCAGGTCTTTATCTTCATATTGTGTCCTTAATAGAAAGGGAGACCGATGCCCCATATTCCTCTCAATATGTAGTATTTCTACTTGAATGATGTTATTTTACTCTGGGCTAAGCTTCTTCTCTATTATTAAGAAAACAAATGAAAAATTCATTCAACTACCTGCAGGTTTCAACAAACACCAGGAGATGAGAATTCATATATGAAGGATTTGATGGTTCACTTTTCAACAAGATTCTCTCATAGCAAACAAACAAAGTCTAAGCAATCCAAGTTTATTGAATGCTTCCCCATAGTTCTTATTTTCAGAAACTACAACAATAGAATGTGAACCTCTTAAAAGGAAAGTAAAAAAGATTTGTTGAATCAAATTGAGAAGACACATCTAAATATCATCCATTGGGCTCTTTACAAGAAGGTCCTCCATATCTTTTTAAAATTGGGAAACCCAGTGGTCATATGAAGATCAATCAATAAACATTTATTAAGAATCTACTATATGCCAGACACTGGGCTAAGCACTGGGGATACAAAAAGAGGCAAAATAAAGTCTCAATGACAGAGACTCCATGAAAATAAATGCATATAAAGCAAGTTCTACATAATTAAATAGAAAATAATTACAAAGGAAAGAAACTGGAATTAGGAGGGGTTGAATAAACATAATTTTATGGCCATTTGTAGGAAATTAGAGAACTCAGTGAGGAATGTTGGGTATGCTGTTATGTGATCATTCTTTTAGTTGGTTTTCATTATTTTTTTCTTTGTTGAAAGGGAAGTTAGAGGTTACATATTAGGTAATGACTATTATAAGAAGCAAAAAAGAAGACTATACTATACAACCTTAAAAATGAATGAATGAGATAAATTTCCAGGGTTAAACATAGTACTTTTGTAATGGGAAAATTCATATATATATATATATATATATACGCATATATATATATATGTACATATATATTTTCAAGAATGTATACTAAGTCATGTGTATATGTCTAGGGACAAATGTGTGTATTTGTGTATGTTTGTGTGTGTATGCATGACAATATTTGATAAAATCCCACTTTAGTATCTTATAAATATATGACAGTGACCTGGGTTTTGAAGCTATGATAGTAAAATGCTAACTCTGGCAGTTTCCATGAGGCTAGACCAGTTATGGGTACAATACTACTGATGGACAGTGTATTTGCTGATCAAAGGCTAGCTTAGCTAAGTCTCATTAGAGAAAGAAAAATGATCAAGATCATCCCCTGAGGATCATTACCTGTCAAGGTGGAAGAAAATACATAGACAAAATTACAGGCATTTAACAAAGAGAACATTGTACACAGCAACAAAAAGATTATGTAATGATCAACAATGAGGAGATTCAAGGTCATTCTAATACACTTCTGATGGAATGAGCCATCTGATTTGCAGCATGATGAATATGGAAATATATTTAAAAGAATTGCACATGTTTAACCTATATTGGATTGTTTGCTGTCTTGGGGAGGGCAGAGGTAGGAGAAAAATCAAAATTATATTTGCATGTATTTGAAAAAATAAAAAGACTATTAAAATTAATAAAAATATAGGTAATTGAAAAAATGAATAGTGAGTATATATGTATGTGTAAAACTATGCTGTTATTATCATCATAACCATTAACATTTATAGCTTGCTTAACATTTGCAAAGCACTTTGCCATTTTTTATCTTGGATAACATTATGTGTGAGAGGTGCTAATTTTGTCCCTTTCTATGGATGAGAAATCTGAAGAAGAGAGGTTAAATAGCTTCTGAGGGCCACACAGCTAGAAAGAAGTAGAGATAAGATTCAAACCCAGAACTTTTTGAATACAAGTACAGCACTGTATTACACTACCTGACTATCCTTAATGTTTATATATATGTTATGCACACATGTGCACACACACACACATACTACATACAGTTCCTGTTGCATAAAAGTTTAACAACATTCTTTATTTGGTTTAAAAAGAACTGCAGGATGTAAAATGTTAACAAAGGTAAAACTGAATTGTCAACATGCATTATCATCATCAACATTAGCTACACTCCAAATCTTACAAATATAAAATGGAGGGGGGAGTTGTTAAAATTTGTTTTTCCTTAGCTACTTTCCAAATATCTTTGCACTTCACCAGTGGTAAATACTCATTATATTTTCAATTGCATAGTATCATAAGTATTTATTTGACATGAGAAAAAATTTGAATTAATTTATCATTTCTAAGGCTGGGAAATTAGTCATATTTTAGTTGAGTTAATCCTTTGGTTGACAGGTACATCTTGATATTTTAATGTAATGCCCCTATATTCCAATTATTTCTTTTTTTTCCCAATATCTCTTCTTGACCTATTGTTTGTTTTTGTTTTGTTTTGTTTTGTTTTTGATGCTGAAATTCTCAGGTGATATTCCTGAAGCAGGTGGTAATATGAGCTTTCAAAAGGCACTGAATCTCATAACTTGACTTAGACATAACTGAGTACTGATTCTCAGAGACAGAGTTTGTGACTTCCCTGTCACACAGCTCATAAAATATTAATTGCTTGGTCTATCTGCCATTTCATATGTACTTTCTAAAATGGCTTATATTCCTTAATGCTATGGAATTTATAAGAATGTATTGAATAAAAAATACAACTCAAACACTTTTTTATATAGTCAGTATTAGGAAGGCCCAATAGTCACAGATAATCTTCAACATCATATTATTTGAATGTGACTGAACTTTGGTTTTGGAATTTAATTTTGAATTTGTTTTTGTATGGATCATAGGATCATGTGCTAGATCCTATGTGCCTAGACTCCATAGAAGCCACTACTGCATTGCATCAGTGAGTTATTCTCTTGTTCTGGATATTCAAAAAGTGCCATTAAAACAGTCTCTCTTGAAAAAGGACTGAGCTCCATGCCTCTTACCTGGACATGATTCCAAATGATGAATTGATATTTGTCCCCATAATTATGCTAAGGAAGGATGTGGTATGTGTCATGCTTAATAAAATTTCAAGGAAATTGTCCTCAATGTTGAATTTTAACATCCCCTTTACCACAATGATATAGAGAAAAGTATACTTCAAGGCCTCAAGTACAAATCTTGTCTGTGATACCACCCATGAAATCTTGGACAGGTAACTTGACCTCCCTTGGTTTGTTTCCTCATAGTTAAAATGAGGGACTGTGACCAGGTGATTTTAATTCCTTCAACTTCTATTATTCTAGACACTATGACAAACTTACAATTAGCCCAGTTCCCTGTACATATTTGCTGACTGAATGAATGCTTACTTCCTGATTTTTGCAACTCTTACCTATTCTAACTAGACTAGAAGAATAGCATATACAGAATTGTAACATATAGGAATATGATCATCCCCCCAATAAAAGAGAGGACTGCAAGAAGAAATAAAAAATACTTTATTTCAATTAAATCCACTGTCTTTAAAGATAAATCAAATCAATTCTAGTCTACTATCTTTAAAATCCTGAAAGCAAATAGTTAATTCAAAAATAGACAACATCTTGAGTCACAGAATTTGAGAGTTGGAAGGAAGTTCAATAAGTCATCTTTTCCAAATTTTGACTCTGACCTTTGTTCCCTATTTCTCTGCTTCCTTCCTCCATGGATTATTATCATCTATCTCCTTCATTACATTTTCATGACCATCAGTCCTATTAAAGCCTTGATGATCTCTAATCCGTACCATCACAATAACCACTATTTAAAAAAAAACTAATTTTTTAAACATTATCAAATCTTTATGGGTATTCATTTTACTACCCTTCTCAAAGATCTATCCCATACAATAAATGGTATTTTCAAAGACAAAAGAAAAACAGGAGAAACATTTGCAAAACTGCTTAATATATTAAAAAACTCTGAAAATATGTGCAATGTAATACACTCATGGACTTCTCTCTTCAAAGTGATAGGGTAGAGGAGTATCTTCTCAAATCTCTTTTTTGGTATCATGCTTATTCTTTATAATTTTTACAGCATTCATTTTTGTGTTTTTTAAAAATTTTTTGATTTCTTATTTAATTTATAATTTGTTATTATTAGTAATTTGAAGAATCTTTTATATAGTTGTTAGTAGTTTAGAATTCTTTTCAGAAATATATGTCCTTTTTTCTTCCTTTCTACTTCTAGTTTATCTTTTCTTTAATCTTTCCTAAATTTAGCTTCTGAGGAAAAGGATTCTGGGAAGATGGCAGAATAGATTAGAAAATTCCCAGCTCTGCAGATTTCTCCCACAAACAAGATAAAATAGGACCTCAGAAAGAACGTAGAGTGGTAAAAATAAACAAGAGTTGGGGCAGAATAGTGGTCCTTCTGGGACAACCAGAGAAAATTGGAAGAGAAATCCCAGGATGGAAGTTTGGACTTCATGAAGTATAAACACCTCCAAGCTAATTCCCCTGAAACAGCAAACTGAGCCCTGGGGCTAGCCTCAGGCACAGGGATTTTTACCTCTCAGATAATATGGGGAGTCAGCATATGAATGGAGAAAGATTGAGGGAACCCCTCTGGATTAGGCTATGCTGTGATGCTGAGACTGGCCCTGAGCAAGAAGAAATCAGCACAGGACTAATGAATGCAGAAGTGGGGCAGTATGCTGAAGGTTGTGGGCACTTATGGGAGGTAGAGCTCTTGGTCTTAATTCCAGGCCAGAGGAGAAAACTGAAGGACAGGGGCACCACAATCCCACACCCCAGGACTAGAGGTGGTTATAATAACAAGGTTTTATTAATTAATAATAATAAAAACAACAATAACAACAACAATAAATAAAAAAGCAGCCAAGGGAGAATCTAACCATAGAAAGTTACTATGGGAACAGAGAAGACCGGGGTTCATATTAAAAGGAGGATACTGAAACAAAAAAAGGCCTCTTCTACACCAATAAGTAGCATCAAGTTTCTGCCTGCCCCAAAATAATTCATAGAAGAACTCAAAAATACTTTAAATATCAAATGAGACTAATTTAGGGGAAAGAAAAAGAACAATCCAAGAAAAACAAGAAGATTATGAAAAGAAAGTCAACCAACTAGAAGAAGAGATTCAGATTCTTAAGGAAGAAAACAACAAGTTGAAAATTGGAACTGGGTAAGGAGAAACCAGTAAAGAGATCTATTCTGGAGAATAGATCAAAAAGAAAAAATATATATAAAAATAATTGCACTACCTGAAAGCTACAATCCAAAAAGGAAAAAAAAAGAATCTTGATAGAAAAATAAAAGAAATAATTGGAAAAAAACTGTCCTGAAGTATTAGAACAAGAGGGAAAGTAGAAATAGAAAAAAAATCTACTGATCATTACCTGAAAGAGGCCCTGTGGAAAAAACCTATAGGATATCATAGCCAAATTCTGAAACCTCCAACTTAAGGAGAAAATATTATGAGCAACAAGGGGAAAAAAAAAGTAAGCACAATCCCTAACAACAACAGTAAAAAAAAATAAACATTCAACAAATTGGCAGACTTTTAGGATTTTGTTGCAAAAAGACGTGAACTTAATAGAATATTTGGCTTATAAGATCCAAGAGAAATATAAGGCTAATTTAAAGGGACTCAATGATACTATGTTTTATATATGGAAGTGTAAATCATGTATCTAAAATTATCATTAGCAGTTGAATAGTTCAAAAGAAAGACTGAGGTAGAGCTGAGTATAATGTGATTTTAAAAAGCAAAACCATATAAGAAAAGATAAAAAGAGTAATTATACAAATGAAGTACAATGGAAGAACTGACAGAGAAATTAGATAGGTGAAGAGGGTTGGTAATTCAGGAACCCCAATCTCATTGGGAATAGGCTAAAAGGGAAACAATGCATAGCTGTATAGAAAGGCATATATATTCTAAATGCAGAAAAGAAATGAGGCTAAGGGGTTACAGAGAGGGGAAAGACAAGGGAAGGAATTTTAGAGGGAATTCAATTCAGACCTGGGTTAAAGAGATTACATATACATTTCGAACAGAATAAAAATATTTTAAATTTATAAAGAAATAAGAGGGTGAGGGAATAGCATGAAGGTATAGAAGAGTGTGTGTAAATTAACAGAAATGGAATACAGTAAGATTTCTATTTGGAGAGCTATAAAAATCTTCTAAATTCAGACAGAAACAAGATAGTAAGGGGAAAGAGTAGGACATAAGGAGAGATAGGTCCTAATAAAAGACAAGTTATCAGGAAGAAGTAAAGCAGAAGAATCAGAAGAAAAAGGAAATGACACCAACATAGAAATAAAGATTAGGAATATAATTTATTATCTAAAAAAATAAGGTAGATGTAGTAATCATGATCTCAGCCAAATTAAAGTTAAAATAGATTTAGTTAAAAGAGAAAAATAGAGAAACCACACTACATGCTGGCCATATTAATCAATATTGTTGTTGGCTATTTAAGATAACTAAACAGTGTACGGTTTGAATATTGCTGTGATATAGTGAATGATGAGTTGGTGAATTTAGAAAAATGTGGAAAGATAGAGTTATGAAGAAAGATGCTATCCATTTTCAGAGAAACAGGACAAACAAGGGTAATACAATTTTACATAGATACATTTGAATATATATATATGTTTGTATATATATAGATAGGATTATACATATCTGCATATATGTGTTTACATATAGTACATGTGTGTGCATACATAACACACACATACATGTATGCATCTGCACTTAATTGTAGCCTTGGAGGTAGGTAGAATAAAGTAAAAAGTGCACAGTAGAGAGCAAAAACAAAAACAAAAAAAACCTACAAGCAAACAAAGAAAAAATGTACTGGTGTGAACATAATGAATAGTATTTATTATTTAGGCTTTCTTGCAATGGAAATTTATTGCTTTACACCATGAATTAGAATGAGTAATTATACTACTTTAGGTTGCCAGGGACTAAATGGTACTAAGGTATAAGTTTTTAAAATTGTCTTTACTTCTACTTTACTTCCTCTCACTAAGTGTTATTAGTTTCCCAGTTTCAAGGAAGGACTGGATCATATACAGAAAGGAGAAATGTCTTACCTTTTGGTGAGTGATTTGGGTAAGCCCTATATGTTGGACCCTTTGTCATTTTCCACTTGTTTCATTAGTGTTTTGTTTCTACACATACTGTTCTATGGGATTATTTGTATTCATTTCTCTTTGAGACAATGTCCTGTAATTTGAATCCTAATCCTTTATAATCTATAAACTAACACTTCTCATATCATCAATAAAAAGCAGTTTAATAAAATTAAAATGTAATAAAAATAATTTATTGCTTTATATTTTGATTTCTCTTTAATATTTTGCTGCACACATGGAAATTCCTTTTTCTTTTTCTATTTTGTATTTAAGTTTAAAATAAATAAATAAACAAAAACATATCTGCCAAATCAGTACTTTTAAAAGATGTGTCTGACAAAATAATCACTTTAGTAAAAAATATTCATTAGCTCACCACTGTTTTTGAATAAAATGCAATTTTTTAAGACAGATATTTAAAGTCTGACTATAATCTATCTTTAGCATCGTATTTTATATATGATTCCTCAAAGGTTCTATGCTCCAGACAAACTGATTTCACTCTTCCCCAAATTCAGAAATTGTAAAGTTTCTTTCTCAGCCCTAGAAAGCACTCTATCCTTACCTCTCTGTTTTAGAATTGCTGGCTTTCTTTTAAGGCAAGATTCAATTACTTCCTTTGAGAAACCTTTCCTGATCTCTCCTAGTGCTTTTCCTTGCTAATCACTTAAATTACTTTGTATTTCTCTATGTGTATCTTGGTATAGCTTTTTGTCTTTTACTGTCAGTCTGTCTTCCCCTTCCCTTTCCCTCTCTTCCTCTTCCCTCTTCCCTCCCTCAGTCTCTCAGTAAAGACAACTGCAGCATAAGGAATGTTTTATTTTTGACTTTGTATTCATAGTGTCTTAAATCAGTGATTTTGAAAGTTTTTGCTCAGGGCAGATTATTTTTTTTCTGTGAAGAATCATAGTACATGGAATTAAGGATTCCCAGGTAAAAAAAAAAAAAAAAAAAAAAAAAACTCCCCATTCCTTAGGTTTTAGGATTCTTCCCCTTCTATTTTTTTCCCTTCCCTTTCATTATCTTCCTTTCCTCCCCCAATCCCTTTGTTCTTTAATTACTTAGGACTTTCAGCAGAGACCAAATTAAAATGGCAATTGTGATCTTCTAGAGGTTAAATTAGGGGAAAAGGGAAGCTTCTTTTTTTGCAGCTGAGAAGGGGCTAGGAAATGGGAAGTCACAGATTGTAGGTACTGCATAGTAGTGTGGATCAAGTGGATATCTTTTGAAAAACATTACCTTAAAAACTATTTGTTGTGTTGAAAGAAACTAAATGTCCACTTAGGGCCCCCCACTAGTACAGGGTTGTATTGAAATGATAGATTTGATAAGAATAAAAATAGTTCATTGAAGGGAATGAAAATGAATTGGAATGGGTTCAATGTGAAAATCAGTACTTCAAGCAAAAATACCAACATTTCTTAAAAAACAAAACAAAACAAAACAAAAAACACTACTATGTCAGAAAGCCAAATTATTTTTTAGCCAAGTTCTTCTTGACTGAAATGAAATAAAATGACCATAACTTATCTAGAAGAGAAAATGACATTTGTTGCTCTAGTGAAGCATTTGAAGCTCTTAAGTAAAAAATATTGCATACTCTAATGGTATATGTATCAATATATAAAGGAAAGTTTTTTTAACCATATAAAATACAACATTGAAAGTAGATTAAAATGCAAAATGTAATTGCAAATTGTTAATTAGACAATGCAGCTGGCTAAGTTATAACAGGGACAAGAGATGTTGCCCAAGGGACATTTGATAAATAAATGGTTGTACTTATGATGATTACCATAATTACTGTGCTGGACAGCTACCTTATTTTGTCACAGTGGAATTATCAATGTCATTCATACTGATATTATAAACTCAGTACTTTTAGATTTAAAAAAGATATATATATATATATATGTATATATATACATATATATGCATATACATATACATACCTATATCTATATGTGTATAAATGTGTATGTGCAAGTGTATATAAATAGATGCATTTATGTAGATATATACATATACAGAACTATCTAGCTACACACAAATATATAGATATAGATATGGACCAACTGAAAAATCTGGAGTTGTTTGACCTACAGAAGAGAAAACTCAAAATATATCTCTTCAATTACTTGAAGAGCTGTAACATGAAGAAGGGATTCAATTGATCCTGTGTGGCACAAGAGGACAGAATGAGGTAAAAGGGATGAAATTTGCAGAGAGGTAGACATAATTATTATAAGGGAAGAGGGTATTTCTAATACTTAGAGTTTTCTCCAAAGAAGAATGTACTGCTTTGGGAACATACCAACTCAAGGTCAGGAATATTACAGGAAATACTGTTAGGCTTCTAAAGTCAATTTCACTTGTGAAATTTCATAATTCTATGTATTCATATATTCTAGTCAATGTCCAAAAAATCTAATCCATCTTCTTTGATGGAGAATTCTCTAATTTTCTCTGATATATACATATACATTTATACAAACACATTTGTATAAATGTATATGTATATATGGAGAAAGAGAGGGAGGGAGAGAGGGAGAAAGAGAGAAAGAATTATTTTTAAAACAACTTTAAAGAGAAACCTAAGGATGAATATAACCATAATTTTGTGATTTCATAAAATTGCTTTTGCAGACTGTACTCTTCAAAACTAGAATATTAAGTCAACATTACTATGGGGTTTAAATGCACCACATTATTAAGTTGAAAATTATGTTCATAAACATGGAAAGTTTATTTTCATTCCCAAAGATGAGCTGTCTGCCTTCATCACCTTTCCATCTTGTAGAGGTTCATCTGACAGCTAATTAATTTTCTTGGCAAGGTATATTGTTTCTTTAACTATTCTACTACATTTTCTCAAAATATTGTTTAATAGCATGTTATGGGTTATCAGGTTACAGCAGAGAAAAGAATATCTACCATAAGTCTTCAAAGATATATAGATCTTCAAATACTATTGGCAGAAGAAACCTTTGACATTATTCAGTCCAACCTCATTTTATAGACAAAAGGACTGAATTCAAGAAAGAGGGAAGTACTATATAGCCAGAATAGAGGCTAAAAGTTCCTTCCTCTACAGCATGCTTATCTATTACTGGCTTACTTACTCCTCTAACTGTGAATGCAGAAGTATTTTTTTCTGTCTCATATATGACTGAACTGATTTTTGATTGAAATAACTTGTTTGTTAACTACTTAATTTGATCAAAACTTTTAAATTTCTTGAGTGACAGAGCTTTGGACTTGGGGTTAGGAATACCTGGGTTGGAATCCTAGCTCAGGTATTTATTAGTTGTGTGATTCCAAACAAGTCATTTAGCCTGTCCAGGATTTAGTTTTCTCATGTATAAAATCAGAGGTTTGGACTTAATGAGCTCTAGGAACCTTTCCAGATTTTAAACTATAATCCTATGATCTTAATGAGGTAGTTCAGTGCATAGAATGCTGGGCTTGCAATCAGAAAATTCTGGGTTCAAATGTGATCTGAAACACTGTATGATCAAGGGCAAATCATGTAACTTCTGTTTGCCTTAATTCATTAGCAAGGGAAATGGCAAACAATTCCAGTATTTCTGCCAAGACAATTCCATGGACAGTATTGGTCCATGGGGGTCACCAAGAGGCAGATAATACTGAACAACATGATTAACACCCTGCAAAAGAATCATGACAGAAAAATTAATAGACTATCTTTCCTCATACATTTTTTCTGTGTTGAAATAACTCTAATTGTTCAGCCTTTGAGAATTGGAATTGTCCCAGAGATAACATGAAGGCTGTTCACAAATCCCTCTCTTAAAGATAAATGCATATACATTTTGAGAGCAGTATAAGGATGGAAAAAGGCCAGAACAAAACTGCTTCTAAATTAAGTAGACTTATTTTGTCGATCCATGTACTGCTTCTTCCCTGAGCTAGTTGTGTATCATCATGCAAATCTTGGAACCTCTCTGTGCCTCCATTGCCTCTTCTCTAAAGTGAATGTATTAAACAAAATGAGCTTTAATGTTTAATCTACAAACATTAAGGTTCCAGGTATCCAGAGTCACTTTTCCAGGGAAGTGAGAGCTACTTTGCACAACTCTCTGGTGACAAAACAGCCCTTTCTCATTCAGAGCTCAGCTCAGAGTACATTTTTCTGGAAGGGTTAATGAGAAGTATGGAAATAACTCTTCCTCTTTTCTCCTAGGCAGCATCCTTCTCAATTACAGAATAGGAATGTTGCCAGTTCAGTCTGAGTTCTAGAAATTCATAGTTGCAGTCCAGCAAAACAGGCATTAACATGTCTATAAATAATCATCTTATTCCCACATCGCCACAACAGCAAAGGAAGATGGTACTGAAAACAAACAAATTGGCAGTTCATAGACAACTAAAATCTGAATTGAATTTTGTGACTTGGATGATTATCTTGGAAAAGAAAACATATAAAAATGTTTCCAGAAGAATCAAAAGAACCACCCCACCCCAACTTCAATAGCAGGTTTAATTTTTATTTCATCAGGAAGGAAAAGAAATCATGGACTTGCATCTTTTTTTTGACTCTCAACTTGAGAGAGAGAAGACAATAGCATCTTTAGGATCCCTAAACTAAGAGACCCTGTCATTTGTCAGGAGCTAACTTAAGCCCTACAAAAAGCCTACATTATTGAGCCTGCATGGATTGAATCAAGAAGATTCTACCTCCTTCTCAAAGTATGCCATTTAAAAAAAAGTAGGAGAGTCAGTTTTGGGGATGAAAAAAGGACATGGTGTTCATGAATTTTCATTATACCACTTGCTGCAAACTTCTTAAGACTCTTTGGTTTTCACTGGTTTAAAAAAAAAAGAAATTTAGTGGATATAAACCAGAAAGGACTTTGAATTTTCTGGAGCTATTCTTAGAAAAGAGAGCCAGGAAAAGCTGGTAGATGAAATGCTACTTTTTGGGGGACTGAGATAGCTGAGTTCAAGTCTCACTTCTGATGCAAACAAGCTGCATGCCCCTGGAAAAGTCCCCTAATCTCACAATACTTTAGTTAACTCTCTAGAGCTAAAATTTGCAGAGGACTTACTAACTTGCACTGGTAGGGCAAAGTTTCCATATCTGAAAGTTCTCTATAATAACAAAATCAGAGTTTTATTTTTATACTGATTCTTAGTATATGACTTTAGCTTGTAACCTGTTAACACAAATTAAATACAAAGTATTCTAAAAATCTTGGTGTAGTTTAAAACATTTGGAATACCCTCTAAGATTCTACATAGATAGTATCTTAGGAATTAGTATATTTCTAATGATCATATATGTGAAACTAAAAGTGGGATCAAAGGTCTGCTAGTTCAGTCACTTCATTTAACCACAAGAAACAAAGCCCAGTGATTTATTTAAGTTCACTTAGGTAGTGTCAGAATCAGTATTTGAACTAAGATCCTCTGACTTCAGTACCAAGGCTCAGTCCACTGTATCACAGCTGCAAACATGATGTAAAGCTTATCAAAGGATTTTACAGTTTTATAGATGGAAGGGATCTTGAATATCATCTAGTTCATTTAAAGAACAAGAAACTGAGACTCAGCAGTGGTGAAATAATGACTCCTATATCATACAGAAATTGGTAACAGGAACTGGAGTAGAACTGAAGTCTAATAATGTTAGATTAATAGATTAATTTAGATGAATAATTTTAATCTTCTTGATTTGTAGGCCCATCAAAACAAAGTCATTAAAATTATTAGAGGATACCACAAATTTCTTGTACAGAATGAATGGTTTACTCCTGTTACCTCCTGAAATGATTTTCTTTAAAAATATCAATCTTTGAAGCATAATAAAAACAAAATTAGACAAAAAAGTAGACCTCATTTTGGAGGAAAAATTAAAACCAAAAAACCCCAACAACAACCCATACATAGCATCCTCTATATTATAACATCCTCAGATCATTCATTAAGTTTCCACATTTTTCTTCTCCTGGAAAAAAAGGAGTAAATTATAGATTTGCCCTCCCATGCCCTATCTCATTCCCCTTTAGCTAATAGGCTGCATTTGCAGACATAGCACTAGACACAAAATAATGTAGGAAGGGATAGAAAAACAAATAAGTCATCCTATAATTAAGTCCTCAGCTATTCCATTTGGAGCCCAAGATAATGGCATACTATAATTATTATAAAAATAACAATCTGTTATCACTATCGGTTAAAAAATGAATCCATATCAGTCTGGAATTTATCTTCTTGTCAAAACAGTTCTCCAGAATTTTTTAAACTAACAATAAAATTACTTTTATGTAGCTTTAGAAGTTAAAACACATACATCTATCTGTTTAGGAAGAAAACTTTAACTTTCACCTCCAATCACTGGTTTTATAGGGTTTTTTTCCCACTTAAATTTAAACAGACTGAGTATTCAGCTATCAACAAAGTGAAACTATTCCATTAACAAGTGGGGTAGAGAATATTGAAATATTTAATAATGACGTGAAGAGCAGGCTTTACTCGGTTTAATCATCTTTCATTGTAACCTCTATTGACATTGATGATTTTATTAAAATCCATGATCAATGGCAGAAAAAAAGAATCCTTTTGAAAATTTTGAAAAGTTATTTTATTTTATAATAAGATACTTGGATTTCATACCAAACTGGCACTGTTTCTTGATTAAAGCAAAAATAATGATTGTCACCCTTCTGTCACACTTTATATTTACATAGTAGTTTTCTCACTATAACTCCATTTTACAGATGATGAAAATCAGGGTCAGAAAAATCTGGATTGCTCCAGCTTACACAAATGGGAAGTGGAGTTAAGCCTTAAACCCAATTATGCTTTAAGTCATTCTGCTGTAAAGCAAGCATATTAACACAGAGATACACACAGAGACACAGAGACAACTGGACAACTATGTCAATCAATTTGTCTTTGAAGTACATTAGACTTTTAGCAAACTTTCAGAGTCACTTAGAAAACCTATAATTCTTAGCCAAGTGAATACAAAGGGTCTTTGTACTCTTTATATGTATATATAGCACCTACTGCTGGCATCAATGTCAAAATTTTTCTTGGTCACTACATCTTTTCTCTAGTTTTTTTAAGACATAAAAAGTACACACCAAATATAGGATAGCCATATCAGTGCAAAAGCATTATTTGAATTAAGATAAAAATAACTAAATTCCCAGATCCAATAACATAAACCTTTATAACTTTTCTCTTCTACAAGGTTCAATTTGAGTTTCCATACAATGTTCTAAATTCTCCTAGTGAACAAATTAATATTCCTAAGCAAAGGGAAGGCATTTGAAAAGCTATTTAGATTCTTTCCTCCAAACTACTTGGACATTTTTTTCACAAATTGACACAGGAAGTGCTCAACATAGACATCAAGCTATGTTGCACATTTTTACTTGTAAGTTGATTATTTACAACTATAAAGTATTTTGGAGGGCAGAGCCATGATGGTGGAGTGAAGATACGACTCTCTGTGTCCTCTTCTGACCTTCTCTCAAACCAACAGCAGATTCAGTCTCTAAACTGATTTTTGGGTCAAGGAACCCACAGATATTTGGACTACAACATATTCTTAAGAGTAGTTACCTTCAAAGAGCTCCATAGCAGGTCTTTTTCAGTCGGCCAGGGGGTCAGGCAGTTTGCCTTGCTCAGGCGCAGCTCCGGGAGACAGGGCAGGAAACCAGATGGGACTCAACTTGGCAGATTCTAAACACCTGGGGAGTCTGTCTTGTCCCAAGAGAAGCTCTTGGGACACTCTGCCCTGATTGTGGGCAGGTGCTTTGGCAGATCTGCCTTTTGTAAAGGGGGACCTAGCTCGGGTGCCTAGCACCGGAAGTCTATCAGCCAAATTGCCTCAGGGTAAATTACCACAGCCCCGGCTTCTCTGCTTTAAACAGACCTCAAGCTCTTTTAAAAAATGAATAAAAAACAAAAAAGAATTCTCACCATAGAAAGCTTTTATGGATAGAGAGAGGAACAGACCCCAGATCCTGAGGCTCATAAAAGTAAAGCAAATTCAGAGGAAGCCACAAAGGGTGACATGACCTGGTCCCCATTTCACAAGGCTTTCCTGGAAGATTGCTTAAAGAATTTCAAAAGAGAGTTAGATGAAAAATGGGGAAATGAGATGAGATCATTGCAAGAAGGAATGGAAAAAGCATATAATGATCTACAAAAGAAATACGAAAAAGACACTAATTCACTGAAAAATAAAATTGGTGAAATGGAAAAAGACATCAATTAGCTGAAAAACAAAACTGGTGAAATGGAAAAAGTCTGCAATGAACAAAAAATTCAATTGGTCAGTTACAAAGGGAGCTAAAAAAGGTAACTGAAGAAAATAATACCTTAAAAATTAGAATTGAACAAATGGAAGTGAATGACTCACTAAGACTTCAAGAATCAGTCAAATAAAAACAAAAAAAAATAGAAGAAAATATGAAATATGTCCTAGGAAAAACAACACTCCTGGAAAATAGATCTAGGAGAGATAATCTAAGGATTATTGCACTTCATGAAAGCTATGATGAATAAAAAAGAACCTAGACATTATCTTAGAGGAAATCACAAAAGAAAACTGCCCTGCTATTTTAGAATCAGAAGGCAAAATCACCATTGAAAGAATTCACCAATTACCTCCTGAAAGAGACCCAAAAATTAAAACCCCAAGGAATATTGTGGGTAAATTTCAGGACTATCACACCAAGAAAAAGACATTGCTAGCAGCTAGGAAAAAAAAAAAAAAACAATTCAAATACCAAGGAACTGTAATTAGAATCACACAAGATCTGTCAGCTTCCATATTAAAGTATCGAAGGGCCTGGAATCAGATATTCTGAAAGGCAAAAGAACTTGGATTAGAACCAAGAATAAGCTATCCAGCTAGAATGAGCATTATCTTCCAGGGAAGAAGAAGGATATTTAATGATATAGGTAAATTTCACTTATTTCTAATGAAAAGACCAGATCTGAACAAAAAAACTGACCTCAAAACACAGAAATCTAGAGAAACATAAAAAGGTAAAAAGGAAAGAACTCTTGAGAACTATATTTATACTATGGATATACTTAAAGAATAGGGGCATAATTTGATTTTACTTTGATATTATGAAAAAGAAACTAGTGTGGAAGGGCTATCATACTGGGAAAAAGAGGGAAAAGGAGGTAAAATAAGGTTTTAAAAAAAGGAGGTAAAAATAAGGAAAAACCTCATGAAGAGGCAAAGAAAACCTAATATAATTGAGGGAAAGAAGGGAGGGGGATGAGCATTGTGTGAATCTTATTCTCATCAGATTGGGCTCTAAGAGTATATCAGACACATTTGGTTTCACAGAGAAACTCATCCCTTCTTTTAGGGAAATGGGAGGGAAAGGAGGAAAAGAAAGGAATAGACTAATAGAAGGGAAAATAGAAGATTTAGGGGAAAGGTGTAAAAAAGTGGGAAGGGCTTTAAAGGGGGGAGGACTGTTAGAGGGAGGTGGTCATCAAAAACAAAATACTGGGGAGGAGGAAGGGAGAAAGGGGAAAGGGAAAAGAAAAAACATAACTTTGGGTAAATAAGATGGCAGGAAAAACAGATTTAGTTATTTTAACTGTGAATATGAATGGGATAAACTCTCACATAAAACAGAAGTGGGTAGCAGGCTGGATCAAAAACAAGAATTCTACAATATGTTGTTTACAAGAAACACATCTAAAACATAGAGATACACACAGAGTGAAGGTAAAGTGCTGGAGCAGATCTATTATGCTTAAGGTGAACAAAAAAAAAGCAGGGGTAGCAATTCTGATCTTAGATCAAGTAAAAGCAAAATAGATAAGCATTTAGTTAATTTGATAAGAAAAAGGAAAGAAGAAAATCAAATTGTTAGTCTCAAGAATGATAAGGGAGAACTTTCCTCCAATGAAGAGGAAATTAGAGCAATAATTAGGAGTTACTTTGCCCAACTTTATGCCAACAAATTTGATAATCTAAATGAAATGGAGGAATATCTACAAAATATATAGACTGCCCAGGTTAACAGAAGAGGAAATAAATTATTTAAATAGTCCCATTTTAGAAAAAGAAATAGAACAAGCTATTAATCAACTCCCTAAGAAAAAATCTACAAGACCAGATGGATTGACATGTGAATTCTACCAAATGTTCAAAGAACAATTAATTCCAATACTATATAAACTATTTGAAAAAATAGGGAAAGAAGGTGTACTACCAAATTCCTTGTATGATACAGATATGGTGCTGATAGCTAAACAAGGTAGGGTGAAAACAGAGAAAGAAAACTATAGACCAATTTCCCTAATGAATATCGATGCAAAAAATCTTAAATAAGATATTAGCAATAAGATTACAGGAAGTCATCCCCAGGATAATACACTATGACCAAGTAGGATTTATACCAGGAATGCAGGGCTGGTTCAATATTAGGAAAACTATCAACACAATCAATTATATTAATAACCAAATTAACAAAAATCATATGATTATCTCAATAGATGCAGAAAAAGCATTTGACAAAATCCAACACCCATTCCTATTAAAAACACTGGAGAGTATAGCAATAAATGGGCTTTTCCTTAAAACGATTAGTAGCATCTATTTAAAACCATCAACAAGCATCATATGTAATGGGGACAAACTAGCCCCATTCCCAATAAGATCAGGAGTGAAACAAGATTGCCCACTGTCACCATTACTATTTAATATTGTATTAGAAATGTTAACTTTGCCAATAAGAGAAGAAAAGGAGATTAAAGGAATTAGAGTAGGTAATGAGGAAACCAAATTATTACTCTTTGCAGATGATATGATGGTATACTTAGAGAACCCTAGGGACTCAACTAAAAAACTGCTAGAAACAATTCACAACTTTAGCAAAGTTGCAGGATAAAAAATAAATCCACATAAATCATCAGCATTTTTATATCTTACCAACAAAGTTCAGCAACAAGAAATACAAAAAGAAATTCCATTCAAAATAACTGTTGATAGTATAAAATATTTGGGAATGTATATGCCAAGGAAAAGTCAGAAACTATACGAACTAAACTACAAAACACTTTCCACACAAATAAAATCAAATCTAATCAGTTGGAAAAACATCAAGTGCTCATGGGTAGGCCGAGAGAATATAATAAAAGTGACAGCACTACCCAAACTAATTTATTTATTTAGTGCCATACCAAACAAACTCTCAAGAAATTATTTTACAGATCTAGAAAAAATAGTAGCAAAATTCATTTGGAAGAATAAAAGGTCAAGAATCTGAAGGGAATTAATGAAAAAAATGGCTGATGAGGGTGGCCTTGCTGCACCAGATCTAAAGCTATATTATAAAGCAGCAGTCATCAAAACCATTTGGTACTGGCTAAGAAATAGACCAGTCGATCAGTGGAATGCGATAGGATCACAAGACAAACTAGGCAATAACGATAACAATCTAGTATTTTATAAACCCAAAGACCCCAGCTTTTGGGATAAGTGCTCACTATTTGACAAAAATTGCTGGGAAAATTGAAAACTAGTATGGAAGAAATTAAGGCTTGACCCATACCTAACACCACATACCAAGATAAAATCTAAATGGGTTCATGATTTACATATAAAGAGTGATATTATAAGCAAATTAGAGGAACATAGTTTAGTTTACCTCTCAGATCTGTGGAGAAAGAAGGAATTTGTGTCCAAAGAAGAACTAGAAATTTTAATTGAACACCAATAGATAATTTTGATTATATTAAGTTAAAAAAGTTTTTATACAAACAAAAGTAATACAGACAAGATTAGGAGGGAAGCAATAAATTGGGAAATCATCTTTACACTTAAGGGTTCTGATAAAGGCCTCATTTCTGAAATATATAGATAATTTTCTCATATTTATAAGAATCCAAGTCACTCTCCAATTGATAAATGGTCAAAGGATACAAACAGACAATTTTCAGATGAAGAAATTGAAACTATTTCTAGTCACATGAAAAAGGAGCTCCAAATCACTGTTGATCAGAGAAATGCAAATTAAGACAACTCTGAGATACCACTACACACCTGTCAGATTGGCTAAGATGACAGGAAAAGATCATGACAAATGTTGGAGGGGATGTGGGAAAGCTGGGACACTGATACATTGTTGGTGGAATTGTGAATGGATCCAATCATTCCGGAGAGAAATATGAAACTATGCTCAAAAAGTTTTTGAACTGTGCATACCATTTGACCCTAGAGTGTTTCTATTGGGCCTATATCCCAAAGAGATCTTAAAGGAGGGAAAGGGACCCACATGTGCAAAAATGTTTGTGCCAACCCTTTTTGTAGTGGCTAGAAACTGGAAAGTGAATGGATGCTCATCAATTGGAGAATGGCTGAATAAATTATGGTATATGAATGTTATGGAATATTATTTCTCTGTAAGAAACGACCAACAGGATGATTTCAAAGAGGCCTGGAGAGACTTGCATGAACTGAGGCTGAGTGAAACCAACAGAACCAGGAGGTTATTGTACATGGCAACAATAAGTCTATATGATGATCAATTCTGATGGACATAGCCCTTTTCAACAATGAGATGTTTCAAACAAGTTCCAGCTGCTCAGTGATGAAGAAAGCCATATACACCCAGGAAGAGGCTTGTGGGATCTGAGTCTGGACCACAACATACCATTTTCACACTCTCTGTTCATGTTTGCTTACATTATATATTCCTTCTCAGTTTTTTTTCCTGTACAGCAAGATAACTGTATAAGTATATATACAAATATTCAATCTGTCAAATATTTTAACATAATTAACATATATTAGACTTCCTACCATCTAGGGGAGGGGGGGAATAGGAGGGAAATATTTATAACAGAAAGCTTTGCAAGAGTCAATGTTGAAAAATTACCTATGTATGTGTTTTGCAAACAAAAAGCCTTAATTTAAAAAAAATGATCTATGCTAGACATAATAAATGTGGAAATATGCATAGAATAAAAAAGAACTACAAAGTATTTTCCTAAAGAATCGCTTAAGTGGGTATTAGGTTCCACAAATGATTATTTAAGCCTTCACACAAATATAATGATATCACAAATAAATTAGATGATATGTGTGTAATACTAGTAATTAGAAAACATGTGAATGAGAAATAATTTTTATAGTGTGCATGAGTGTTTCAGAAAAAAATAACAGGTTTAAGTAGAATATAAAGAAGTAGAAGGAAACATCTATGGAAATTTTGGAAGGAGTCTTTTGGGTATTTTAAGAGTCTTATAAATAACAAGGCAGCATGGAATAATGGATAGATCATCAAAATCAGTCCGGAATACCTAAGATCAAAGGCAACCTCAGAAATTTAGTAGTTGTGTACATTTGGGAAATTTATTTAAACTCTATGCCTCAGTTCCTTCCCCTGTAATATAAGGGGTTGAAATTGATGACTTATAAAGTAACTTTACTAAATCTATGGATATGGAAATATGATTCCAAGACAGGTCTTTGATTATTGATAAAAAATCAAGATGATGATTCTATAATTCCTAGCGTTCTTAGACATTCCTAGAACATATGCTAGGTGATCTGGTATACTTTGCATCAGCATTCCCTTTTTTGACTCCTCTTTCTATCAGTGGAAGTAAACCCTTTAGTAAAAAGATTACATGTAATAGCACACAAAAGATTGCATTTAGACATGCATATGACAATCATAAATATACAATGAAATAGCTCAAATTTATATATAATGCTCTATGATTTATAAGAGAAGAGGGAAAATAGAAAGATAACCTTCTTAAAAAATAGTAAACCAAAGGAGGGGATAAAGGAGTCAATACCCATGTTGGAATTTTTGAGGGCTTGACTAACGTTGAAAATAATTGAATTGTGGGTAGTAGAAAACTAAGCAAGAGGGGAAACACAATATGCACAATTCCCCTAAGGGAAAAGAAGGAGGTGGTTGATTAGAAACTTGGAATTATATGTTTGTTTCATCATGACAGCCACCAGATGGTGAGATTGGCTCAAGACAACTTGGCTGCTATGTTGAGTATATGTTCATGAGGGAAGGGGAAGGTAGAGAGAATGAAAGAAGAGCAGAGCAGAATAATTTTTGTTGGTATGGGAAGAAAGATGGATTTTATAAGTAGGTATTTAGACGTATAGGATGTTTACAGGCAGATGATGGTTATTCTAATTACTTTAAGAATCATTGTCACCGGTTCCAATTGTTCAGTGAAGAAAGCCACATACATCCAGAAAGAGGGATGTGAAATGTGGATCACAACATAACATTTCCATGCTCTCTATTGATGTTTGCTTGCATTGTGTTCCCTTTCTCTGATTTTTTTCTTGTAGATAAGATTTTTCTTGCACAAAAATGATGTGTGGAAAATGTATACATATATTCAGTTTGTCAAGTATTTTAACATAATTAACATGTAGTGGATTTCCTTCCATCTAGGGGAGAGGTGGGGAGCAGGGGGGAAAAATTTGTAACGGAAAGCTTTGTAAGGATTAATGTTGCAGAATTACCCATACATATGTTTTGCAAATAAAAAGTTTTAATAAAAAAAAGAAAAAAAAGAATCATTGTCTATATTTTAATCTACTAAATGAGAGGGAGGAGAGAGAACAACAATAGCAATTCTAAAATTTTCTGGATGTCTCAAATAATTGAGGAAAAATTAGTTTTGTGATGCTGATTTGGGAAAATTTATATACACTGATCTAAACTATCATTTTGTCTTTGGTAGTTTAGAATTGGTGCCAAAATTCCATTATTTTGACTGTCTGGAGAAGTTTTCTGCCAAATTGTTTACTGACACATCTTTAGGAAATGTAATAACTATTTTCTGTCAGTAAATTCTTTTGTTTTAGAACTGGACACTATTCTTCCATAGACACCAGTGTATATTTCATTTGACAATATATAGTAAAGAAAAGCTTGATATGCTGAACACTCTGGAACTCTTCCAAAGAGAGACTGAGTTGGGATAGTTCTACCTCATAATAAACTAAACAAATGGATTGGGAAAGTATTTCTTTGTTGTTTCTTTAGCCATTTTCATTTTATACCTCTTCACTCCTGTCTCTACCTGTGAAGAAGAACTCAAGGAATGAACTTGGTTCCTGCTGGGTGTTTTTTTTTTCATATTTAGCCTTGACAATTCACCATGTGACTTCTTGGCCACCTTCTTTCCACTCCACTTCCTTTCATTCCACTCTCCTTTTTGTGCTGACGCTCCCCACCACTAGCTCTAGAGACAGTAATCAAATCAATATCACCATTCCTAAAAAGCTACATCAATCAATTGCTGAGACAAAATTTCCATAGTTTTTGTTTCCCAGAAGAAAATAAATATTACTCCTAGGCCACCACTCCCTTATATATGTTTGCCTAGATCTATTAAAATATATGTTCCAAGAAGGCAGGAATTGTCTTTCTTTTTTACTTGTATGAGGTATTGCTTTTGTAGTCTATTGTACTTTCATATTGGTATCAATTGGTAAAGGATATGAAATACTGAATCTTTCATAGATTAACAGTCATGAATGATAACAGAAATTTTGTCTAATGAAACTTATTAAAACATGTTAAAGGAAATAAAGGTATCAAAAGAGTTTGAACACTATGAAACAGAGAATGAACTGTGTTATGAATAAAAAGATTTAAATCAACTTGTAAAAATGTATGATGAGTATGATGAGGCTTGAATTCTTTCATTTCAGTTTGAAAGTTTGAGAAAAAGGCAGAGGAAAAATAATTTATGGGAAACTGATAAACTATGGGCATGAGAAGTAGTTTTCAAGAATAGACTGAGAGGAAGAACCATTTTGAAAACTATTTCATAGCTAGAGCTGCAGAGAATCATGCTTCCTTAGCTCCTTTAAATACAACTTTTCAGACTTTTAAGAAGGAAAACTAAAACTAATAAAAAAATACAATTATTTTAAGAATGAGACAATTAAATAAACACTATCATTTTCGCAAGGGAAATTTGGCGATTTCTTTTAATCTCAAAAATGAAAGGTAAAATACTGAGTATCAGGAAGTTGTGATTTAAACCACTGAGATAAACAATGATCAAGAGAATGAAGTACCTGGCAAATGAAAGACTAAGGAGGGAGTTTCAAAAAAGAAAAAAAAAAGAAGCAGAACTGCAGGAATTGTTTAAAGAAAATAGTAACAGAAGCACTCAGGTAACAAAACATCTGTACTTGCTAGTTATTAGTTGATTGAATAAAGGAAGCTCATTGGAAAAGTTCAATTTCAACTAAGCCACTTAGAGAATGAAAGAAGTAAAGTCTCTAGGAGCAACTTTCTGTTGCTATCTGATACCCTTTCTGTTGGAGAGAAGAAAGCTGAATGAAGAAATACAAGTTTCACTGCTATATAAGGCAGAGATACTGAGATTTAATTTGATGATTTAGGAGACTGATAAGTGAAGAGCTATCTAGTCCAGTTTATCTCATCAGAATGTCAAACTAAGCTCTTCTACTGTAGGCTAATTTTTGTTACAATCTTATGGAATCATATAATATCCTGGTGAGTCTAGGCTTCTTTTGCCTAGGAAAAGTTAGTCTGATGAGCTTTATATTTCTGTGGCATGGAAGGAATTGCTACAAACCTTAGGTTTATAGCAGTTTTCTTTTGCCCATTTAAGGATGAATGTAAGTTAAGAGGATTTGTAAATGTTTTGCTGGTTTAAGAGTAAAAGAAATAAAAGAAGAAAAAGATGGAAAACAGTAAATACTAGCAGACAAACAAGTAGGGGAAAGGCACTTTCATGTGGTACAGGTGTTCCTGGCTAGATAAATGAAATCTAAACTAGTATGAATCAATCAATAAATCACTAAACATTTATAAAATGCTGCCTATGTGCAAGGTACTTTCTTAGCACTGGAAAAGGAAGGTTGGGTTGAGTGAACCAGTCCAGAGAATGAATAGTTACTCACACATTCTGTATGAGAATTGAGGAGTTACATTGTGAAGACACACATGAATGTATGTATAATATATTTTTATATGTAGTGCTTAACACAGTATCTGGAACATAATAAAAACAGCTAGAAGTTTTCCCCCTATATTCATTTATCTCAATACAAGTTTATATTTTAAAAAGCCTTTTTTATTCAATCTGTAACTAGCAATTTTAGAATCTGGGACAAGAATCACAAAACACATCTGAATTAAGCAACATGAGATGAGCCCTAGAATCAGCTTTTGAGTCAAATTCTGTACAAGCAGGGAAAGAGACATTAAGATTCAAAGTCCTAAAACCATTACAAGAAAGAAATAAGCAGAATTTTTTTCAGGGCACCACTTTTGGGGGGGGGTCTAGTAGCATTTAAAGCAATAACAATAATAATAACCACAATAATACATATATAACTTTTAAGGATTAGCAAAGCACTTTCCAAATGTCACTTTACATTATCCTCATAACAACTTTGGGAGGTAGGTGGTGTTATAATTACCCATAATTTTATTGACTCCCAAATAAACTCCCAAATAAATGACCCATAAAATTCAGGGGAAGTAACTGAGGCAGTAAGTTGAAGTGACTCACTTAATCTGCTTCACTGGTTTAGAAAGATGAAAGATGAAAAGTCATCTATAACAGGATGAAGCTAAAACCACAAGGGAACTAAATTATCCCATTATATATTTAAGCATGGGTAATAAAAGAGAGTCTAGATGTGTGGGGTAGTGCATGCTATGGGAAGTGTCTGAGGCTAGATTTGAACTTCAGTATTCGTGGCTCCAGATTCAGGTCTCTAAGCATCGTATCACCTAGATGGTTTTAGGCAGTTTCAACAATATATAAATAATGGAGCTTAATACTTAGTGAACAATAACATTTAGTTAAAATATGGAGGCATTAGATAATGGCTGTGATTGACTCCTCCCCTACCCAACTTGGTTACCTCTACCCCTAAATTGATATCACTTACCCTGTGCAAATATTCCTTGCCATGGCCCTGCAAAGCCTTGTGAAAGAAGAATCTTAGCACATTGTCTCCAAGCCTGTTCTGCAACCATAATGTCACCTTTAAAATTTTTTTGAGAAATTTTCAGTTCCATGATCATATTTACTTTGCTATCTTTATGACTTTAGCCACATATTCTCCCCCATGAACAAAGAAATACTAAAGAAAGAAATACAACATAATTTCTATTGTGCTAAAAATCCTAGAGAGCATCTGACAATGAATGAGAAGACATACCTTTTGCCAAGAAATATAGTACTACACTAAGAAGCACTATCAAGAAATTAGAGGTGAAATCTGACAGTTCCAGTTTTACCATGATGCTCTGAAAATCTGCTGCACTCAACATAAAGTCAATCCATTTGAAGGGGGCAGGGAAAGTAACTAGAATAACAAATGTAAAGTTTATTCTCTGCATTGGCAAAATGGATTTTTATTTTATTATTTTTACACTGAAAATAGAACTTGTTTATCACTTAGAATATTGAGAAACAAAGGAGCAAATCTATGGTATTAAGATGAACTCTTTTAAAGACATATGCATACATACACACACACATATATAAATATACATACATATATATATATATATGCAGAAACAAAAATATTGCTTAAAGAGTAAATGTGATTGTGAATGACTAAGCTATTCTGAGTTACACAAATATTCAACAACAAAGGACCTATGGAGGAAGAGCTACCTCCAGGAATGAACTGATAGATGGGACCATGCATTGTATAGTTTTACATATATATTTTGTGTCAAATGTTGGCCTTCTCTAGTACAGATTGGAAGGGAGGGAGAGAAACAGTTTGGAACTCAAATATTACAATAAACATTAAAAAAAGAGGTAAATCTTTTCACTTGTTTATGAGAGTTAGTTGTGGACACACTTGGATTTAAAACACCAAACTCTTCTGCCAATGTCAAAACAAACATTCTGTTTATGCAGGGAATGGGTGTGATAAATTCTATCTCAATGGGTTCCCAAGTAGCAGGAGGCTTTGAATACCAAAAAGGAAATTGGGGTCAGATTAGGGAAGATTCCCACCTGCAGAGGCTAAGCACCAAGGCACACAGCCTAATCATAAATAGGCCCACAAGGACTCATTTTCCATTCCCCTGCCAGCAGAGATAGAAGAAGTTGCTCCTTCTTTGATTGCTGTGCTCCAGATGCCAAATTTAAATGTCCATGTCTTACAAAGCTGTGGCTTATAGAGTCTGACTTTCTTGTTTAGCTTCACTGATTTAGAAAGATGGAGAATGAAAAAATCATATTGAAGCTGAGACCACATGGGAGATAACTTATCCCATCATATATTTAAGCATTTGGAGAAAAAGGAGCATCGGTACATGGGGTGGGGTATGACATGGAAAGCACTGTAGGGTAAGGTAATGGATTTCAAGGTAGAAAGGACCATCTACTCCTTACCTCTCTTTTTAGAGAAAGGGAAATTAAGGTCCAGAGACACTATTCAAGGTCACATGTCTGAGAAATGTTATTTGAACCCAGGTTCTCTGACTACAGAAAAAGTGCTCCATGGACAAATTCCATAGGTTTTACTTGCTGATTATGTGACTCATTTTGGTTGAGTTAATTTTGTTGAACCTTACTCTTTATTTTATTTTAGCCTTAGTTTTTATTTTTATTTTATTTATCTATTTAATAGGAAATAATAGTATATATTCATAGATTTACATAGAGCAACTAGGTGGTGTCATATGCATATATGCATAAAGTGCTAGGCTTGAAGTCAGGGAGACTCATCTTCCTGAGTTCAAATTCAGTCTCAGAAACTTACTAGCTGTATGACTATGGGCAAGTCACTTAACCCTATTTCTCTCAGTTTCGTCACCTGTAAAATGAGCAGAAGAAGGCAATGGCAAGCCACTCCAGTATCTCTACCAAGAAAACCCCAAATGGGGTGATGAAGAATTGGACATGACTGAAACAATTCAACAACAATTAGACTTACTATTGGAGGGAGTCCCTGAGACCATTTAATACCAAATCTTCATTTTACAGAGGAGGAAACTGAGGTCTAAAGGATTTAAAACCTTGTGGAAGATCTTAGGTAGAATAATTATGGCACATCTTTGTCTCCCTCAAAGGAATATTGTGAAAATTAAGTAAGATACTGTAAAAGAAGCCATTTTGGAAATGTCAATTCTTTATACAAATGTCGAGCAAAGTTTCACTTTCTAAGAGATAGAGAAAGCATCGCTTCCTTGTTGATGAAAAGACCAGCTCTGGCCAAAGAAGATTTAAAAAAAAAGTAGTCAGTTGTATGGAAGAACTGGGAGAGTCCCTATTATTTACAGGCAAATGCTTCTTAGGTATAGTACCCTGTTTGAAACCCTGCAAAGGTATAGACTAACTTCATAAGCTCACGGGGGAGGGGGGGAGGATAGAAAGTAATTGTTTTACATTTTTAAAACCCCAACAGTTTGAGGGTATCTAAGCACTGGAAGTTCACAATGAGTCCACAGTGTAATATGGACAGGAAAAGAATAACTATGTGAGTCAGTACTGACATATTCAGGAAAAAATCATATGGTCTGCTTTTGCCAAACTGCATGTGAATTATTGTATTTATTTCTGGAACCCACAATTTAGTGCTGAGGTTGATAAATTTTACTACATTCAGAAGAGTCCAATTGAGATGGGAAATGATCTCAAGATCATGTCATGTGAGGACACATTGAAGAGTCCAAGAGAAGGGAAAGGAATAAAGTTATTTGTTAAGTAGCAACAATGTACCAGATACTGTGCTAAGTGCCTTATAATACAAGAAGTGGGGTGGTTTTTCTTAGAGAAGAAAAATCTTTGTGGGAGGGAGGGAATTCATATAAGGAAACAAGTTACTTGCAAATATCTGAAAAGCTGTTACATAGAAGAGAGATTATATTTTTTTCTGTATGGCTCTACTGGAAAGAACTAAGACCAAGAATATACAGAGAGACAAATTTAGACTTCTAACAAAACAAAACAAAACAAAAAGCAATCAGAGCTGCCCAAAGTGGTCATATTTGGTAAATTATGGGGTCCTGCTCAGTGGAAGCCTTCAGATAAAACCTGGATGGTCACTTGCAAAATATGTGGTGGGGCAGATTTGTGTTCAGTTGTGGATTAGAGTGGGCCAGTAGTGTCAAACTCAAATGGCATCCACATGGGCTGCATATTGATTTAGAAATCCACAAATTAGCATTATCTATGTTGTATTTTTATTTATTGCCTTAAACATTTTTTTCCAAGAAATTTCTGATTCAAGCTAACCTTAGGGGTTGTGTCCCAGTATGTCCCAGTGTAACCAACCCAGTTTGTTACACGATTGGGCTAGATAATGCTTTGATACCTCTTTCTCTAAAATTCTGTGATTCCCTCAAGGAAGTAGTCCTGGAGGAATTTGAGAATCTTAGCTATAGGGAGTCAATGGAGATTATGGGGGGAGAGGGTGACAGTAAGTCCTGAATTGTAAAAAAAAAAATTACTGTGGCTGTCACATGGACAATAGACAGGAATAGAGACTTAGAAAAGGGAGACTGATTTTTAGTCTACTTCAAAAGTCTTGTTTTGAAGTGGTAAGGACCTACATCAAAGTGGTAGTTGTGTGAGTGGCAAGACAGAAATATATACAAAAAATATGAATATAAAAATGAAAATTCTTGGCAACAGAATGGATTTGTGGATGCATTATGATAGGGGAATCAATGGTGAGACTGAGATTTCAAGCCCAGATGACTAGAATAGTTGTAACTATAAAAGTAGTAGGAAAGTTCTATAAGGAAGAAAGTTTGGAGGGAAAGAGAATGAATTCTCCTTCAGATGTGTTCAGCATTATTAGATGTCTCTGAGCTGATAAAGATCATCTAAATAAACCTAACCTTTTTACTGAATTCCCATCTCACTCGTATCTGGGAATTATATGCAAAGAAATCATAATTAAATCATGGGAGCTGGTGGGATCAAAAAGGAAGACAGAATAAATGGAAACAGAGAGGATTCAGAACAGAGACTCTTAAGGGACAGCTACAATTGTGAGGCAAAACTTGAATAAAAGAAATTAAGAAAAAGTAGTCAGATGTGTAGGAGAACTGGGAGAGATGAGTTAGAAAAACCTACAAAGGAGAGAATATCCAGGGGAAAAGTCTGATTAAAACAGTAGTAAGGGCTGTAGAAAGGTCACAAAGTGTGAAAAACAAGAAATGGTCATTAGATTTGTCCAATTAAAGAACTTTGACTTTGAAAAAAGCAATTTCAAAAAAATGATGAAACTCAAAGTCAGATTGTAGATTTAAATGAGAGTAAGAAAAGAGCAAATAGAGACAGTATGTGAATGTGGCTTTCTTTAACCAAGAAGAGAAAAGAGATATAGAATGGATACTAGTAGAGAAATAGAATAGATTTCCAAATAATTTCCATTTAAAAATTGTCTGAAATGTCCAGATGATTGAGGGAAAAAAGGATTTTATTTTGAATCGTGGATTCATGCCTCATATATCCATTGCCCTAAGATGATGAACTTAGGGGCACCCTTTTAAAAGAACATGAAATGAATTACCAAGTTAACAATATTCAGTAAAAGGATTCCAAAGGAATAAAGAATTTGGATTCTTCAATTTCAACATCTATTAATACCGCGGGAATAGACCTGAAAGGGAATTAACTTATTCAGATAATTCTACAGAATAAAGAAAGAAGAATCATATAACTACTTGATATCAATATGTATCAAATGGCCTTGACATGGTGTCTAGAAGATAACAGAGAAAGTAGATGTATATCATAAAAACCAACTGCTTTTCCAAATTAACTTGCAGGCACAATTTTTGCTCAGTTAGGATTGAGCTGAGAGGAGCATGATTGTGCATACCTATAGCCTCATCACTATTCAGTATTTGTGATCCATTTGGTACTTTTCTCATTTTATACACACATAGGGAGATATTTTTTGAGACAAGAAAAACCAGATAAAATATACATACACGATTCATTATGCAAAAACAAGGGTACAGAAAAAGAAATGAGAATGATCATTCTCAAGTCACTCCATTGATCAACACATATTTATTAAGTACTCCTTAAGGGCCAGATGCTATTATCCATTGAGAACACAAACACAAAAATGAGACAGACCCTGCCCAGATGACATTACATTCTATCATAATACCTCTCTTGCAAATTGCCTCTTTAGTGTGGAAAACTAAAGAGCAAAAGAGATTAAGAAAAAAAGTGTATGATTGAATGACATTCATTTATTTATACTGGGGGTGTGGGTCTGAAATCACACCTTATAAATAAACGACCCTAAAAAAAACCAAATCACAACAGCAATAGAACAACAAGGCACTTCTGTGCTCTACAAAGTACCACCTCTAGCAGATGTGATCAATGAATTAAAAAAAGAATCAAATTTTAGTACTGGGCCATTAAAGCCACTTGTCTGTATCATTTATTTATTTATTTTTTAAATCACTTCCCTTCTTTTCCTACTTCTTCCTTGTATGGCAGTTCCTGTATCTCTGTGACTTTGTCTCTATCTCAGTTTATTTCTATCTTTATCTATCTTTATTTCCCTGTCTTTTTCACTGTTTCTCTTTCATTCTCTTCCTTCTTAAATCTTTTTGTCTTTTTAAAGCACTTCTGTAATAAGGTATCATACACCATAGTGAAGTCGTTTCTGACAGTTACAGGAAGAAAAGGACTCAGGTTTGTCTCAGAAAATTCCTAGATCTGTGTCCCTGAGAAATTCAAGAATTTGGGGTGATTAAATACTATTGTGTATCTATACCTATATATGCATATGTGTGTATATACATTTGCAAATATTATATATATATATATATATATATATATATATTTGTATATATGTACATACAAAGAAAGAAGAAACAAAGGAAGGAAGAACGGAAGGAAGAAAGGAAGGAAAGAAGGAAGAAAAGAGGGTGAAATTTAGTCAGTGGAGAACATAGAGAAGAAAAGAATTTATATTTTAAGAGAATAAGATAAAAGAAAATAAACAATTTCCTATCATAACTGAGAACATGAAGGATTTGAATCATCCATAGAAATGAAGAAGTAAGCAGAATGACAGCAAAATTCACTAATATGTTCTTTATAAGAAACATGCTTGAATCATAAAAGCTCATACAGTGGTTAAGGGGATAGAGTAATTTTTTTTTGGCTCAGATGAACATAAAAATGACGAGCAACAAATGTGATTTTAGATATGTCAACAGTAAAAAAATATTTAAAAAGAAAGATTTTAATAAAAAGTAATGTAGACAAAATTGATTTTAAAAAACTTATAGATGCACCAAATAACATAGTTTTAAGTTATGTGTTCTTACAAGGAGGAATAACTAAATTAATTACAAAAAGAGATAGTAAAACTGTAATATTGCTGAACCTTAATTCACATATTGTTGTTGTTGTGTGATTTCAGTCAAGTCCAACTTTTTATGGAATTATTTTGGGATTTTACTGGAAAATATACGAGTGGTTTACCCTTTCTAGATTAAGTAACTAGCCCATGATTACACAGCTAATATGTGTCAGAGACAGGATATGAACTCAGGAAATGAGTTTTTTCTGAATCCAAGCATAATGTACTTTCCACTCTATCACCTAACTTTCAAAATCCACTTTTAGGCTCTTGATAAATCTAACAAGAAGAAGAAGATGTTACAGGTCTGAATAGGATTTTAGAAGAATTATATGTGAATGAACTCTTGCAATTCTTGAATGGAAAGAGAAAACCAAATTTCAGAGAAAGAAATTGAATAAGCCCCTTATTAATTTTCAAAGAAATGGAATCATTCATTGCTTAGGAAATATACACACATACACACAGACACACACACACACACACACACACACACACGAACCTCAAGATCACAAGGATTCAGAAGTGAATTCTATCAAACATTTGAAAACAACTCCTCTAAATTTGACTAAAGCTATTTGCAACAGAAGATGGAATATAATCAATTTCCTTCTATGACACAGATATCATTCTAACACAAACCAGGGAGAATCACATGTTAAAAACCCAAAAATTATAGACCATTATATCTAAAAACATTGATACAGAAATTTTAAATAAAATATTACTAACAAAGTTTAAAAAGCCCATCACAAAACATATAACTTGGTTATATTTGTAAATTGTATTGAGGATTTCTAAGAAAAGAATATGAGAAAAATAAGCAAAGGTAAAGATGATATAAAATTATCATTTATTAGAGATGTGTTGATAAAGTGATTTAAAAACCCTAGAGAGTCCACAAAAAAAGAATAATTTCAGAAAATTTGTAAAATGTAGAATAAATACATATAAATCATCAGCACATCTAAATTATGTTACTAAAAACCAAAGATAGAAACAGAAATTCCATTTGAAATAAAACAATCATAAAATTTTGGGGAATCTAACCATCAATTTGCATATAAGAACAACAGAAATAAAACAAACTAAAAATTAACTAATTGAAACAACTAAGTAATTGTAAAAATATAAATTGCTCATGAAGAGCATAGTGATTATATTTTATTTTATTGTTATTTAGTACTTTTTATCCCAGTTACATGTAAAAACAATTTTTAATGTTTGCTTTTAAAATTTTGCGTTCTATATTCCTTTCCTTCTTCACTTCCCACCTTATTCCCCTCACAGAAAATACAAGTAATTGCATATAGGTTATGCATGTGCAGTTATGCTAAATATTTCCATAATAGTCATGATGTGAAAAACAAAAGAAAACCATCGATTAAGAAAGAAAAACTTTCAAAAAAAAAACCTATCATTCAATCTGCATTCAGAACCATCAGTTCTTTATCTGGGAATGGAAAGCATTTTTCATCACAAATCCTCGAAAGTTGTTTTGGATCATTGTACTGCTGAAAATAGCTGTGTCATTCACAGTTGATCATCTTACAATACTGCTATTAGTTTGTACACAGTATATTTCATTTTGCAACAGTTCATGGACGTTTTTCCAGGTGTTTCTAAGTGCATCCTACTCATCATTTCTTATAGTGCAATAGCATTCCATCAGATTATAGTCAATATAGTAAAAATAATATTATCTAAATTAATTTTCTTATGCAACATCATTCCAATCAAACTAACATAGGATTACTTAACAGATCTAGAAAAAATAAAAATTCATATAAAGGCAAAATAAGTTTTAAAAATCTCAAGGGAAATAATGAAAATAGTGGAAACAAAGGGAGTCTAACACACTTTACAGAAGCAGAAAAGTATGCTTTTTCATAAGTCCTGGGAAATCTTGGATGATCATTTTATTAATCATAGTTTTGCATAATTTTCAAAGTTGCTGAAATCCCAGTTCTATTCATTTAATTATTCTTCAATTTATTAAAGTTTTCAAATATTGTGGGCTTTTCCCCAGAAATGTCCATTTCATAGAATAATTTTATTCTAGTTGTTTTTTTCTATGAATTTCTAGGTCTCTAATTTCTTCTCATCTGTTTCTTCATTTCATCCAACACAATCATATTCAATGACATACATGTATCACAATTTATTGAGCTATTCCTCAAATGGTGAGCATCCCTTTAGTTTCCAGCCTTTTTATCCATCAAGAGGCACTATAAATATTTCTGTCAATATAGAATCTCATTGCATATTCTAAATCCATTACCTGTCTATACATACATATACATAAACATTATACTACATGTATATGATATATGTGTATGTATGTATAAGTACAAACAGAGGTAAGTAGGTAGATGGATATAGATATATAGCTAGTGAAAGAATTTGTTTTGCTTGATCACATATTTTTACAAGTAATTTTTGAGGTGGGGGTATGAGAGGAAGATTTTAAATTTTAAAAATAAAGAAAACAAAATAGAAAAATATGTTGGTATATATAAAATATATATGAAGAGTGAATAAAATTAAAGGCAAACTGTTTAAAGACTAGAGAGTTTAAAAGGAAGGGGATTATTGACTGAAGCCATTAGGAAGGAAAACAGGGATTCTGTGAGAAAGAAAAAGGAAAAGGTAGAGTAAAGCTAGGTTTGGGGGATGGAGTTTGAGTAAAGTATGTATGTATCTATGTCTCTTTGTGTGAGAAAGAGGCATGGGCACAAAGAATAGGGAGAGAAAGACAGAGACGTGCACACATACAGAAAGTAATACATAAAGTAAGAAAGTGGCACAGAAAGGAGTGATATATATGTACATATATTTACATACATATGAAGATATATACATATATATATGTATATATTTTTACATATATACATATATATGAGAGAGAGGGAGAAAAAGAGAGAGAAAGGAGAGAGAGAAGTAGTGGAAAAAAGAAAGGGAAGGGAAGGAGGGAGATATAGGGAAACAGACAAAAAGAGACACAGAGACTGACACAGAAATCTGTAGACAGAGACAGAGACAGAAAGATAAATATAGAGACACAGAAAGAGAGAGAGAGAGACACACAAAGATGGAGAAAGATGAAAGACAGAGACAGAGGCAGAAAGATGAGGAAGAGAGAGAGACAGAGGAAGAAAATGTAAGTTTAGCTGATCACATAGTAGTCAGGTGATATCGAAGGAACCAGATGTATCTGATTAATATTGATGTTATTTCCCCTTGGGCTCCCTAATTCCCTCTCAGCTGTTCTATTTATTCATGTTGCTTCACTGACATTAAACAGCTCTCTTCTACTTTTAGTCCAAGAAGATAATTTGGCCATACAATCAGACTACAGACACCTACTTGCTATTGTAATATAAAAATATAAAATGGTCACAGTTACCATGGTGCCATGTTCAAGATAATTTAAAGGCTTTATAGAGTCATTTAAGAAGAAATGGATTAGCATAATGATAGAGCTATTCAGAGAAACGTGATGTGTGTGTGTGTATGTGTGTGTGTGTGTGTGTGTGTATGGTAACAAGAGAAAAACATAAATAATGGGCAGGTAGTATTAACCTTTGATATCCATGCTACCTCAGAAGCTCTAAAGAAAGACTTGTGGTATATTAGATGGTCTTACTTTCCCATGGAGAATATGTGGGATGCTCTGGACAAGATTTACATGAGATGGACAGACATGAGATGGTTTCCATCTGTATTGTCAGAAAGATTACTTGTACTGATGAGATTGTAAATCCACCAAAGTATCCGTGTTTTATATAGTGCTGTATTCGTATTTTATTTTTTATGTATCTGGGAACTGCAGTGGTTGGTATAAACTTTTCAGCCTCTAGGCCCTTTGTACTGGTAATTCTCTCCCAGCAAGCTCAGAACTATTTTCAAGCAGATTTAACAGATGACTATGTCCACTTCATAGTAAGAGTAGGTCACGTCCTAAAGTCAGGAGTCAAAATGATTCTTCTCTGTGGCTGTCCTCATGATAAAATCATTTTGTTGTTGTTAGAAACAATACACTGTATTATTTCTCCCTAAATGCAGGATTACGTCATTGCAGCGCTTTTTATTTTTGAACTGTTTCTCCAGCTATCCATGCACCATTAAATTGATTGACACCCAATCTTGGCACTTTATGGTGTCGAGTGCCAAGCTCTTGCTATTGCTATAAATCATATTTCTCGGCCTCTTTTCCTTGGGTTCACTTTATACACAACGAGAAATTTCAAATAGAATATTTATTTTTCTTTTCCCTTTTATATAGATATTTGAGTAGCATTCAGTCCTTTAATTCTTTAACTTCAACATATTCAGTTATTCAGTGCCAAGAAGTATCTTTTTGACATTTTAAGCTTTAGATAAATAAATACTAGAACCACAGAATTTAGGGCAGAGGAACCCAACTCAGGTATTTGGTAACATTACAATATAGTCGCTTACTATGGAGATTGCATAGCCTTAGAGAAATTTGTTTTGAACCAATACTCACAGAACAACAAAATTATAAAATTGGTGAATGACCTACTTTCCCTCCAACCCATACTGCATAAACCACATGAAAGATAGAAAGAGTAACATGAATAAGAAAGACAGAGGATGAGAAAGTCTAGATGAGTTGCAGTCTATATCTTTAGAGGGAGTACCATATGGAAGAAATCATAGGCTAACAATATACTCATGATTATAACAATGTAAATAAAGATGATATTAAAAGCATAAGAAGTAACACTAAATTCAGGTAGCAAGCTTGGTTCCAAAGGCAGAAAAATGAAAGATTCATTTTTTTTTCCTTTTTGGTAGAAAAGTGATAGGCTATGGATGCAGAATGTTACATATGCTGCCAGATGTCACTGCCATATTACTTGGTCACTCCAGTTCAGTAATAGTTTTATTGGAGAGAATACAGTTACTGTGAAGGGATTGTGGTGAAAAAAATTAATAAAACATTTAAAACACAGATCTGAGTTAGTCTTTGGTCTAACTTAAAATAGCTTCCTATATCCAATATCAGGTGATCCAAGGAGAAATTGTTTCCCATTGGTGAGTGGACAAAGTAGGTTTTTGTGCTCTTAAAAATCAGTCTATTTTTATTTTTTTAATATATATATATATATATACATATATATATATATATATATATATATATATATATATATATATATGTTTGCTGAGGCAATTGGGGTTGAGTGACTTGCCCAGAGTCACATAGCTAGAAAGTGTTAAGTGTTTGAGGCCAGATTTGAACTCAGGTCCTTCTGACTTCAGGGCTGGTGCTCTATTCACTGTGCCAACTAGCTGCCCTAGAAGTTTATTTTTCTACAATAAAATGTAAAAATAATTTTCAACATTCACTTTTAAAATTTTGAATTTTGAGTTTAAATTCTCTCCTTTCCTTCCTTCCCTTCTCTACTTCCCTTATTGAGAAGGTAAACAATCTGATATGTAATCATGCAAATGTTTCCATATTTATGTTGTGAAAGAAACATCCCTCTGCCCCCCCCAAAAAAAAAACTTTAGGAAAAATAAAAAGTAAAACAATGCATGCCTTAATCTGCATGCAGAAACCATGAGTTCTTTCTCTGGGGATGGATAGCATTTTTCATCGTAAATCCTTCAGAATTGTCTTGGATCATTGTATTGCTGAACATAGCTAAGGAATTCAAAACTGATCATTTTACAATATTGCTGTTACTTTGTACACAGTGCATTTCATTTTTGATCAGCTCAAGATTTTTTCTGAGACCATCTTGCTCATCATTTCTTACAGCACACTAGCATTCCATCATAATCACACACCAGAATGTACTCAGCAATTCCTTAAATGATGGATATTCATGTCATTTTCAATTCTTTGTTCTCAGAAAAGAACTGCTATAAATATTTTTGTACATATAAGTCCTTTTGACTTTTTCCCCCTCTTCTGGTATATAGACCTAGTAGTGGTCCTGCTAGGTCAAGGATATGCATGGTTTAATAACCCTTTGGGCATAATTCCAAATTTACAGTATGGTTAAATCAGTTCACAACTCCATTAACAATGAATTAACGTCTCATTTTCCCCACATCCCTTTCACTATTTATCATTTTCCTTTTCTGTCCTATTAATCAATATAATAGGTATGAGGTAGTATCTCAAAATTGTTTTAATTTTCATTTTCCCTATTAATAGTAAATTAAACATATATTGGATTACTTGCTATCTAAGGAAAGAGGTGGGAGAAGGAAGGGAGAAAAATTTGGAACAAAAGGTTTTTGCAAGGGTGAATATTGAAGACTATTTTTGCATATATTTTGAAAATAAAAAAAGTTATTATTTAAAAAGAAAAAAAGCACATCAAAGCACTTTTTCTATATGGCTATAGATATATTTGATTAGTTCATTTGAGACTGTTCATATCTTTTGATCATTTATCAATTTGGATACTTTTACAAATTTGGCTTAGAATTAAGCTTTTTAACCAGAGAAACTTGCTTCAATATCCGGCCCCCATTAATGCTGCTATTCCCTCCATCTTATTTTCTGCCCCTCCCCCCATTTATTATATTTTCTATCTCCTCCTACTCTGTCCTTCCTCATAAGTATTTTGCTTCTGACTACCTCTCTTCCCCCAATATGCTCTCACTTCTATTACCCCATCTTCTCTTAATCCCTGCTCCTTCTTGTTCTTTTGCTACTTTTCATATCATCTCTTCATATTTAACCAATATCTGTGCCCTCTATCTATATATACTCCTTCTAACTGCCTCAATAATGAGAAAGTTCTTATGAGTTACAAGTATCATCTTCCCATTTCTTCAATTCTACTTTTCAAGGAGTACTTTTCTTCAGTGAATTTTTGTGGCTACATTTCCACTTGGCCTACTCTGGTTTTTAGGGTACTATTTCATTCAGTATCGTTTTTGCATATCCTTTACCAAGCTGATTACTTGTTTTTCATTATTTTCTCACATTGCTCTCATTTCTTTCCATTTTTCCTCTCTATCTCTTTTATTTAATTTTCAAAATCTTTTTTGAGCTCTTCCTTAGCCTGTAACCAGTTCATACTTTTTTTTTAATTGGAGACTGTGGGTACAGAATCTTTGACTTGGTTATCTTTTTTTGAGTACATGTTTTGATTTTTCTTGCACCATGTAACTTACTATGGTAAGATTTTTTTTTCCTGATGTTTGCTTATTTTTTCCAGACTCATTTTTTTGACTTTTATGTCTTTGTTAAAATAAGACTCTACTTCTAGCATGGAAGGTGCACTGCCTCACGCTGCAGGCTTAATAAAGGGAGAACTTTCATTTTGGATCTGTCACTAACTTTCTTTGTTGCTTGGGAACTTATAACTTTCCTGAACATACCTCCCCTTAATTAATGAGGAAGTAAATTACAAAGTATAGACTCTTTTGGATGATAGGCCTCATGGTAAAGTCACAATTCAGATCCTGCTTCACTGAATTATCCTTTGCAAGACTTTTAGGCTAATTACAGAAATGGCCAAAAAGTGCTGATCTATTAGAAAAAGGGAGTTTCTTTACTTAGATGTCTCCTATGCAAACATAGCCACAACTTCTTCCCCTGTCTCCTGTACTACAAAGTACACAAAGCACTTTATATTTGATTTTTAAAGGAATCACTAGTATCATAATGAGATCGTGATAAGGTCAGTTTCCATGGTACAATAATATATCATACATTTAAAACTCATCAAGTGAATGAAGATCAGTGTGGACCAGATGCTAAATGTTGGGGGTAGGGACTGAATGTCATGGTGAGTGTATGAATGTTAGTGTGATTGTGACTGTGTGTGTATGTGTGTTGGAGGGTTGGGCATTAAAGTACAGACCCAAAAAAGTGATTCTGAGGTAAGTTTGATTTATGATTTATGAATAGAGTAGATTCAAGCTCCAAACACAAGCCAAATTCATTCAGAGGTAGCCAGAAAGATATATAACTCTAAATGTAAGTGTTGCTTCTCATTTTGTAAGATCAGTATTTCTGGAAGCTTTGATAACAGTTCATGCACACCTGGAAAAAAATAACTCATTTCTTAGTTGGGGGAGAAAAAGGGTACTCTTTAGATGGGTTAGGGACATAAGCCAATTTAACTCCTGAGCATAAAATTGCATATGTAGATATGCCTATGTTTTTCAGAGATATTAAGAAATTTTCTTAAAGCCACACAGATAAAAAATATTAGAGGCAGTACTTAAATCCATGACTTGTAATTCAAAATTCAGTCTACTTTCTATTAAAATAAATGCTAAAACAAACAAACAAAAACAAAAACAAACAAACAAAAAAAACCTCTAAGGTCTTTTCCAGAAAGAGGACAAAAACAGTACATATTCACAAAATGCTTTAAGTTTGATTTTTTTTAACCTCTTTATCATACCTGTGATTATGTAGGTATAGGAAGCAAGTATAAGGAAGAAATTGTTCTTCCAATTTTATCTGGTGCCTTCTCCTGAATTGCTGGGTGAACTGAGATATTAAGAAATTTGTCCAGGGTTACAGATGTATGTGTCAGAGACATAACCTGTCCAGGTCTTCCTAGTTCCCAGTACCCCCTGCCTCTGACAAAGAGATAGCATATATGTGTGAGAGTGATTGACCATTTCAGTTAATTATCCCACCCAAAAGAAGTTAGTAGCAAGATGCTCTAGCCCTGAAACCTTTTTCTGATGGGAATATCCTATCAAATCAATTTATTAACTATATTAAGAAATTGAACCAGTTGCAGAAAAGGTCTCAAATCATTTCCAAAGGAGCAAAATATATTGGCTGAGCTTAAATGAGTCCATTTAAGCATATATGTGGAATATATATGTATATATATATATATAATATATATATATATATATATTAAGTATATATATACTTCCATATAATGGAAGTATATAGCAATTGTTTGGTTGTGGAGACACAGTCATAACCTGAAGCTTACAGAAAACAAAAAGATAAGTTGGGGTTTCCATTCCAACAGTTCCAGCTAGTCCCCTAAGAGGGAATTAATTGCACAGAAGGAGATTCCTCATACCCTTCCACTATCTTGACTAAAAGATAATCTTGTGAATTTTTAAAGACTTGAAAGATTTTGGACTTCCTGGTGGATACTAGCAATATCCATTAGTACAATGACATAATAGCATCTTCATCAGGAGCTAAGGACAAACATGCTAAGAAAAGGTGAGAAAATCTTCAAGAAGCCTAGGAGAAAGCTATGCTATACATATGGGCAACTTTTGCAAACTCATAAAGAAGAGAAAAGAACTTCTAGCAGACAAGAATTGTGAGTTATGTCTTTATTTCAGGTGTTCATTAAGCTTGAAACCACTTTCCCCTGTACACTATATGTACACATGGGAGAGCATGACCCCTGTTTGATGAGAATATTTTGCACCAACTCTTCTTACCATATACTTAAGCACATATTCTTTCCTAAAAGCTAATTAAGTATGGCTGACTAAATGATACCAAATGATGATCAAGAGGGGTATCATTTTGGAGAATCACAAACTACAGTATCAGGCAATATTGCAGTGTCTAATTTATACTCTTATAACCTCAAAATAAAAAGAAATCAATTACTCCCCCATGGGGAACCAACCTGCCAGTATGAGTTGGGGAAGGAGGAGTGGTTAAGTCTTATATGTGTGTGAATTCATACATGCAAAGTATATATATTTTATATATGTATGCATAATTGTGTGGCAAGTATGAAAATGCCAAAAAATGTCTAAAGAAAATGTGGAGGTCAGAGCTAAAAACATTAATGTCAAAACTCCAGAAACAAAAATCCAAAGCCTGGATCAAACACAAAGAAACATGATTACTAAGCTCACAATATCAGAACAGTCCAGAATACTAACGGAAACATCAAGATGGTACAAGCCACTGATTTCTCTACTTGAATGCAGTCATACTAAAAAAAAATTAGTTATGAATGGCTTAAGGATTTGAACTTGTCCTCTCAGGACAGAAAGCAAGTATCCCCTAGCTCTTTGACTTCCAGGGAATAACTGACATAGTATAAGAGGAGAATGAAGAAAGGCAAGGCAGTATGATATAATAAATAGGACTGAGTGAGCAAATTGACCATATATGTACCAATTGAATGATGGATCCTAGACTCAGTATCAGGAAGTCTTGGATTTGATTATGCCTCATATTCTTATTAGCTGGTGATCCTAAGCAAGTAACTTAACTGATCTTTAAAATAATGAGATGATCTCTAAGATCCCATATAAGTCTAAATCTGTTGGCCTATGAAAAATATGTTTCAGAGAACAAATCAGTAAAGATGAGAATATTATATACATTTCCTGGGAAAAGTGAGGAATTGTAATGACTTTATCACTGGAGAATGTTGAGGATTTGTGTACCATAAACATGGACATAGTTCTCTCGTTGTTTTTATTTTATAATTATTTATTAATACTTTTTATTTGCAAAACATATGTATGGGTAATTCCTAAACATTAACCCTTACAAAGCTTTCTGTTACAAATTTTCCCCCCCTACACCCCACCCCTCCCCTAGATGGCAGGATATCCACTATATGATAATTATGTTAGAATACTTAAGAAATCGAATATATGTATAGTTATTGCATCATTTTTTGTGCAGGAAAAATCATATCTACAAGATAGAATAATCCTATAAAGGAAATACAATGCAAGCAAACCTCAATAGAGAACATGAAAATGTTATGTTGTGGTCCACATTTCACATCCCTCTCTCTGGGTGTATACATCTCTCTTCACCGAACAATTGGAACTGGTTTGAAACGTTTCATTGTTGAAGAGAGCCATGTCCATCAGAATTGATCATATAGTATTGAGGTTGCCGTGAATAATGATCTCCTGGTTCTGCTCACTTCACTGAGCATCAGTTCATGAGAAATAGAGAAAGGCCTCTCCAGGCCTCTCTGAAATCGTCCTGCTGGTCGTTTCTTACAGAGCAATAATATTCCATAACATTCATATACCATAATTTATTCAGCCACTCTCCAATTGATGGGCATCCATTCAGTTTCCAGTTTCTAGCCACTACAAAAAGGGCTGCCACAAACATTCTTGCACATGTGGGTCCCTTTCCCTCCTCTAAGATCTCTTTGGGATATAGGCCCAGTAGAAACACTGCTGGGTCAAAGGGTATGCACAGTTTGACAACTTTTTGAGCATAGCTCCAAATTGCTCTCCAGAATGGTTGGATCCGTTCACAGCTCCACCAACAATGCATCAGTGTCCCAGTCTTCCCTCATCCCCTCCAACATTCATCATTATCTTTTCCTGTCATTTTAGCCAATCTGACAGGTGTGTAGTGGTACCCCAGAGTTGTCTTAATTTGCATTTCTCTGATCAATAGTGATTTGGAGCAACTTTTCATATGACTAGAGATGGTTTTAATTTCATTATCTGAAAATTGTCTGTTCATATCCTTTGACCATTTATCAATTGGAGAATGGCTTGAATACTTATAAATATGAGACAATTATCTATATATCTTACAGATGAGACCTTTATCAGAACCCTTAAATGTAAAGATGATTTCCCAATTTGATGCTTCCCTCCTAATCTTGTCTGCATTAGTTTTGTTTGTACAGAAACTTTTTAACTTAATATAATCAAAATTATCTATCTGGTGTTCAATTAAGAGTTCCAGATCTTCTTTGGACATAAATTTATTCCATTTCCACAGGTCTGAGAGGTAAACTATCCTATGTTCCTCTAATTTGGTTATAATATCACTCTTTATATCTACATCATGAACCCATTTAGATCTTATCTTGTTGTGTGGTGTTAGGTGTGAGTCCAGCCTTAATTTCTTCCACACTAGTTTCCAATTTTCCCAGCAGTTTTTGCCAAATAGTGAGTACTTATCCCAAAAGCTGGGGTCTTTGGGTTGATCAAACACTAAATTGCTAATGTTATTACCTAGCTTGTCCTGATATCCTATCCTATGCCACTGATTGACTGCTCTATTTCTCAGCCAGTACCAAATGGTTTTGACGACCCCTGCTTTATAATATAGTTTTAATCAGGTACAGCAAGGCCACCTTCATCTGTCTTTTTTTTTTCATTAATTCCCTTGAAATTCTTGACCTTTTGTTCTTCCAAATGAACTTTGCTACTATTTCTTCTAGATCTGCAAAATAATTTCTTGGGAGTTTGATTGGTATAGCGCTAAATAAGTAAATTAGTTTGGGTAGTATTGTCATTTTTATTATATTCGCTCAGCCTACCCATGAGCACTTAATGTTTTTCCAATTGACTAGTTCTGATTTTATTTTGTGGAAAGTGTTTTGTAGTTTAGTTCGTATAGTTTCTGACATTTTCTTGGCAGATAGGTTCCCAAATATTTTATGCTATCATCCATTATTCTGAATGGAATTTCTTTTTGTATCTCTTGGTGCTGAACTTTGTTGGTAATATATAAAAATGCTGATGATTTATGTGGATTTATTTTGAATCCTGCAACTTTACTAAAGTTGTAAATTGTTTCTAGTAGTTTTTTAGTTGAGTCCCTAGGGTTCTCTAAGTATACCATCATGTCATCTGCAAAGAGTGATAATTTGATTTCTTCATTACCTACTCTAATTCCTTTTATCTCTTTTTCTTCTCTTATTGCCAAAGCTAATATTTCTAATACAATATTAAATAGTAATGGTGACAGTGGGCAGCCTTGCTTCACTCCTGATCTTATTGGGAATGGTTCTAGTTTGTCTTAATTACATATGATGCTTGCTGATGGTTTTAAGTAGATGCTACTAATCATTTTAAGGAAAAGCCCATTTATTCATATACTCTCTAGTGTTTTTAATAGGAATGGGTGTTGGATTTTATCAAATGCTTTTTCTGCATCTATGGAGATAATCATATGTTTTTTGTTAGTTTGGTTATTAATATAATTGATTATGCTGATAGTTTTCCTGATATTGAACCAGCCCTGCATTCCTGGTATCAATCCTACTTGGTGAAGATGTATTATCCTGGAGATAACTTTCTGTAATCTTGTTGCTAAAATTTTATTTAGAGGCAGCTAGGTGGTGCGGTGGATTAGAGCACCAGCTCTGAAGTCAGTAGGACCTGAGTTCAAATCTGGTCTCAGACACTTAACATTCCCTAGCTGTGTGACCCTGGGCAAGTCACTTAACCTCAATTGCCTCAGCAAAAAGCAAAAAAAAAAAAAAACATAGTAAAATTTTATTTAAAATTTTTGCATCAATATTCATTAGGGAAATGGATCTATAGTTTTCTTTCTCTGTTTTCACCCTACCTGGTTTAGCTTTCAGCACCATATCTGTATCATAGAAGGAATTTGGTAGTATACCTTCTGTCCCTATTTTTCCAAATAGCTTGTATAGTATTGGAATTAATTGTTCTTTGAACATTTGGTAGAATTCACATGTAAAACCATCTGGCCCTGGAGATTTTTTCTTAGGGAGTTGATTAATAGCTTGTTCTATTTCTTTTTCTAAAATGGGACTATTTAAATAATTTATTTCCTCTTCTGTTAACCTGGGCAATCTATATTTTTGTAGATATTCCTCCATTTCATTTAGATTATCAAATTTATTGGCATAAAGTTGGGCAAAGAAACTCCTAATTATTACTCTAATTTCCTCTTCATTGGAGGAAAGTTCTCCCTTATCATTTTTGAGACTAACAATTTGATTTTCCTCTTTCCTTTTTCTGATAAAATTAA
>JAJPUD010001404.1:0-22710 GCA_023553655.1 Myrmecobius fasciatus | reverse complement strand
TTATTTATTAATTCAATAGTTTTCTTATTTTCAATTTTATTAATCTCACCTTTTATTTTCAGAATTTCCAATTTGGTATTTAATTGAGGGTTTTTAATTTGTTCTTTTTCTAGCTTTTTTTAATTGTAACCCTAATTCATTGATCTTCTCTTTCTCTATTTTATGCAAATAAGCATCTCGAGATATAAAGTTACCCCTTATAACAGCTTTGGCCGTATCCCACAAATTTTGGTATGTTGTCTCATTATTGTCGTTCTCCTGGATGAAATTATCGATTGTGTCTATAATTTGCTCTTGCACCCATTCAGTCTTCAGGATTATATTATTTAATTTCCAATTAACTTTTGGTCTATTTTCTCCTGGCCTTATATTACATGTGAGTTTTATTGCATCATGATCTGAAAAGCATACATTTACTATTTCTGCTTTTTTGCATTTGATTTTGAGGCTTTTATGCCCTAACACATGATTAATTTTCGTATAAGTTCCATGAACCCCTGAGAAAAAAGTATACTCCCTTCTATCACCATTCAATTTCCTCCAGAGATCTGTCATACCTAACTTTTCTAACATTTTGTTTATCTCCCTAACTTCTTTCTTATTTATTTTGTGGTTTGATTCATCTAATTCTGAGAGAACAAGGTTGAGATCCCCCACTAGTATAATTTTACTGTCTATTTCTCCTTGCACCTCTGTTAGTTTCTCCTCTAGGAATTTGGATGCTATACCACTTGGTGCATATATGTTTAGTATTGATACTGCTTCATTGTTTATGGTACCCTTTAGTAAAATATAGTTTCCTTCCTTATCTCTTTTAATTAGATCTATTTTTGCTTTTACTTGATCTGAGATAAGGATTGCTACCCCTGCTTTTTTTTGTTCACCTGAAGCATAAAAGATTCTGCTCCAGCCCTTTACCTTCACTCTGTATGTATCTCTATGTTTTAGATGTGTTTCTTGTAAACAACATATTGTAGGATTCTGGCTTTTAATCCAGTCTGCTATCTGCTTCCATTTTTACAAGAAAGAAGAATCAGAAAACGGAAACACAATGCAAGCAAACATCAATAGAGAGCATGAAAATGTTATGCAGATCCAAACTTGATCCTATAATTTAAAATTCAGCACTTTCCCCACTGTACCTGGAAATTGTCTAGATTCTATGAAAGATTTATCCTCATAATTAACTCAGATCTAGTGGGATGGAGTTAAAAGATTTATTATGAAATTAAGAGAAAGAAAAAAAAAACCCAACAGAATAAAAACCTTTTTTGCTTTCCTTTATATCTCCAGAGCTTAACACACTTCCTGGCACATAGTAGGAACTTACCAGGTGTTAGTTTATTTAGCTAGACTTGACAAAGACCCAAGAGCTTCAAGCTTTCATTGGTATAGAAATTTGAATATTATGGGCAAAAGATTTCTATCATTATCCTCCTTAGAAAATATGCTTTTGAAGTTAGGAACTATATCTCCAGTACCTAGTACAATGCCTTTCAGGCATTTGGTAAGAACTTTTATTAAGTTGGTTAATTGCTAATTAATTGTTAATTAGTTGGTTGGCTGATTTATTTACTAAATTAAAGTAAGCATGGGATAGTTAGGCTGCTCATTGAATAGAGTGCTGGGCCTGGAATAAGGATAACTCATATTCCTGAGTTCAAATTTGGCCTCAGACACTTACTAGCTATCTGATCCTGGTCATCACTTAACCTTATTTACCTTAGTTTCCTCATTTATAAAATGAGAAGGAAATGGCAAACCACTTGGACTTTGATATCTTTGCCAAATGAAATGGGACCATGAAAAGGTGCACATGACCGAAATGGTGAAACAATAAGTAAATCTAGTGTCAGGATATAAAAATAGATAAATAATGGTATTAAAACTCAATAAAGAACTTCTTAGGAGAGATGCTGCTTAGACATGCAGCATATATCTCTCCTGAAATCTCCTAGACTCTGCAAGGAGGAGCCACTGAGTTATGCTTAAAAGAGAGTGTAATGACTTTATAACAGAGATCACCAGGTATAATTCCACTGAGTCCTACAATGACAATGCCATAGTTGTCAGATTAGGTTCTGTGGCTATAGTGCATGACTAAAGAGTGCCACCATCCCTCCCACAAGAAAGCCATCTCCTAAATGGATTCTGTCAGCATGAACTACCGAGTTGTGCCTTTATGCAATGATAATGTTTACTGTCACTCCAGTTTTTGGATGCATCAGACAACTACAGCATTATGTTAGGGAGACATTGATGCTCAAGTAGATTGCTTCTATCACCTCTTGGAGGGTGCCTTGAGGGCATTCCCAGGTATGAGAATTGATATCAACTGACTTTAAACCATGTGTCATAAATATTTGTCAAATTGATATTTATAACACATGCAAGTAATATTTATATTCAGTTACTTGTGAAATGAGTTTATGTAAACTGAGCTCATTCTCTTTTGATTTAAGACTAAAACTATTTGAGGGAGGGGCAAATCGGACCTGTGACAGCTCTCCTTTCTCTCTCTGTCTCTCTCTCTCTCTTCTCTCCACCTCTGTCTCTCTCTCTGTGTCTCTCTGTCTGTCTGTCTCTGTCTGTCTCTCTGTCTCTCTGTCTGTCTCTCTCTCTCTCTCACTCTCCCTCTCTATCCCCCCCTCTCTGTATATATATGAATTCTTAATGATAAAATTCCCTCTCCAACTATAGATTGATACCTACTCTGTAACTTCGATCTTGGAAAGTTATCGATGGCACTGATTTAGTGGCTTCCCCAGACTGACATAACCGGCATGTTTCAAAGGCAGAGCATGAACTCAGGATGTCCTCCCTTCAAATTTTTCTACTCTGCTCAATATTGCTGTGCTGCATGTACTATTATGTGATGACAAGTATCCTTCTACTATTACTATTACTATTAGCATGTATAAAGTGCTTTAAGGTTTACCTGTGCCTATCCTTTGATGCAGCAGTGTCTCTACTAGGATTGTATCCCAAAGAGATCATAAAAGAAGGAAAAGGATCCATGTGTGCAAAAAATGTTTGTGGCAGCCCTTTTAGCAGTGGCAAGGAACTGGAAACTGAATGGATGCCCATCAATTGGAGAATGGCTGAATAAGTCATGGTATATGAACATAATGGAATATTGTTGTTCTAAAAGAAACGATCAGCAGGATGATTTCAGAAAAGTCTGAAAAGACTTACATGACTGGTGCTAAGAGAAGTGAGTAGAACCACAAGAAAGAACATTGTACTAAGCAACAATAAGATTACGTAATGATCAATTATGATAGACTTGGTTCTTTTCAACAATGAGGTGATTCAAGGCAATTCCAATAGACTTGTGGTAGAGAGAGGTATTCACATCCAGCCAGAAAACTATGGAGACTGAATGTGGATCAAAATGTAGTATTTTCACCTTTTTGTGATTGTTGTTTGTTTTTTCTTTCTTGTACTTTTCCCCTTTGATCTGACTTTTCTTGTGCCGCATGATAAATATGAACTATGTTTAGAAGAATTGCTCATGTTCACTCTATATTGGATTGCTTACTGTTTAGGGGAGGGTGAAAAGGGAGAGGAGAAAATTTTAGAAAATAAGGTTTTGCAAAAGTAAATGTTGAAAACTATCTTTATATGTATTTGTAAAAATAAATAAAAACAAAACCAAAGTGCTTTAAGGTTTACAAAGTACTTCAGGAATATCACATTCAATCTTTACCACAGTGGCAGGTAGGTGTAAAATTACTATTTCCATTTTACAGATGAGAAAACTGAGGTTGAGTGAGAAGTACTTTTCCTAAAGTCACCCAGTAAGTAAGTATCTGAGGGTAGGTCTTTCTAACTCCAGGGCTAGTATTCTATCCAATGGACTATCTAAATGCCTCCTACTCTTTTTTTTTTCCTTTTTTTATGGCAATTGGATTAAGTGACTTGACCAGGGCAACACTGTCTGAGGCCAGATTTAAAATCACATCCTTCTGACTCTAAGGCCTGTGCTCTATCCACTGGCTATCTAGATACCTCCTACTCCCACTATTCTCTTCTCCTCTTCTAATTTATTTACCCAATGATTTAAGATTTTCAAAGGGCTTTAAAAACATTGAATGCTTCTTAGCATTGTATATTTTAAGCTGGAAGGGATTTTCAATATTGCTTAGTTTGACTTCTTCATTTTACACATGAAAAAGGAATAAAATGCTAAGCAGTTAAGCAGAGAGGTCATAGAGGTAGCAAATAGGAGAAATACAGATCCAGCATTCATACTGTACCTCACTGCCCCTCTAATTCTGCTAGATCTTCAGTGGGAGGTAGGTTCCAGCTCTTGAAGAGTAAAATTCTTTCTCGAGTAATTGATTGTTGTAAAATGGCTTTTTCTGAGTGATTCAATAGGCATGCTATCATCCATAAAAGGTAACAGGAGAAAACACATTGTCTATTATTTTAAATCGGATGGGGTGATTTGATGGACCCAATTTCCACCTAAATCTTACAATAATTTTAAAAAAATGAGTTCTGTGAGAGAAAGTAGATGTTACTTACCGATGGGGAGAAGATAATGAGAGATTTGAACTAGACCCTGAGGCATTGGTAATTGAAAAGGGAGAGGTGGGGATGTGGGTGATGGTGGTGAGGTAATCTTGGTGCAAAAAAAAACAAGAACAAAGGCACAGAGATTTGAATTTAGAAAATCAGAAATTTGGGAAATTTTAGAAAATATACTTATATGTTTATCCAAAATGTAGAGGTAAATGTAGGGGAACATGAAGAGGTGTTAAGGGAAGGAGGGGATGAGTTTGGAAATATTTTTTAGAGAAAGATCATAGAAGTTCTTGCAACTACATATAGTGAATACACTATATATTTGTCAACCATCTCTATTGGTCTCTTACTGTTATATCTTAATATATTTTATTCTTTTCATTCTCTTAGGCAATTGTATCCAACATTTTTACCTCTTTTCAAGCCCATTTTCTCCTTTCTCTGCAAATGTCTTTGCTTCTTGCTTTCCTAAGAAAATTGAGACTATTTAATGAGTGCTCCTCTGCCTCTCCTACCCTTCTCCCCACTTTCCACATCTGTCTTCACTGTAACTGACCTCCCTTTCTTTGTCCTAGTTCTGGATAACCATTTTTTCAGGATCACTCTCTCTATTTGTGTCATTATTTTTCGTCTATTCCTCTCTATCAAGATTGAAAATGAAAAATACCATTTCCCCCTTCTTAATTTTTCCTTCCTTAGTCACTAGGCTACTTTTCTCTTCTGGTTCTCCTGTTTTTGTCAGTTTTTTAAAGGTAAAATTGCACATACATTTGGACTTAAAAAAAAAAAAAACTAACTTCACATATTCAAGATGGAGAAGGTACGGTTAGAGAGTCATTTGTTTTGAAACGACCACAAGATTTTAATGTACTGCAAACTCAACATTTTTCAACACTGAGATGTCAGCCAAAAAACTAATTTTATTTTTGTCTACATTAAGAGAGGCATGAAGTCAAGGGATAATTAGATGAAAATGCATCTGTACTGGGACCTTGTCAAATCTAATCTGAAATACCATGTCCAGTCCTGAGTACCATTTTCATGAGGATATTGATAAGCTAGGGTGTTTCCAGAAGAGTGATGGTCAACATAGTTCAAATAATGTAACCAGCAAAATATCTGCATACAGAATGAATAATGATGATTTACTGTGCATCTACCCTGCTAATCCCTGCTTTTAATTCTAAAATGTCACTTCATAGTGCAACCTTTTGCCAAATCTGATGTATTATTTGTTTCACAGACAGGTATATTAACTTGAGGCAATTATTAACAAAAATTGCATTTGTATTTTTTTTAAATTAAAGACTTTGGGCCTTTGATCCCTGTATTCAGATCTAAATGAGAAGCTACAGGAAAATAGAGCTTCATCCAATCTTCAGTTCATTTCATTATAAAACCTAGTCACTATATCATGGGGGTCAGGGACTTGATCTATGATTGCATTGCTACAAGGAACTCTTTGACAAGAAAACACAACTTAACACTTCTTCATAATTTATATACTCTTGGAGAATTGCCAAGAGCATTGAGAGATGAAATGACGAGTTCCTGGTGACCAAGCAAACGTGTCAAAGGCCAGATTTAAGTCCAGTTATTCTAGGGCTGGACTTTATCACCATATCCTTCTGTCTTTCATGTTTGGTGGAGTCATTTGTCTGGTTGATACTTATTTTGAATGAGGCCCTAGCATACTAACTAGTCACTAGCACATAGAAGAAGTTAACTGGATTTGCCACTTCATTATTAAATTAGTTAGACATGACAGTAGTGTGTCCTTCTGACACAACCCAATGTTCCTGAAACAATGAATATATTTTTTAATATCCTTAATAATTCACCTGTCTTTCTTACAGGTTCCTCCTAGTCTGGAGGGAGCCATTTATAAATGCAAGTCTTTGAATCCATTTTTTAGTCATCTTAATATTTCCAGGACTCATTTGTCCCATTAGAAGCTATTTTTCCACATGCCTATTGTTGGGTACTAACTATTTATGTTTTCATAGTCCAGCATTTTCTTAGATTTCATATATATACTAGATGACTCCAGATTTTTACCCTCTTTAATAATATTGATTAGTAAGTCCCAAATGATATTTTCTACTATTGGATATTTTTTTAGGATAGCAATAGGGCTTAGTATTGGACCTGTGACTTCACTACTTTTAACAACTCCCACATGAGGAAAATATATTTATAAATGCAGGATTATACATTTTCAGTAAATCTTAAGAGAGATTCTTTGGCCTTTGAGAAGTTGTGACTTTGCTAGGTTCACATTTCTAAAATGTATTATAGATAGTATTTGATCTTAAGCATTCCTGACTTCCAGGACAACTTTCTATTGACTATGTCACACTGCCTCTTGGATAGGCTTTATGAAAAAAAATGAATTGTCAATCTGAGACTTTTAATAAGAAATGTATAAAGAACAATTAAGTATATAGTCATATTTATTAAAATGAAAAACATCTACATCCAAGAAATATTCATATCTAGCTATGAAAACTACACTAACATTTGTTCTACCAGCCAGTATACAAATTTTAATGGTTCCAAGATCATGGCTTTGATCCTACGAAGGCCATGTACTCTTAATGTTTTCTTGGTACCAATTCTTGTTGACTGTCTGCAACTTTCTGTCACAGGTCATGAATCATGAGAAGAAAGAATATGGATAAAGCATCATAAGTTCATACATTTACTATGCATGCATTAAGAACTTATACTGTGCAAAGGGGTTAAAAGTGATCCCTGTCCTCAAAGAACTTTCATTCTACCTGTTCAATCCTCTCTACTGAGAAAACAATACCAAGTATAAGTTTTACAAAAAAAAAAGGAAAGGCAGTTCTGAGGAAGCTCACTGGACTATGAAACAATTAACCTCGTCTTTCACTGTCATTTGGTAACTTAATAGTGATAAAAATATTTCCTCTACCTCCAAAAGCTGTGGCAAGAGAAGAACTAAGCTCTAGAGAAGCATGACATTTAGAACACATTGGAATATTTTCATTATGCTGAATTTCAATGTCCTTTAGTTCACTGACCCTTGAAGTTGAGACCTAAGACACAGAAAATTAAGACAATGCCTGTCTACCCAAATAAAATTAGGTTGATATGAGAGAGAGAGACAGACAGAGAGACAGAAAGAGAGAGAGAAACAAAGAGAGAGAGAGCTGTATCTACAAAACCCAAAAATAATTAATTGGTGGAATCCAGAAAAAGAACAGCCTGCAAGTTTCGTTATGCATCATATTTGCAGTATATGAAATTTAAGGACTAGCCCACCAAAAACAAACAAACAAACAATTATCATGTATATGTTCTCTAGGAAGAATATCAAAGTGTTATATTAGAACTGTTTTAATCTGTTATAACAAACTATTCACTGGATTCAGTGAAAGCAATTTGATGATAATGCTTAAATAAGCTATGGACCACATGGGACACAAGTTGTTCCTGTCTTTGGGCCAGAATCACTGGGACTGGTTATCCCCACCTCTCCAGCTTCCCTGGAGACTTGTTCAAGCTTCTGTTTTTGCTTTTTAAAAATTCTGTTCACACTTCAGTAAAATCCTGTTTTCAATTGTAGTTTAGGATCGAGGTCATTCTGTAAAAATGGATTTTCAATAAAAAGAAAAAATGGAAATTGGCAATTTACCCTGAGAATTTATTGAAAGACAAAGAAAAGCTTTATGATAGAAATAGTGAGAATAAAACATACCAGGAATCCTCCTTTTCCCCTTTATTGATGAATTGTAAAAATTATATAAAGCATTATTCAAATAAGTATATTTGTATCAGGCACCTTGGCTTTGTAAAATCAGCATTTTTGTTTTTAAAAACCTCTAGAACTACCATTTGATAATATATATTCATGTACATTTATTTATATGTTGTGTTGTGAGCATCCTTCATTTTTCCCTTGTGTTTATCCATTCCTGTTGATAAATACTAAGTTCCTTGAGGAAATCTATTTCTTATTTCCTTTATTTTCCCCAGGCATGCTTCATACAGTTACTCTATATGACAGGACCCTCATTCATAGAATCATAGAACATTAAAACTGAAAGAGGTATAAAAAAAAAAACAAAGGTTTGCGAAATTTAAAAATTAGGAGCAACTTCAGAGACTATGTAGTCTAACCCAAGCATGAAAGGAATACATCACATATTTGAAAAATGGTTATTCAGATTTTGCTTGAAAACTCCATGGAGTACAAAGATAACAACCATCTTTCGAAACAGACCATTTTATGTTTTGAAAGCTCTAGTTTTAGAAAACTTTCCCTTACATCTACTAAATTGGCCTTTTTTTTTCAGCTTCTGCCAATTGTTTCTGTTTCTGCTCACTACAACCAAATTAAGTCTAATCCCTTTTCCCCATAAAATTCTCTCAAATACTCAAATTATCACCCCCATTCCTCCTCTCAATTTTCCTTTCTACAGGCTTGACTGGCCCATTTCCTTCAAATGATACTCATATGAGATAGAGTCAAGGTCCTTGGATATTCCCATTCACATTTGAACATGAATTCCCAAGATGAGATGATTGAATTATTGATTCAATAGATCAAGGGTAGCTGTTGGTCTCTTTGTAGAAAATAAAATGATGCCCTTGACTCACCCTCAGAATAGTTTATATTGCCAAGAGAAGAGATATATTACTTAACCATTCATATTTCCTTTTCTACTGAATCTGTGCCCAAAAGTACACCTGGTTTCAACTCTATGGAACAAATGTCTCTCCCAGGATAATAAGCTCATCACTTCCAATCTAATCACCATGCTGCTAACTCAAGCCTTAGATGCCACCTTCTTCGGTGTCCTTACCTTTCTGATTAGAAGGCTAGAAAGTAGAGTGTTAAAGTTATTTGAAAGGAATTGACAAACTATTCCATTGTCTTTGCTAAGAAAATATCAAATGGAATCATGAAGAGTCAGACACCACTGAAAAATGACTCAATGAAAAAGTCTTCCTTTATATAGGATAGAATTTTGAATTCTAACTCACTCTACTGCACATCTGCAGTTCTACCTGGTTTAAACACCATGGAAAAAGACATCCCACCTCCCCTCAGTTTCCTTTTCTTGTCTTTCCCCATAGAATGTTAGCTCCTTTAGGGCAAAGAAAATCTTTCTTTTTTCTGTTTGTTTCCCTAGTTCAACACAGCACCTAGTACATAGTAAATGCTTAATAAATGTTTATTGAATTGAATTGAGTTGAAAGAATTGAGGGTTTTGGTTTTAGAAGAGAGCTTTTTTGTGTAGCATTAACTGAATAAAATTTGTTTCCCTGTGCTTTTTTTAAAAAAAACTTTAATCTAATTAGGTGACCCTACTTGCTGCAGCATGCAATTCAGCAAGGATTCCTAACTTGAGGAGTCTTGAACTTAATGAATTTTAAAACCACATTTGTATTTCTAATGACCTCCAACTTAAGGTTAACATTTCTATTGATTTTCAATTAAAAATAATTAAAAAGGTCTACCAGAGGGGTCCAAAGCAGATGCAAAAAAAAATTCATGAATCCCTGCACCAGAAGATTGTGTCTCAATTAATTCATTCTTTGCAATTGCAACACACCACATACAAACACACACACACACACACACACACACTTTTTCTTCTAATACTTGGTTACTTCATGTGAATCCCACATTTTTACTGCATGTGCATAATTACTTTGACAATTTGCAAAAACCCAGCTAAGATCAAACCTCATCCATGCCATCAGAGGTCAAGCTTACCAACCCAAAGTCAAAACAAAATATGATTGATATGGTCTGATTGGGCCTGAACATGATGGCTTTAGAAAATGGTTATCTCCATCAGCACAGGGAGTCATGACAATGGAACAATGACATTTTTTCAGAGACAACTTATTGAAAAGGAGTACTCTACTGGCAAGCCTTCTTGGTTAAGAATCATTAAGAAAGATGGGATTGAAAAGCTCACACTGATTTTTTTGTTTCTGTCATTAATTTCCATGGCTCTCCCTAATTCTTCTGCCAGTTTTTATTTTCCTCCTAAGCTCAAAAATATTGTTTTCCTAACACTTTAATTGGGTGAATGATTTTTTATGGACAGATTTCTTTAAGCAGTAGAAATAGTCCTAATGGCTGAGAAATTAGAATTATGTCTCAGTGTTTAGCACTGGGCCTGACATAAAATAGGCACTTAATAAATGTTTATTGACTAATTATTAGTGTATCTGAGAATTCATATAAGAAGATTAACCAATCAGTAACCACTTACTAATCACCTACTATGTCTTGGGCACTGAGGATAAAAACTATCAATGAAAAGAATTCACAGGGAGCTTGTATTCTAACATTGGACAATAGATCTAAAGGTAAAAGGGTCCTCAAAGCCCCTTACCCCACATCTAGTCCAACTTGCACATAAAGAAAATAGGATGAGAGGGAAAGGACTTGCTGAAAATGATATAGTAATTATTAAGGGTAAGATTTTAACCCAGACTCTTAATCCAGAAGTTCTTAGTCCACTTTCCATTAGCCACTAGTGACCAGAGTCATGTTTCTGGCTTCAAAGCAGAAAACATGTTAAAAATATAGCCACTGATGGAGGGTTGATGTGCTTAATGAATCCTTATTTTTTTAAAGCTCCAATTGATAGGATTATTTTTAAAGTTCACACTAAAAGCGGAGTTTTTAAATAATCTAGATGATATTTTTGGATAAATAATTGCATTTCAAAAAAAAAACTAGACAGAGAATATCTTGAAGGCTAGGCATCTCATATATACATTCTGGGGTGTCCTAGTCCTGTTGTTGTGAGGTAAACCATTTTTGAAAGTAGCTATTTCTCTGAGGCAGTCTCCTTAACCCTGTTATTTTTTATTTGTCTGAATAAGCAGGAATAATAGATTGCAAGATGTTGTGTCACCTGAGTGAGATTTGTCAACTGATAATTCATTTGAAAATTGGTAGCAATTTATGAATTTGTGACATTGGCTGACTGATGAAAACATCTAGAGTTTGCTTGATTCTCATTGTCACACTTTCTTCTGATGACTCAAAAAAAATAGTCTCAGAAAAGATTCTGAAGGATTCTTTCACCAGGAGTTATGAAACAAACAAAAAGCCCCCCAAAAATAAAAATCTGTGAGAAGCATAATTTTTCCTTGATGATAATATGATTAGTATTTGAAAGTCCTTTTCATCATTAATATTAACTTATTCAGGGTTCCAGGGAAATACTAGTACTGCTAGAAACAATAAAGTTCAATAGCATCTTAGTTTGGGGAAACTATTACAGAAGAAACAATAATTATACCACAAGGTAAATTCATTGTAAATGCCATTTTGATTTTAATTGCCTTGCATAGGGTAACTCAGTACAATTTATTTCAACAAATATTTTTAGGTTACCGAGCTATGTTCCAGGCCCTGAGAATAGTGCTGGGTATTCAAAAACTAAACAGAAACACTATCTTCTCTACATTCAATTTGGGAGATACAAGTACACACTTAAGTAAATGGAAAGTATATATAGAAAGCAAACATTAGAATATAAGCCTTGGTGCAGGGAATAGAGGGAAGGTCTAGGAGTTGGGAAAATCAGGTTTCATGATTCTCCTCTGAAACATAATAATTGTGTGACTGGGAAGTCAGTAAATTCTTGATACTCCAAGCAACTCTCTGAGATAATAAAATGCCCAAAAGTTACATAAAGAATAACAGATGGATAATTCTATCAGATAGAAGACAATAGTAGTGTATATGTAGGCAAAAAGGATTAAAGAAAAGAATGGTCTTTTGTGGAAGGTTGAATTTGAACCAAATCTTAAAGGAGGCCAGTGAGTGAAAAGGCATGCATTCAGGACATTGATAAAAATTTATAATATTAAATGTCATTGCTCAATAGATTGGTAAAGATATGAGTAGGGAGTTTAAGGAATAAATCCAAATTATCAGCAAATATGAAAAAAATGCCCTATATCACTAATAATTAGAGAAATGCAAATTAAGGCAACTCTGAGGTTTTACCTCATAGCTATTAAATTGGCAAGATGAAAAAACAGGAAAATAACAAGTTTTAGAAGGTGATAGAGAAAAAACAGGCATACAAATGCTGTGTTGGTGAAATTTTAAATTGCTCTAAGCATTCAAGAAAGCAGTTTGGAACTATGCACAGAAATGTACCAAATTCTGCATGTCATTTGGCCAAGAAATTGTATTGCTATATCTATACTCCAAAGAATTCAAATAGAAAGGAAAAGGATTTATTTGTACAAAATTATTTATAGCAGTTCTTTTTGTAATAGCCTCAAATGGAAAACAAAAGGTGTGTCCTATTGAGGAAAAGCTAAACCAATTGTGGTATATAGACACAATGGAATATTATTGTACCATAAAAAAGGATGAAATGAACAATTTCAGAGGAACTAGACAGCTATGACCTGATGTAGAAAGAATTGAGCAGAAATAGAAAAACAATTGATGGATTGATAACATTATGGAGTTAAAAAAAAACTTTGAAAAACTTTATACCTCTGAGAATCACAATAATATACTATGAGTTCAAAGGGATGAAGATGAAACATTTCACTCATCTTGTGACAGAGTTGATTAATTTAAAATAAAGAAAGAGAGAAGCATTTTTGGACATAGTTAACATGGTAGTTTGTTTTTGCCAGATTATATGTAATGAGAGGTTTTTCAAATTTGATTTTTCTTTGTTTTATAATTACCTGAATATAAAGATAGGTATTGAGAAGACATTTTGTTATCTTTCAAATTATTCAGTTTTTTTATTTTTCTCCAGTTGCTTGTAAAAACAGTTTTAGTAGAATATTTATCATTTTGCTTTCCCCTGGTTATATATGAAAACAATTTTTAATATTTGTTTTTAAACTTTGAGTTGTATGCATAGGTACTTTTTTTTAAAATCTCTTTGGGGATATAGGTCTATCATCAGTGATGTTGCTTGGTCATAGGCTATTTATGGTTTCATATCCCTTTGAGCATAGTTCCAAATTACTCTACAAAATGATTAAATTAGTTAACAACTCCACTGATAATGTATTAATTTCTTGTTTTTCCTACATCCTCTCCACCATTTATCATTTTCCTTTTTTCTCCTATTAGCTAATCTAATAGGTATGAAGTAATACCTCAAAATTGTTTTAATTTGGATTTCTCCAATCACTAGGGAGTTAGAATGTGTTTTTATGACTATAGATAGCTCTGGTTATTGTATCTGAAGAAAGTTCTTATCATTTGATCATTTATAAATTGGGGGCTCTTATTTATATAAATTTGGCTTATTTCTCTGTATTTCTGAGAAATGAGGCTTAGTTACTATTTCTAATTGTATTTCCATCTATCTGATTCCATCCCCCCAATTACTCCATTCTCTCTCTTCTTCCATCCGCTCTCCTCAAAAATGTTTTGCTTCTAACACCTCCCCCCAATTCTTTAATATAATACTTATGATGTTTTAATAACTCTTGCATTAACTTGACTGTAGCTCTACCATTGTTTCTTTCTGGCTGCTTGCAATTTTTTCTCCTTGACTTGGGAGCTCTGGTATTTGGCTATAATGTTCTGGGAGTTTTCAGCTTGGGATCTCTTTCAGGAAATGATGAATGGATTCTTTCCAGATCTGTTTTACCTTCTGGTTCTAAAATATCAGGACAATTTTGGTTGATGATTTTTTGAAAAATGATGACTAGATTTTCTTTTTTTTTAAATCATGGTAATATTCCAAGTTAATCATTTCTCCAATATTTCATAGTCTTTCATTTTTTTCCATTCTTTTGGTGTGTGTGTGTATGTGCATATGTGTATGTTTTCTCATCATTAGCTTCCATTTGCTCAATTCTACTTTTAAAAGTTTTCTTTTTCCATGGATTTTTGTACATCTCCTTCCATTTCTCCAGTTTTGATTTTTTTAAGGAATTCTTTTCTTCATTGACTTTCTGTACCTCCTCACCATGTGGCCAATCTGTTTTTAAGGTGTTATTTTCTTCAGTCTTTTTTTTTCTCCTTTACTAAGCTTTTGGATTGTTTTTCATGATCTTCTTGCATCACTTTCATTTCTCTTCCCCATTTTCTTCTATCTCTCTTGCTTGATTTTCAAAATGCTTTTTTGAACTCTTCCATAACCTGAGACCAATACATATTTTTCTTGGAGGCTTTGCATGTAGAAGCTTCGAGTTTGTTATCTTCTAAATGTGGGTTTTGCTTTTCCTTATCACCATAGGAACGTTTACGGTCAGAATATTTTTCCATTGTTTATTCATTTTCCCTGCCTGTCATCTGACTTTTAATTTTTTGTTAAATTAATGCTCTGCTTCCAGCATGGAGGGTACACTGTTCCAAGTTCCAGGGATTTTCTATAGTTGTATTCAAAGATACTTCTAGGTACCTGTAAATTTTTCAGTTCTTTCAAGATGGTATGATACAAGGAGAAGTGTTTACTTTGCTCTGGTCTGTGATTGACCACAGACACTCTTGTATTGCCCTGGAACTATGAGGAGAGTTCCTGTTTCATTGTGGCTGCAAGCTCTGATGTGTTAGTACTTCTCTTTACCCTGAGACTGCCATCCAGCAGTGTGACCTGGATCCCATTGTGGACAAAGCAATGGAGTCCTGCCTCAGTACAGCAAAAAAGACTCCTGTAATCTCCTTCTGACTACCTGTTTGAATCCCTTACCATCCGTGGTCTGAGAGCTCTGGAAGACATTGCTGCTATTGCTGATTCAATGTCTCCCAAGGTCTGCTCCTAGTTTGCTGGGGCTGAGCTGGCAAGGTCTGTGCTGTTCTGTACTTTACTCTCACCCAGATGTGACAGAGCTTTCCTGCTGATTTTCTAAGTTTTCGTGGGCTGGAAAATCATTCCCACACCCACCCCCCTCATGTTTTTCAACACTCACCCTTGCAAAACCTTGTGTTTCAGATTTTTCTCCCTTCCCCCCAGATGAGGGGTGTATATGTAATTCAATATAGGTTAAACAGGTGCAAATACACATGTCCACATTATCATGCTTCACAAGAAAAGTGAGCAAAAAGGAAAAAAGAAAAAAAAATGAGAGAAAAAAAAGCAAGAAAACAACAACAAAAAAAAGTGAAAATACTATCTTATGATCCTTATTCATTTTCCAGAATTCTCTTTCGGGATGCAGATAACTCTCCACCACCCCACCACCCCCCCACTCACGTTTTTGTAGGTCCTGCTATCCTACTATTTGTTTAGAGTCATTATTTAAAGGATTTTGGAGGGCTTGGTGGGAGAGCTCAGATAAACCAATCCTTTACACTGTTATCTTGACTCTGCCTCTCCAGGAAGGCATATTAATGAAAAAAATACTTATATTTAAAAATAATCTCTATGATTCTTAATGTAGTATTTAAAAATATTTTTTATTTTTTTATTCACTTATATTTCTCAATATATACCTTTCCTTTCCTTCTCTCACAAAGCCATCTCAAAATAACAAACAATATACATATAGAGGTATTCACAAATTAAAAAAAAAACATTCAACTACACTAATCAACTTTTTGAAAAATTGACATTCTGTGTTCCAACCTCTGTAGAACAGATGGGAAAATGACAAAACAAGGCAATAATAAATATTTAAATGGTTGTGGAAAAACAAGGGCACTAATGCTTCATTTATACAACTGTGAATAGTAAAACCATGGGATGTAATTTGGAATTATGCAAATAACCTAAATAAAACATTCCTACCTTTTAACCCAGAGATTCCACTGCTAGGCATATACTCTAAGGAGGTCATTGACAAAAAAAAAGTACTTTATATATACCAAAATACTTATAGTAGCATTTTATGTTAGAGTAAAGGATTTTTTTTTAAAAAAGTAATTATTCATCAATTGGGGATTGAATGAACAAATTGTAGCACGTTAATGTAATAGAATATTACTGTGTAATGTACAGGAAGCAATGAACAAGATGAATAAAGAGATCATAGGAAGATATGTGTGAATTAACGCAAAATGAAGCAAATCAAGCCAGGAAAAGATCATTCATAAAAACCATGTTAATATAAATCAGGGGTAGGGAATCTTTTTTCTGTCAAGGGCCATTGGATATTTAAAACATCATCAGAGGGTCACACAAAATTATAACATGGAGAACTCAACCAGTGGAAGATTGTTGTAGTTTTAGCTCAACTTTGTCTGCAGCTGCTTTAGCAAAAGATTTCAGGCCTTTTCTGACTCCTGACCTAAAGTTCCTCAATCATTAATGGAAAGAACTACAATTAAAAAAATGTTGCAAAATTATAAAGACAGAATTTGGCACCAAAAGAAGTTATATGACCAGATGATTTTCCAAGTCCTTTGAAGAGGTGGGATGGTTTTATCACAGATGTGGAACACTGAATAGCATCAGATATTTTCCAATGTGCTGATTGCTATTTTTTTTCTCTTCTCTTAAAAAAAAAAATCATTGTAAAGTATGGCTCTCTATGGATTGAGATGGCAAAGGATAAAGTTTGATGTAAGCAATATAAAAACAAAAGATCAATAGAATCTATCTTTGAAAGATGTTAAAACAATTTCAAATCAAGTGTTCTTTTTACACTGTATCATACTGCACATAAATCTTAATCTTTCGGGAACTTCTGCTTTCCTATCTATAAAATGACAGAGCTAGATTCAATGATCTTTAAAGTTTCTTCCAATTCTAAATCTACAAACTTATGATTCCTTAAATTGTCAGAGAGCCATCAGGATCACATTCCCATTGTAAGTTTTTTCTCCAGGTTAAACAATTTTAGGTGGTTAACTCAATGTTTATGTGGTAAAATCAGGACCAGAATAGACTTGAAGTCAAGAACTGGGTTATCTGAAGTTCTAAACTACGCAGATCCAATTCTGGATTGTTGAGTATTATATATAATAAGAAAAGGTGTACATGAAAGAACAAACAAAATTTGAAAGAGTGGGGGGAAGCGGGTAATAGAATCAGAGACTTATTGATTACCTTAATAAAAAGAAGTTAAAATACTTTTGACAGCTAAGTGGCAGAAGGGCAGCTAGATAGAACAGTGGATAAAATGCCGAGTCTGGAATCAGGAACTCATATTTTTAAGTTCAAACATGGGCTCAGAATCTTGGTAGTCTTGTGATTTGAGACAAATTACTTAACCCTCTTTATCTCAATTGTAAAATGAGCTGGAGAAGGAAATGGCAAACCATTCCACTATCTTGGCCAAAAAAACCTCAAATGGGGTCTCATAGAGTCTAACGGGATTAAAAAAAAATGAACACCAAAAAGTACTTTTACAAGACAATGGGAACTCACTTGTATTAAGATAACTTTTTAAAAGAGAGTGAATTGTCAGAGGTACTGTTAGTCAGAACAGTCTTAGTCTCACATTCTAGTCCTATGCATGATATATAGTGATTGTGTGATACCAGGCAACTCATTTAACTTTGCATTTCAAATAAACTGCTATTTAATACTATGAATTATAGAGGTTTTTATCTGAATGGGTAAGGCAGTTTCTTTTTCTTTTTTAAAAAAAATATTTATTTTTAATACACATTGCTTTATGAATCATGTTGGGAGAGAAAAATCAAAGCAAATAAAAACAAAGAAAAAAAGAAGTGAACATAGCACATGTTGATTTATATTCAATCTCCATAGTTTTTTTTCTGGATTCAGATGGCATTTTCTGTTGTGTCTTTATTTACTGAGACCAGACCAATAGTTCCATTGGCACAGAAAAGTCTTGTAAAGACTATAAGCCTATAAGTACCACTACTGAGTCTATATCCCAAAGAAATCATAAAGAAGGGAAAAGGATCCACATGTGCAAAAATATTTGTAGCAGCTTTTTTGTGGTAGTAAAGAATTAGAAAATGAGTAGATGCCCATCAATTGGGGAGTGACTGAACAAGTTGTGGTATATATTTGTGGCTGAACAAGTGAAGGTAATGGAATATTATTGTTCTATAATAATAATGAACAAGCTTTATTTTAGAAAGGCAAGATTTATACAAACTGATACTGACTGAAACAAGCAGAACCAGGAATACATTGCACACAAGAATAACAAGAATGTGTGATGATCAACTATGAAAGACTTGGTCCTCTACTGTGGTTCAGTGATCCAAAGCAATCCCAATAGACTTTGGACAGAAAATGTCATTTGGGGTTTTCTTGGCTGAAATACTTTTGAGTATGTTTTAATCACTGGAATGACCCAGCTTTATTTATTTCCCATTTGGGCAGTGGCTAACTTTTTCAGAGTGAAACACTTACAGATATAGCTCTTTATCAAAGGAAAATGATAGTTTTGTATTCCTCACTGAGCACTTTTTATGTGTTTTCGTGGGCACTAAAACATAGTCAAAATTCAAAAAAAATAAGAAAATGAGATAGTTTTCAAATGTTAAAAAAAAAACTTCCATTAGTTTGTGCTGAAAAAAGTTTCTGCTGTTTCTATGTAAGAAAAGAAAACAAAAATTTAAAAAGACTGGGAACAAAAGTTAAGTCAATGAATAGATGACACTGGATAAACACTTGTTGACTGAGTCGTAGAAAGGATCCTTGGCCCATATAACTTCCAAGGTTTCTTCTGGCCTGGAGATCCTGTGAGTACAAGCCATGGTGAGTCTCTGGAGGCACTCTGTAGTGAGGAGAAAATCTTCTACAGAACAAAAACAAAATAGCCTAATGTCTTTTTCAGGGGATGAAGGAAAAAGAATGAGTAGAAATAATTGATAGATTCTTAATTTTCATTCAGATCTTTATAACTGAAAAAGAAAATATAATGAGGTAGTATAATGGTAATGACTCCGGGAGTCAAAAACCACAGGACCAAGTCTTCATTTTTGACACATATATTGTGATGAGGGCCATTGCTTCATTTCTCTGAAACCCACTTTTCTCATCTGTGAAATGGGGACGATAATAATTAAAACTGCCAGCGCCACTGGGTTACAGAGAGAAAAGCACTTTTTAAACCTTAAATGTTAAAGCAACTCTGCTCAATTTAGGGTCAAAGGACCTCATTTCAAATCCCACTTTGTTCCTCAGTACCTCTGTACTCTCTGGTAGCTCACTCCTCTTGGTCTCATTTTCGTTTTAAGAGTAGGGTTAGGGGACAGCTAGGTGGTGCAGTGGACAGAGCACCAGCCCTGAAGTTGGGAGGACTTGAGTTCAAATCTGGACTCAGACATTTAACACTTCCTAGCTGTGTGACCTTGGGCAAGTCACTTAACCTCAAAAAAGCAAAGTGAGGCAAAGAGTAGGGCTGGATTAGTTGACATCTAAGATGTTGATTATAAAGTTCTTGAGAGCAGGAACTGTTTTATGCTTCTTTTGTATCCCTAGCACTAAGCACAATTCCTGGTATACAGCTGGTACTTCATAAATCTTTACTGATTGATTCATTAATTGATCTAACAATCCTTTAACTCTAATTCTATGATCTTAACTATTGTTGACTTGTAGACACTGACTGTATTTCCTGGCAAAGAAAACAATGAATGAAAGAATTAGGAACTCTGCAAGTTCATGGCATTGTTTTCAAACAGGTAGGAGATATATAAACTATAGCATAAAGGACTGATATTTGGGGATGTCTGTCTTATGTAAATGTATCAACCAAGCTGACCTTTCTATGGGGAGAAAGGCACACTTCCTATTGTTTCTATGCATCCTTAATATTACCTTTTTTTCCAGCAAAAATAATCACCACTTAGTGTATTTCACTTCAATAACATAGGGGAAAAATCATAATCAACAAAATCTATGCTCTCAGTTCTTTATAGAAGAGATGTGAGAATAGTCAGGCAACCTGCTAAAAGCTAACTGATGCCCTAGAGCATTTATTTCATGTTGTCAAAGTTAGTTCAGTGAAGATGAGAAAAATTTCCAGCTAATTTTCTTCTATAAGTGTTTTTATAAGGCTGGAGATTTAGTTCCTGTAGTACTTTTTATGTCAGCTAAAGAAAGCCATGGAAGTTAAGAGAAGGTTCAAGATGAACGTTCTAAGCAGATTAAAATGTGATAGGACCAATTTAAATTATTTTTTATTATGGAATTTTATACATTAGTCAAAGAGGGTAAATAATTTCATCTACTATTACCTAGGCAGATCAGAATCAAAGAATTTGCTTTTCTTCCTTGAATTCTGTAGCCAGCCTTAGAATTGTTCAAAGGCAGAGTAGAAGTTTGTCTAAACCTGCAACTACACTGGCACATTACAGGAAACTACCCAATTTGATTTCACTTTTGGCCACAATATGAAATGCTGCCATCTATCTATTAGAGATTTACAGACACAGTTCTGTTTAGGGTTTTGGATAGTTCCATAGGAGGCAATATGACACAACATAATGGAAAAACCAAACCAAACCAGCAAACAAAAACAAGTTACAGAATGTGGTTTCCACTTGTATCTCTAACAGTCACTTGTGTGACCTTGGGTAAATTTTGAACTTTCCTTGCCACAATGCTCTCATTTAAAAAAATAATAGTAAAAATAATGATGATGATAAGGATAACATTTCTATAGTGCTTGAAGGTTTGTGAAGTTTTTTAATTTTTTTTTAAATTTTCATTTCATTTTCTTTTCAAAATAATCCTGAGTGGTAGGTACTCTTATTATCTCCATGTTACAGATATGAAAACTGAGGCAGACAAAAACTAAGTTACTTGCCCAAGGTCACACTGCTAGTAAATATCTGAGTTGGTATTGAACTCAGCTCTCGCCTACTCTAGGTCTGGGGCTCTAGACATTGCCATAGTTATCTAGGTACTTCTAAGATGAGGTTTGACTAGGTGATCTCTGAGGCCTCTCTCTAGATCTATGAGTCTATGAGCCTACATGCTATTGTTCTTACCTATATTGTATGATTCAGATGTTAGTGGCCACAGACACTTGCCATTCTCTCCTGGAAATTGAACTTGCCATTATTAGAACTATCTTTTTCTTAGGGCATTGTCTCAAGCAAAATCCATAGCAAACCATATGACCAAAATAAAGTTGACAGTCCTTTATCTTTACCTCTTGCTCACTTTGAGATATTTCACAGTCACTTCCAGTTCCAAGATGCAAAGAAGGTTCAAAATAAAGCTAAATCTCAAATTCATCCTTATTCTTTTGCCTCCCACAAAAGAACAAGATACAATGATAGTGAGATCCAGTGTAAATATATACCTGTTGAGATAAGAGAAAAATTTCAGAATATGAGGCTGCCTTAGGAAACTAGAGTTTCATAGTGGAGGAGTACAAGAAACCAAGGAATATTTGGTGTAGTGTTAGGATGTTAGGGGGAGGAGGTGGTAGTGGTGGTGATGGATAGCATACCAAAGAGCAGAAGTCTCTGTTGTCCCTGAGACTAGCCTAATTCACATATAGCAAAACATTCCCTATTCCACTTAACTCTCTCAGTATGGTGTCTGTTTCCTGCAAAAAAAGAAAAAGAAAAGAAAGAAAGAAAGAAAGAAAGAAACTGCATTTTTGAAGGTCTCTAATCACCAAAGTCATTGACCTTTTTCTGGTCTTCACACCTTTTAACTTTTCTCCAATGTTTGTTACTTGTGACCACTCCCTCCTCCTGCTTTCCCATACTCACTTGGAGTTACAGTACAGTATCTTATTTTCCATCTCTTTCGTCAACAAATATATGTTCTCCTATCTCTTCCCTAGTTTTTAAAGTTCTTTCTTCCCTCCTTCCCTCCCTCTCTTCCTTTCTTCTCCCTTCCCTCCCTTCCTTTCTCTCTCCATCCCTCCTTTCTTTCCTTCCTCTCTTTCTTCTTCCTTTCCTTCTTCCCTTCCTTACTTCCTACCTCTCTTCTTTCTTCCCTTCCTCTCTTCTTTCCTCCTTCTATTACATTCTTCCTCCCTCCCTTCCTCCCTCCCTTCCTTTCTCCAATTTTTCTTTCTTCCCTTTCTCCCTCCTTCCCTTCCTTCCACCCTTCCTTTGTTCCTCCCTCTCTTGCTCCCTCCCTCCCTTTCTCTCTTTTACCCTTCCACATTTCCTCCCTTCCTTCCTTCTTTCCTCCCTTCCTCCTTCTCTTCCTTCCTTCCTTCCTTTCCTTCCTTTCTTTTTCTCTTCAATATTGTTCTCTGTTTCTTTCTCTCTGTCTCCTCAACTCTCTTTTCCTCTCACTTTTTTCTTGCACCACAGTCATTATTTCCTGATATAAAACTCTTCCCACTCAAACC
>JAJPUD010001403.1:400528-426806 GCA_023553655.1 Myrmecobius fasciatus | reverse complement strand
ATGGACATGGCTCTCTGCAACAAAGAATTGTCTCAAACCAGTTCCAATTGTTCACTGAAGAAAACCATATACACCCAGAGAGAGGGATATGAAATATGGACCACAACGTAACATTTTCATGATCTCTATTGACATTTGCTCGCATTGTGTTGCCTTTCTCTGATTTTCTTTTTTTTCTTGTAGATAGGATTTTTCTTGCATAACTTGTCAAGCATTTCAACATTATTAACATGTAGTGGACTTCCTGCCATCTAGGGGAGGGGAAGGGACTGGGGGTAAAATCTGTAAAGGAAAGCTTTGTAAAGATCAGTGCTGGGGAACTACCCATACATATGTTATACAAATAAAAAGCTTTAATAAAAAAATATAAAATGAAGTACAGTACAATTATGAGATCCTCTTTTCCCCTAGTATATACTTAGGTACTTTTTGCACAGTATTTTTCCCTTTTATATAAAGTAGGAAGGGAGCTGAGCATAAACTTAGTTCAAGTCAGATTTTGCTTTTCATCAGTGTTTTTACTCATAATTTTCAACCAACTAGAGAGAAATGAAACTAATTTTTAAAAAAAATGATTTCAGAAATTTCAGTGGTAACATTTAAAAGGTTATGAAGGTACAATTTTTTAATGTTTTATTTTACGTAAGATGTTATGAAAGGTAAACTTGCAGGACATCTGATAGTAGCATAAAGAAAATAAGTTAATATGACTTGTTTACATATCTGCTTGTTATCATTTTCCATACCATTGAAGTCACTGAGATTGAACTCCCAATTCTGAGAGGAAAATTAATAATAGCTCTTAAATTGCAAATATCCCCAGTCATATATCATATAAAGTGCAGCCTATCACTGTGAATTACAAAGGTCAGCAGGTGCATTTGGTTGTGGTTGTGGTTTCTGTTACTTATCTTTGAAGTTTCCTACTTCTTGTAACTTACTGTTGAACAGAGCACTTTTTATTTATTTATTTGTTCGTTTGTAAAGACCAAATTCATGACTTGACAAGAAGCTTAGTGCTGCTTTCTTTGTTGTCAGATACACCTTCCTATTGGATCTGAGATTCTTGTACAAGATTTTGAATCTTACCTAATGCTTATTAGTTACTTGACTCTGGGCAAGTCACTTAACCCAAGTTATTTTGAGAAGAAGGAGATGGAATATATTCTTAAACAAGAGGAGAAAATTCTATAAAAAGAGCTCAGCATTGATGGTTGAGTTTTGTAAAGAAATTTGAAGCACTAAACCACTTATAAAGAAGTAGACTTGAGATTTCTAGCCCAGAATAGAGGGTTAATTTTCAAAATCAAGATACACAATAAACGTCATCTAAATATTCTATTATATACCTTGGTTTAGGATAAAATTCTAGATTATTTCTACTTAAACCAAAAGTTTAAAATATATTTGATGCATCCCCATCTCCTGGGGGAAAGAAAAAGAATTTGAGTCTTCCTGGTGAGAGTTCTTAGATTGGATGATTTGTGTTAGAAGTATAAGCCACAATCTCTACCCTCATTCTAAAAGGGTAGAGAAATTCTGTGTGAATGCAAATAATCAATGTAAAATAGGCAAAAATATTTCATTTACGCTGACTAGAAATGGCATAGGACAAAGCCCTGGTTAATTGCCAAAGTGATGAAATAATTTCTTACTTGGATGGTTAAAGAAAGCAGGGGAAGATTTGAAGTTGGATTTGGGTCCTGTTAAATTTCCATAGGAAAAAGTCAGGCTGACATTCCCAGTGGCTACTTTGGTCTCCTCCAAAGGATAGTCAGTCTAGGTATATTAGGAGGACAGTGAATAAGACATTTGGGATAGAGTGAAGCATTTGTAAAAGTGAATACTTTGAGGATAGGCTGATGGGTGTGAGATTCTGAAAAACATTGAATGTACTAGTAAGGAATTTGGGCTTCATCTTGGGAGAAATAGAAAATTCTAACAATGGACGACATTTAGATGCTTGTCACCACCAATCCCCACCCCTACCCCACATATACACAAGAAAACTTTAGAAGAGAAAGATCTTACAACTGAATGGCAGGGAGTTGGGGTGGGAAGCAGAGCAAAAGAATGGATCTGGGAGAAGGAGCATTGTGTATAAGGAACAGCAAGGAACTCAGAGCTTCTAGATTGGTGGTCACAGGAAGGAGATCAATGTGGTAAAAGAGTGGAAAGTGATCAGTCACCAGGGACAAATGCTGCAGATGTGTCAGGAAGCATGAAGATTTGAGAAAGTCAATTCTTCCAGTAGATGCGCTTAAAAGGTATCCTTGCCCCATTGGTTGTTTTTTACTGAAAACCAGGGTCCTTGACTAGATGGCTTCCAGATCTTGCTTAACTTGTCTTTTCCAGTGATTAACTATGTATTTTTAACCAATACTAAATACTTTTAATGATTATTGATTTATAATAGTTTAAGTGTTGATTTTTCCTTTTGTTCCTTCTTTTAAGAAAGTATTTCCCTGGGGATCATAGGCCTTTTTATAATTATTTTGTCTCATTTTATAACATAATCATTTGGTAATTTGGCATAGCGCGAGGTGAACGATATTATTTACAGTGTCATCATTTTTATCATTTTGAAATGGTCCAATTATGAACAATAAACATCTGTCCAATTATTTAAACCATCTTTTATTTCTGTGTAGAATGTCATGTTGTTTTATTTGTATATATTTTGAGTATGTCTTGGTAGTTCATCTGACAGATATTTAATGCTTTTTATAATTATCATAAGTGGAATTTCTTCTTTCTTGTCAAGTGTTGTTTTTAATAAATGGAAAGTGATTATTTTTGTGGGTTTATTTTATATTATGGTACTTGCCAGAAGTTATTCATTGTTTCTGCATAAAAAAATTAATTATACTTAAGAGAAGAAGAGAATCCATCAAATGGGGGAAAACACTTTTGTATCAAATTTCTATGAAAAGGGTTTGTTATGAAAGACTTATTTAACAGTTGGCATACAGGGTGTCTCAAAAGTCTCAGGATATAGTTTTAAGCTTTAGTTGCTTAATTATGTTATTTAGTCTCCATTTAAAATTCTTTTTTCCAATGCCACTTTTTGATTGTAGTTTTTACTCTATTGTGGTCAATAAAAGATTAAATAATGGTTCTGGCTTTCCATGTATGTTTGTTTAAATAAAAACATGAAAGAACAATAAATAACAATGCTAAATAATGTGTGTCAAACAATAAATCACAAAACAATAGTTAATTTTCTCAAAATAACTACAGTAAGCCAACATACTAGAATACTTGGAATGCAGCCAAAGCAGCAGTCTTTTGGGGGAAAGTTTGTATCTCTAAACACTTTTATCAGCAGAACAGAGGAAACACAGACCTCTGAATTGGTCTTACTACTAAATAGCCAAATAAATATTAAAATAGCCAACATATACACCATTATTAAAAATGAAAGAGCGCCAACTACTAACATTAGAAAGAAAAAGATTTCTCAACAAATGAAAAAGTAATTGAAATCATTAGAGGGTACTTTGCCCATCTACATTCCAAGAAAACTGATGATGTAAATGAAATGAATGAATATTTTTTTAAAAAACATACAAATCCTAGATCAACAGAATAAGAAATGCAGGATTTTTATAAACAAATTTTTGCCATAAATGATTTTCAAAAGAAGGACCAGGACCATTACCTTGATTTTCGAATTAATTGTATTAAACCTTCATTGAGCTATCGATTCTGGAATTGCAGAAATAGGAACATAAGAAATCCTACCAAATTCTTTCTGTGACATAAATCTAATCTTAATACATAAACCGGTTAGAATTAGTAACAATTAAACTATAGACTACTATCTGTGATAAGGATCAGTACAAAAAACTGAAATAAAATTTTAGCAAAGAAGCTACAACAATATGTCTGAATAGGATATCCAGTTTTGTTTTATAACAAGAATGAAATGTTGGTTCAATATCAGGAAAATTATAAATATCCTAGGTTATATCAATAAGAATGATTTTCAAAGTAAGTGTGTCGGTAGGTACAGGGAAAAAACTGTCAAAATTCAATATCCATTTGTCTTGGGGGAAAAAAAGCAGAAAAATAAATAGATACTATGTTAAATATTATCTGTAAAGAGTGCATTATATGTAATGGGGATAAATTAGAGGCCTTTCTAGTGACATTAGGAGTAAATCAAAGAACTCTTTAATAACTATTGTTACTTAGTACAGTACTGGAAATATTAGGTCAGATAACTAAAAGAAATTGTGGTAATAAGCTTAGGGAAAAGAGAAATAAAATGATCCATTTTTTAAATGACATGAGAGTTTACTTACAGAATGTTAGAGGATTAGTTAAATATTGATTAAAACATTTCTGAAAAGCTGCAGAAAATATAATAAATGGGAAGGGAATAAATATTTATGTACTATCTGCTACGTGCCATGTATTCTTCTCAGTGCCTTACAAATAGTATATCAGCAACCCTGAGAATAAGTGGCATTATTATCTCTTTTATGGTTGAGATGAGTGAGACATGCAGAAGTTAAGGGACTTTCCCTCTGTCATAGAGCTGATAAATATCTGAGGCCAGATTTGAATTTGGGTCTTCTTGGAGCTCTACTAAACCACTATAGTGCCTCAAAATCCTCATAAAACATCAGCATTTATCTTTATTACCAATGAAATTCAAGAGAGAGAAGAAAATTTTCTTTTTAAAATTACCACAAAATGCTTTAAATATTTGGTTGTCTACATACAAAGAACCATCTGATTATAGTTGGCCAGAAAACACTTATATAGATGTATAGATCTAATAAAGTCATCTTGTTTAGTTTTTCTTTTTTGAATTTAATATTTTATTTTTCCCTAATTACTTGGAAAAGCAATTTTCAATATTCATTTTTATAGTTCAATTCCAAATTTTCCCCACCATCCTCATTGAAAAGGCATACAATTCAATATAACTTATATAGGTGTATTCACACACGATATATTTTCATGTTAGTCATATTATAAAAAAAAACATAGACCAAAATAAAAACCCTGAGAAAAACCAAGAAAGAAAAATACATGTTTTTATATGAAATCAGACTCTCTCGATTCTTTTTCTGGAGATAGCATTTGTTATCATAATTCCTTCAGAATTGTCTTGGATCATTGTGTTGATAGAACAGCTAATGTCATTCACAGTTAATAATCTTACAATACTGCTGTTACTATGTGCAGTGTTCTCCTGGTTCTATTTATTTCATTTTTCATTAGTTTATATAAGTATTTCCAGGTCTTCCTGAGAGCATCCTAGTCATTATTTCATATATCACAATAGTATTCCTTCACTATCATATACCACAAATTGGTCATCCATTCTCAAATTGATGGGCAATCCCTCATTTTCTTTGTTACCAGAACAGAGCTGCTGTATATATATTTGGGAATGTTCCAAATTGCTCCACGTAATGGTTGAATCATTTCACAGCTCCACCACAGTGTATCAGTATCTCAGTTTTCCCATATCCTCTCCAGACATTTGTCATTTTCCTTTTCTTTCCTATTAGCCAATATAATATGTATGAGATATTACCTCTGTATTGTTTTAATTTGCATTCCTCCAATCAGTAGTGATGTAGAGCATTTTTTCAGTGTATGTCTATAGATAACTTTGCTTCAATTAAAAACTGAATTGGTATATTTTAATCATTTGCCAATTGGAAAATGGCTTCTATTTTTTATAAATTTGTCTCATTTTTCTACATATTTGAGAAATGAGACCTTTATCAGAGAAATTTGCTTCAAATTTTTTTTCAAGTTATATTTGATAATTGTATTTTCCTCCATGCTATTCCCCCCATTTATTCTATATTCTCTCTCCTTTCACCCTGTCCTTATTCAAAAGTGTTTTGCTCCCGACTACTATGTTCCCCAATTCACCCTCCCCTTCATAAGCACCACAACCTCTCTTATCCCCTTCCCCTCCTACTTACTTGTAAGGTAAGATAAATTTGTATAACCGAGTGTGCATGTTATTCTCACTTTGAACTTATTCCAATGAGAGTAAGGCCCAAGCATTCTATGTAACTTGCCCCATTTTCCTCTCCACTGTAAAAGCTCTTTCTTGCCTTTTATGTGAAATAATTTATCTCCTACCTGTGCATTCCTCTTTCACACCTGAATTTTATTTTATTTTTTAGATATCCCATCATATTCAATTTATACCTGTCTAATCTGCTCTAATAATGAGAAAGTTACAAGTATCTTTCTCTGTAGGAATGTAAACAGTTTGACCTTATTAAGTCCTTTTGATTTCCCTTTCCTCTTTGCCTTTTTATGTTTCTTGGATATGGAAGTCATATTTTCTCTTTAGCTTTGGGCTTTTCAGCAGGAATATTTGAAAATCTTCTATTTTGTTGAATGTACATTCTTCCCCCCCAAAAAAAATTACCCAATATTGCTGGATAAGTGATTCTTAGTTGTAATCCTAGCCCGTTTGCCCTTGGGAATATCGTATTCCAGGCCCACAGATCCTTTCACTTAAGAAGCTGCTAAAACTTGTGTTATCCTGACTGTGGCTCCATGATACCTAAATTGTTTCTTTCTGGCTGTTGGCTGCATTTTTCTTCACCTGGAAGATCTGGACTTTGGTGATAACATTCCTGGGAGTTTTCATTTTAGGATCTCTTTCAAGAGGAGATTGGTAGATTATTTCAATTCTTTTTTCATCTCTGGTTCTAGAATATCAGGGGAGTTTTTCTTGATAATTTCTTGAAAGATGATGTATTATAGACTCTTTTTGTTGATCTTGACTTTCAGGAAGTTCAATAATTTTAAGTTGTCTTTCCTGGATTTCTTTTCCAGGTCACTTCTAATCGAGTAATGTACACAGTTATTGTGTTTTCTACTAAGTTATTTCTACCTATTTTTTTCATTCTTTTGGTTTTGTTTTATTTTTTTTTCTTGATGTCTCATAGAATCATTAGCTTCTACTTGCTCATTTCTGGTTTTTAAGGGGTTGTTTTCTTCAGTGAAATTTTGTACCTCCTTTTTCATAAGGAGATTTTTTTTCTTTACTGAATTTTTGTACCTCTTTTTCCATTTGGCCAATTCTGCTTCTCAAAGCACTTTTTTCCTCATTAGATTTTTGTACCTCTTTTACCATGTGTTTTATTCTGTTTTTTATAATGATATTTTTTCAAGATATTTTGTGCCTCCATTTTTTCAAGCTTATTGACTTTTTTCATGATTTTCTTGCATCAATCTCATTTCTCTTCCCAATTTTCCTCTATCTTTCACTTGTTTTTAAGAACTTATTTTGAGCTCTTCCATGGCCTGAGACCAATTCATATTTTCCTTGGAGGCTTTGTGTGTAGGGATTCTGACTTTGCTGTCTTCTGAGTGTGTGCTTTGATCTTCTTTGTCATCAAAGTAACTTTCTGGAATTAGATTTTTTTGGTGGCTCATTTTTTAGCCTATTTCTTCACTTGACTTTTAACTCTATGATAAAGCGGAACTCTGCTTCCAAGGAGGCAAGGTGAACTGTCCAAAGCTACAGAGGTTTTTGTTGCTGTTTGTGAAGATTCTTCTAGGGAGCAGCAAGTTTTCAGTTTTTCCATGAGGGTATTATTAAGGGAAAGGTATGTTTACTCCTCTCCTAGCCTGTTCTGTGGTCTGTGAGTGACCACAAGCATTCTTTTCTGCCCTAGTATAGTGTTCAGAGTGCCCCACTTCACTGTGGCCACAAGCTCGGGTGTACTAGTATTCTTTCTTGTCCTGTGACTGCTACTCAAGACTGGAACTTGGATCCAAGTATAGGCAAAGCAATTGAGTCCGATCCCCAGTGCCTAGCAAAGAGACCTCTGTTATCTCCTTCTGACTAGTTGTTCAACTCCTTATCAACTTTGGGCTGAGATTTCCAGAAGCAGCTGCTGCAGATGCTGATTCAGTCACCCCCAGTGCCTGCTCCTAGTTTGCCAGAGCCTGGTCTGTCTTGGTGTACACCCTGAAGTTGATTGGGCTCTATCTTACCTGGTGAGAAGGACCTTGCCTGCCAAACTTCTAAATTGCCTTGGGCTAGAAAATTGTTTTCACTTTATTCTTTTGTTCAGAATTTGTTTTAGGGCATTATTTAAAAGTCTTTGGAGGAGTTTCAGTACAGCTCAGTCAAGTCCTTGTCTTTTGTCTGCCATCTCAGCTCTGCCCTCTTTCTAATTAGAGACATATGACTTGCTTATGGGTAGTTTGAGCCAATGTGATGGAAAATAACCCCAAAATAATGTATATATTAAGTTCTGTACCACTCAAAGTACCAAATGTTTACTATGTAGAGAGAAACAAATTTTTTAAAGTAATTAAATTTATCTGAAAGGACAAAAGTTTATAAATACATGAAATCATGAAAAAAGTAGAAGGTCGGTCAATGGGTACCAAATATTCATCTTAGCAATCACCTAGGCTCATAGTGTAGATGTTAAACTTGACTCCTGTCATCTACTCACCCCACATATGTAATTTGTTGCCAAATCTTCCTGTTAGTACCTTCTCAACATCTGTCATTGTCTTCTTGCCACTGACAGATTGTCACGAGCCTATTTTTCACCCTTAGCAGCTCTTGCTTGTACTGTTGCAATAGGCATCTAATTGATCTTTCTGTGTTAACTTTCTCCTCCCTCTAATCCATCCTCCACTCAGCTTTTTTTTTTTGGAAGCCCAGTATTTGGGCATGTTCCTGTCCTGTTCAGTGAGCTCTGGGAGCATTTTTTACAGATCTTTTCTGGGCTTTGCACCCACTTCCCTGGTGCCCAGTTTCTGCCTTTGTGAAATTACCTTCCACCTATTTTGTAGCCTCCTTTGCTTTTCAGTTATTTAGTTGTTGTGTCCTTTATTTAAGAGGATGGTTCTTGAGAGTGGGAAATGTTTATTTGTTGCTTCCCTTCTTCCTTTTTTGTTTTGTCTTTTTCCTGCCAAAAATTCTTTCATTTCTTTTAGTCCTCACCTTTTAGAAATAATGTATCTTTAATTGTAAAGTACTTAGCAAAATGTCTTATTCATAGTAAGCACTAAATAAATGTTAGCTATTATTATTGTTGTTGTTTAGAAAACATATTTATTGAATGATTTAACATGCTAGATTGAAGATGGTGAGGCATGTATGAAATAACAATTGGATTTACTGATCCTATCTTGACACCATCTTGTGCATGTTGGGTAATAAGCAATTTATTTTTATAGTGTTCAGCAAACGTTATTGAGAATCTCTTCTACTTTTTGCCATCTCATTGGTTCACATTTAATAGTGGTGGAATCATCTGGATGAATGTATGTTAGGATAAATATGTACATTTTTTTTCTAGTTTAGAAAACAAATCAATTTTTAAGAAATGAAGCCAGGACTATTACTGATATTATGTCTCTTTGAAACCTGATACCCCAGGGTAGATGCACTGCTTTGTGTTGGACTATTATTTCTGGGGAATTATTTCAAATAAAATTAACTTTAATATTTGATATTTCATTTTTTCTTTTTGTTCAGCTAGTTAGCTTTCCTTGACTTCATTTTACTCATTTTAATTGTGCACTTGTGAATACTGAATCACTGACAATTTCACTTCAAAATCATCTCTTTCCTTCAAACTTGATCATCTTTTTTTTATTTAAACTTATTATTTGCAAAGCATATGTATGGACAATTCTTCAACATTAACCCTTACAAAGCTTTCTGTTACAAATTTTCCCCCCTACTCCCCACCCCTCCCCTAGATGGCAGGATATCTACTACATGTTAATTATGTTAAAATACTTGACAAATCGAATATATGTATACGTATTTCCACACTTATCATTGTTGTGCAAGAAAAATCGTATCTACAAGAAAAAAAAATCAGAGAAAAGAAACACAATGCAAGCAAACATCAATTGAGAGCATGAAAGTGTTATGTTGTGGTCCACATCTCATATTCCTCTCTCTGGGTGTATATAGCTTTCTTCACTGAACAATTGGAACTGGTTTGAGACATTTCATTGTTGAAGAGAGCCATGACCATCAGAATTGATCATCATATAGTATTGTTGTTGCTGTGTTTAATGTTCTCCTGGTTCTGCTGATTTCACTCAGCATCAGTTCATGCAAGTCTCTCCAGGCCTCTCTGAAATCCTCCTGCCGGTCGTTTCTTACAGAACAATAATATTCCATAACATTCATATACCATAATTTGTTCAGCTATTCTCCAATTGATGGGCATCCATTCAGTTTCCACAAACTTGATCATTTTCTTAAGAGGTTTGGATAATTTTAAGACAAATCAGAGGAAAGATCCTGAAATGTTGCCTGGACAAATATTGTCTCTGTATAGGCTCAAAGAAGATTTTTTTAGCCTGTTGTGGTGAACTTTCAAATATGACTTTATGGTGGCCAAAAGGAAGGTGTTGGTTTGGGAATTATATTATCTTCCTTGATAGGAAACCTTGCTGTGGAAACTTTCTCCATTGACATAATGATAATATAGAGTGTTGGGGAGTTTCCAGGGATACCAAGAATTTCAGTGATTTGCCTGTAGTCACCTGGCTATTTTGTATTGAGGCAGGAGGAAAACTTTGGACATCTTGAATCTTAGGCCAATCCTCTGCTTACCATTAATTATTACATTGCCTCATATATAGTTAGCAAGCATTTATAAAGTAACTACCATAGGCCAGATATTTTTCTCTGTTTTAGAAAGACAAAACTAAAATTGAAACATTGCCTCAAAGAGCTTACATTTTAAAGGCGGGGGGGCAGAATATAGTGTAGGTATAAGTATTTATAGAAAATACACAAAATAAATGCAAGGTATATGCAAAGAAGGCACTAAATCTTGGATGGAAAACCATTCTAGTCTTCATTTAGCAGGTCGTGCTTGAGCCAATCTTAGAGATAAAACAGAGATTCTAAAAAGTGGGAGTGAACATTTCTAAAATATATAGAGAATTGTCTCATATTTATAAGAATTCAAGCCAGTCTCCAATCGATAAATGGTCAACGGATATGAACCGACGATTTGCAGATGATGACATTGAAACTATTTCTAGTCATATGAAAAGGTGCTCCAAATCACTACTGATCAGAGAAATGTAAATTAAGAAAACTCTGAGGTACCACTACACACCTGTCAGATTGGCTAAAATGACAGGAAAAGGTAATGACAAATGTTGGAGGGGATATGGGAAAACTGGGACACTGATACATTGTTGGTGGAACTGTGAATGGATCCAACCATTCTGGAGAGCAATTTGGAATTATCCTCAAAAAGTTATCAAACTGTGCATACCCTTTGACCCAGCAGTGTTTCTATTGGGCTTATATCCCAAAGAGATCTTAAAGGAAGGAAAAGGCCCCACATGTGCAAGAATGTTTGTGGCAGCCCTTTTTGTAGTGGTAATGAACTGGAAATTGAATGGATGCCATCAATTGGAGAGTGGCTGAACAAATTATGGTATATGAATGTTATGGAATATTATTGTTCTGTGAGAAACGACCGGCAAGATGATTTCAGAGAGGCCTGGAGAGACTTGAATGAACTGATGCTGAGCAAAATGAGCAGAACCAGGAGATCATTATACACAGCAACAACAATACTATATGACGATCAATTCTGATACACATGACTCTCTTCAACAATGAAATGCTTCAAACCAGTTCCAATTGTTCAGTGAAGAAAGCCATATACACCCAGAGAGAGGGATGTGAAATGTGGACCACAACATAACTTTTTCATGCTCTCTATTGATGTTTGCTTGCATTATGTTTCCTTTCTCTCATTTTTTTTCTTGTAGATACAATTTTTCTTGCACAACAATGATAAGTGTGGAAATATGTATACACGTATTTGATTTGTCAAGTATTTAACATAATTAATATGTAGTGGATTTCCTGCCATCTAGGGGAGGGGTGGGAAGTAGGGGGGAAAAATTTGTAACAGAAAGCTTTGTAAGGGTCAATGTTGAAGAATTACCCATATATATCTTTTTTTTTTTTTTTTTTGCTTTTTGCTGAGGCAATTGGGGTTAAGTGACTTGCCCAGGGTCACACAGCTAAGAAGTGTCTTGAGACCAGATTTGAACTCAGGTCCTCCTGATTTCAGGGCTAGTGCTCTAACCACTGTGCCACCTAGCTGCTCCCCCCCCCATATATATCTTTTGCAAATGAAAAGTTTTAATAAAAATAAAAAAGAAAGGAAAAGTGGGAGTGAAGCTTATGTACTTTCCAGGTGTAAAGGACAGCCAACATAAAGGCAAAGAGATGGAAGATAGATCATGGGAGAAGCAGCAAGAAGGCTAATCTGACTTAACCTAGAACACTGGAAAGAGAGTATTGTTAAGTCAGCACTCTTTTTTCTATCCCCAAGGTTTAGCACAGGGCCTAGCCTATACAGTAGTGCCAAATAATTGCATATTAATTGTTTGACTTAACTTTTCTGGGTCTCACTTTTCTCATCTATAAAATGAGGGAGTTGAACTAGATAGCCTTCAAGGTTTGAGGCCCCTTCCATTTCTGAGTCTCTGATTTTCCTTGCATTATTATGTTATGCAATCATGGAACAGAGACAGTTTTCTAGTGCTGGCATGATAACAACCAAGTGAGGCAATGTAAGTAGGGCACTTCTGAGCATCTCAGAACATTGCCATATTCTCTGTCCAGTGCTCCAGGAGAAGGATACATTCTTTATTTTTGCATATTTTCCATTTAAAGTGATTTGAATATCAGTCTAACTATCCTTGGCTCTGAAAATAAGTAGTTCCTCTTTAGTGAAGGAGGACATTTTTCCAGTTATCTTTCTCTGCCCTTACTAGAGTAGTTCTATTGTGGCAGCTCACCTCATTTCTGTTTTTTGACCTTGTGTCACAGACGGAATTATGTCACTATCAACTTGGGCTCCCTATAGCCTACCTCAATTCCTTCTTAAAGAAATACAAGAAACTGTGGAGTATCAAATGACTGTCCACTTCTCCTAATGGCATTTGACTTTTTACTTTGCATGGAAATAAATTTTGTAATCAATGAGCCATTGAAACAGAATCTATTTTAGCAAAAAAAGGCAATGTACCAGAAGTGCTATTTGTACCATTCCCTGCGAGGACTCTCCAAATGCAGATGCTAACACACGCATGGGCCACATGTTTTCAGGTCATCAAAAGAGTGTGAGCGTTTTTTAAGAAGATTTTGAATTTCAGCGCCATTATGTAAAAGCCTTTATGATTTGTGATTTTCTTTAAGTACAAATTGGGACAGAAATAGAATAAAAGATGGTTGGCACCAAAAGTGTATTTTTTGATAAATATCTTTTGACTTAATTATAAATCATAAAAATTAATTTAGAAATGATAGATTCCTTCTACAAATAAGATCATGACATTTGTGGGAGTTGTTTTACATGCGTAATGTATTCAATTACTTTTCTTTTTTAATTATAGGAGTTGTAAACCTGTATTAATATAGAATGCAGAATTAGAAGGCTTTGAGAGGAATTTAATTGAACTTAAATTAAAAAATGCTTAAGTCCCATGTGTTGTTGTCTGGACTAGAAAATGGATGGTGAAGTTTGAACTTAAGAGACTGGAGAATGGGCAGGGCTTCGTGACTGATTGGATGCCTGGCATGGAAAAGGTAGAGAAATAAAAAATAATCTTGAGATTGAAATCTGGAGAATACTAAATAGTACCTTTTCTATAGAACTTTAAAGCTTGCTGAGTTCTTTCCTTCTATTCTCCTGTGAAGTAGGTAATAGTAACACTGTTATTCCCATTTTATAGATGAGAAACTTGAAGCTCAGTGAGTCAACATTGAATCTATGGTCCTGCGGCTAGTACCTTGGACCCAGAATTTGGCTGCTGTCTTTCTTAATTCTGCTTCCAGGCTGCCAATTTCTAATTGGGAAAATGGTTGTGACACTGACCAAAAATAAAGGGGAAATTGAGAAAATGAACATATCTGAAGAAAATACATGCCTTATTTTTTAGAGTTTTTTTTGTTTTTTTGTTTTTTGTTTTTTAAAGAGTGCTGGGATATCAAAATGGAAAATTCCCTACAGGTAGCTGGTGACTTTGGAATTAGTCCATGGGTCAGGGAAAGAGATTTAATGGAAGAAAAGTGAAGAAGCTTCCCCTCCTGGGAGTATAACAACTTGATGTGCACTACATCATATTATACACTATTATCACAATGACAGTGTTGGATAGAGCAATTAGTTCTAGAAGCTTCAAGCTAAAGAGTTGTATGATGAGGGGTACCTGGTTAGAAAGGCAAGGGATTCAGTGGAGAGACATCCAGAGAGTGCAAGAACAGAAGTAGAGAGAGGCAGATTAGCTCCAGGGTATACTTGCAAAAGGGGAAGGTAGGAGCAAGGTGACAGGTTGGGTATGAATCCCTAAGGCTGAGCTCTCATAATGCGAAATAGTCAAGTTTGCTACATTATGCCAAGCTTTGATAATATTCCTCCACATTGTATTGAGAGAGCTTTTTAGTTGGGTCAGCATTATGCAAGGTCTGGTGATAAAACAGAAAATTGTCTCTAATAATTTTTTTTTATTATTTTTGGAGACTGAGTGTCCATATCTTTCTCAAGCAGCCATTCCTGGTCCCTATCTTCTACTGGTAAGCTCAGGGATTTTGAACTTTTCTCATTTCTGACCTGAACCACTCCTCCCCTCCTTATCTTAATGGCTGTATGTTCTGCAGGCCCACTGTGTTCTTGCTGCTCTTAGTGGACACAGCCATTTGTCTTTAGCCCTATGGTGTCTCTAAAGTCCTTAGTTCAAGTGATCATGGCCTTAGCCTGTCCCAGCAACAGGGATTACTGGTGACTGTCAATAAACATAGCTGCTCTCTTCAGTACCATAGAAATCTCCTCCACCAGCACACAGTAGAATACTATGTCTTAGGAGTTTCCAAAGCCATAAAGGTTCATATCGCAGTTCATAACCCAGGGGTCAGTGTTTTGAGCATGCATCTGTCTAAAGTTAGACTGTTTCTTAGGCAATAGACCTAGTTCATTGATGGCCATTGTGCCACCTTTGCTGTGACGTTTGGCCATAGGCCCTGGGAGGTTGAATGCCTTACATAGAGTCATAGAATTTATATGTTAAAAATGGCACTCTAAATCAAGTCTTTCAGGCTTTTAGGCCTGCTTCTTAATCCTCTCCTCATTCTTAGAGGTAAAGGCAGTGTTATTGCGCTCTTACAGCAGACAAATGATGGCTTCGTGAAACACGTCTGTGTTTTATGAGTTAGAGGTACTATTCTACTTTAAAACTGTTTAATTATAAGGATATCACTGAAGAAGGCCATATACACCCAGAGAGAGGGATGTGAAATGTGGACCACAACATAACATTTTTATGCTCTCGATTGATGTTTGCTTGCATTGTGCTTCCTTTATCTGATATTCCTTTCTTGTAGATACGATTTTTCTTGCACAACAATGATAAGTGTGGAAATATGTATACATATATTCGATTTGTCAAGTATTTTAACATAATTAACATCTAGGAGATTTCCTGCCATCTAGGGGAGGGGTGGGGACTAGGGGGGAAAAATCTGTAACAGAAAGCTTTGTAAGGGTTAATGTTGAAGAATTACCCATACATATGTTTTGTTTTTGTTTTTTTTTTTTTGCTTTTTGCTGAGGCAATTGGGGTTAAGTGACTTGCCCAAGGTCACACAGCTAGGAAGTGTCTGAGACCAGATTTGAACTCAGGTCCTCCTGACTTCAGGGCTGGTGCTCTAACCACTGCGCCACCTAGCTGCCCCCCCATACATATGTTTTGCAAATAATAAAAAATACATGCTTATCAATTGGGAAAAAAAATTATAAGGATAACTGGCTATCTATACAAAGCCTGTAGAGATTGGAGAGAACTTGGTGTACCCTCAAATATAGTAGGTACTTTCTTGCTACTGTCTGACTTCATGCTGTTTTGCCTTCAAGAAATGTTCTTTTGGTTCTCAAAACGGTGTTCGTTCTTCAAAGTATAGAGTAAATGTGATTTCTTCCATGATACTTCTCCTGATCCCTCTGAGCTAGAATTGTCTCCTTCCTTTGTGCTTCTGTAAACTTTCCCCCCGTTTAAGGATGTTTTCCCATCTATACTATTTCATTTAGTAGTTTCATTTATCAGCTCTATACAGATGATTGTCACATATACTTTTTTTTTTATCTCTGATGACACCCCAGTTTCACATTTCCAAGTGTCTCTTAACACATCTTGGACTGGATGTCCCATAAAGATGTTAAAACCCAACATGTCCAAAATCGAACTGATTAGCTTTTGCCTTACTCCTTAAGCCTCCCCTCTTCAAAGCTTCCGTATTACTGTGCAGGGGACCACCAACCTTCTCATCAACTAGCCTTATGACCTAGGTATTATCCTCAATCCCTTACTCTCTCTCACCTCTTATATCTAATCTATGGTCAAGTTCTGTCATTTCCAGCTTTTCTCATATACTTCTCTCCTCTCCTACTCTTACCACCCTACTTCAGGCCTTTGTCCCTTGATGTCTGGATTATTACAGTAGATACGGGTTGTTTTCCCTGCCTCAAATCTCTCACCTCTCCAGTCCACCCTATGCTAGCTGTCAAGTTAATCTCGCTAAAATGCAGGTCTGACCATATCATTCTCTTCTTTGATAAGGCTCCCTATATGTCAAGGACCAAATATGATACCCTCTACTTGGCTTTCAAAACCTTTTATAACCCAGCCCCTTCCTTCCTTGCCAGTGTTCTTATACCTTACTACCTCTGAGTGCTTTGGGATCCAGTAAACACTGTCCACTTGGCCATTCTCCTAGCTGGTCCACACTTGACATGCTATTTCACCTACCCAAACTGAGCACTCTTGCTGGCTGTTCTCCATGTCTCCCTCATTGTCTTTGCCTCCTGGCTTACTTCAACTTTCATATAAGGACTCCCCTTCTGCAAGAAGCCATTCTTAATTCTCCTTAATCTTAGGACTGTCTCTCTGAGACTACCCCCCACTTTAGCCAGTGTCCATCTTGTTTTCACTTAGTTGTTTACATGTGGTCTACCCTCTTAGACTGGGGGCTCCTTGATGACAAGGATTCTTTTTTTTTATTAAAACTTTCAATTTGCAAAAGATATGTGTGGGTAATTCTTCAACATTAACCCTTACAAGGCTTTCTGTTACAAATTTTCCCCCCTAGTACCCACCCCTCCCCTAGGTGGCAGGATATCCACTGCATGTTAATTTTGTTAAAATACTTGACAAATCGAATATATGTATACATATTTCCACACTTATCATTGTTGTGCAAGATAAATCGTATCTACAAGAAAGAAAAATCAGAGAACGGAAACACAATGCAACCAAACATCAATCGAGAGCATGAAAATGTTATGTTGTGGTCCACATTCCACATCCCTCTCTCTGGGTGTATATGGCTTTCTTCACTGAACAATTGCAACTGGTTTGAAACATTTCATTGTTGAAGAGAGCCATGTCCATCAGAATTATCATCATATAGTACTGTTGTTGCCGTGTATAATGTTCTCCTGGTTCTGCTCATTTCACTGAGCATCAGTTCATGCAAGTCTCTCCAGGCCTCTCTGAAATCATCCTGCTGGTCGTTTTTTACAGAGCGGCAATATTCCATAACATTTATATACCATCATTTATTCAGCCACTCTCCAATTGATGGGTATCCATTCAGTTTCCAGTTTCTAGCCACTACAAAAAGGGCTGCCACAAACATATTTGCACATGTGGGGCCCTTTCCTTCCAACAAGGATTCTTTTTGCCTTTCTTCATATCCTCAGCGCTTGAGCACTGGCATATATGTAATTAACGTTTTGTCCTCCTTTTGATCCTTTGTAGTGCCTGAAAAAGTCTCTTACTCGAACCATTCACTAAATATTTGTTGGACTGGGCTGAGTAGACGTAATCATAAAGAACGCTTAATATGTTCTTCTAATACTGGAGTGACTTAATGAGATGATATGAGACGAGAAAGAAAGGTTATGTTTTGGCAAGAAGGAAAGGGCATCAGGGTTCAGTACCTGCACTAAACTAACCTTTAAGTGGGCAATTAACATTTAAAGGAAATAAAGTTTGGAAGTATTTGTGGAGTAGTTTCAGAAATGGGGAAAGTAGTTCAAGGTCCCTGTTTTGTTGAGGAATTCTCTTTCCTCAAGCTGACAGTCATTAGAAAATGGAGGTTTTGATCTCCAAAAGTTGAAGAGAAAAATCTGTTTAAATGGCAACAATTTCCTTGTTGGGAGAATTAAGAGGAGACATTCTTTGTGGGGTTTTGCTTATTAACTTCAGTTTACTGGTATTTTTCAGGCTGAAACTTGGAATCTTTTAAAGTATAAAGCCCAAACGGTTTTCCCATTTGCTGGACATTAAGTAATTTCTCAAGGGAAAAAGAGGTCCGAGTAGAGTGAATTCACCTCAGGAATTGTTGATCCTTTTCTGTTGGCTTAGAGGGGAAGTCAGCAGCAATAGCCTCAGCCAGGGGGCTAACTTCCTTAGTGGACACTGAGCTTTCCATTTAATGTAGAGGACTCTTAAAGACCTGCTTGTTTAATGACAAAACTGACAATACTTACATCTCATTTTCCCATCCTTCATCTTAACTATTTTTGCCTTCCACATTGGTGTCTGCTTCTATATTAACAGTGGCTTGGAGTTGCCATCAATCACATATGAGTGGTAAAATATGTAAATAGGGGCAGGTAGGTGGTGTCGTGGATAGAGGACCAGCCCTGAAGTCAGGAGGACCTGAGTTCAAATATGACCTGAGACACTTAACACATCCTAGCTGTGTGACCTTGGGCAAGTCACTTAACCCCAATTGCCTCAGCAAAAAAAGCCAAAAAATAATAAAATAAAATAAAATAAAATAAAATAAAATATGTAAATAGTTGTCAGGAGGCAGCTAGGTCGGGCAATGCATAGAGCCTGGAGCCTCAATCCAGCACTAGACATGGATTAGGCAGCCAAGGTAAGTCACTTAACCTGTGTTTGCACAGTACCTAACACACAGTAGATCCTATACATATATGGATTGGCTAATTGGTTACCAGCAGTAAGAGATTTAAAGGGCACCTGAATCATTCACCTCCAGTTGACAATTCCAGCCTCACTAGAAACTTAAATTCAAGGGAAGCCATTTCATCCTGAGACTTGTTTCTACACTGACCTTACTGGACATTGCTAGTTGTATGGTATTTGTCCTGTAAGGGAAAGAGGTGCCTCAAAGCAGGATCCAGGTTCCATGAATGGCTTTACCTTTCTAGTGTCGCTAAGAACAAAGGCAGAACATGTCAGGGCTAGCTGTGGCCATCTAGGATGGAGCTTTCCAAAAGAACTAGCAGGGTACCTGTCGTATGGAGTAACAGTAACTGAAAAAGTCTAGATGCCAACCGTCTTTCCTCTTGGGGCTTTCTCAATTCCATAATCTGTTTTGGTAGTTAAAACTTATCATTGAGATACAGAGTTTGATATATTCTTAATTGTTTTTTCCTAATTTTAATAACATTATCCCTAATCTTTCTAATTTAGTTTTCACTGTAGTGAAAATCACTCAAGTTATCAAAATCAGTCTTTGTTTTCCTTAATGGAATACTTCACAAAATCCCATTAACAAAACATGAATAATTTTCATGCATCAACAAATATTTTGATTTTGGAAAGATAAGATGAGCCTTTTTATATTTCCTTTTCCCATTCTTTGGACAAACAGAAATCAATCTTTAATCTTTACTCCTCTTTTTCTGAACATAAAACTCTCAGTTTGCCCTTTTACTTATATTAAAAAGATTGTATTTTTGAATAATGCAAATTTCTTTTCCCAAGTGCATACATTTCCCAAGTCACATGTCAGGAATATATTTAGCCCCAAGGGAAAGAAAAATGTAGGGGAAAGGGAAAGAGTGAAGAGAAAAAGAAACTACAGCATGTGATGTAGAAAAATTGGGATTATTCTTGCCTTGAATGTTCTTTGGTTGGGATCGGGTTTTTGCCCCTATCCTAAAGTTTTGTGATAATGTCTCATCTTATATTGTAATATCATGTTCCTAACCTATTGAAATTCTATAAAGTTTCTTCACGTGTTGGTTGAAGGCCAACATGACAACAATTAGATCTGTCCCAAAGTCTAAGATTAGCTGGAGCTGTTCAAATGAATTAATCAATTTTTATTCTCTCAGGCACCAAACATGAGTATGCAGCAGATGTTATCATTTTTGCTTAATTCCCCATTAAACATAGGGATGCATTATGTGCATAAATAGTGCCATTTTTGATAATGGGGAATTTTCATTTAGGCCAAGTACAGTTTATTAGATTTATGCTGGCCAGAGGTGTTTTTTTTTAAATAACATTTTTGAAGTATGAATTTGCATGAGACTGTTAGTCAATTCTTTTTCTCTCCTTATAGACACATTCATACACATACAAAGAAACATGCTTGTATAAGTTTGCTTTATTTTACAAATGTTTTCCTATTAAAAATTCAGATGGAAAATTTGACGCCATATTAAAGGCCCAGCAACTCTTAATTTTAGAATACTATTTCCATCTTTATAATATAAATTAATATAATATGAGCATGATACAAGCATGGTAAATTTATTGTTAAATTAGAGTTCAGGGGCAGCTAGGTGGTGCAGTGGATAGAGCACCAGCCCTGAAGTCAGGAGGACCTGAGTTCAAATCTGGTCTCAGACACTTAACACGTCCTAGCTGTGTGACCCTGGGCAAGTCACTTAACCCCAATTGCCTCAGCCAAAAAAAAAAAATTGAGTCCAGTTACCTCAGTCATTGGCCAATTCTGAAACCCCAGTGACTTAAAATATGGGACTTAGGGAATAAACCATTTCCTAAGCAAATGAAGTCTTTTGCAGAGAACCTCGTGCCACAGTATTGGCCATTGAGCTCACACTGTCAACTAATTCAAACATTTCTTTTTACTAAAAAAGAAAAATCATAGAGAAAGAGATTGATGTATGATTCACATGTCTGTGTGCCATATCTGAATACTCAGATGTTAAAGGTGGTTGTGTACAGCAGTCAAGAGTTTAGCTTAAACAACTGACCCTTATCATGGCCATCTTGAATGAATGTTGTGAATCTGAAGCCAAGAAGAGCAGCCTGTTTGCCTTCTTCTGATGAGTGACCTTGCCATGGTCACTTATTAGGAAAAACAGGAGTAGTAATTCCTATAGTGCCTGTCTCAGGACCTTGTTACAAACTTTAATTGGGTTAATGGATGGAAAAGCCTTGATATGCTGTAAAAATGCTCATGACTCCAGTGTTGAGTCCCTTTTGGTTTACTGTCCCTTCCATTGGGGAAGAGTGTACACACATGTACACACACATGTACTCACACCCCCCCACTTTATTTATATTAGCAAGGAGCCACAGTAAAAATTTTATCTTAAAACTCCTCTCCTGAAATATTTATTACATAGAGACAATAAGACCTGTCTAATATTACGTTTGTGCATGCTTTTTACTTTCTTTCAGAACCTGGTGAAGAATCTTCCTGAGCAGAAGGAACTTAGTGCCTTAGCCCAGCTGAAGAATGAATATGATGATCTCTGTGAGCCTGAGCAATTTGGAGTTGTGGTATGTAGTAGAGGGACTCATACACTCATTTCAGAGTTATTATTTGCTACAGACACAAGAAAGGTATTTCAGTTGTTGATTGAATTTTGTAATTACTCTTAAGGCTGTTTAGTTGGTATTTTGTTAACAAAGATACTGGAAAATTTGCCATTTCCTTTTCCAGCTCATTTTACAGTTGAGGAACTGAGGAAAAGAGCAAAGTGACATGTCTAGTCAGTGTCTGAGCCCAGATTTGAATTCAGGAAGAAGAGTGTTCCTGACTCCAAGCCCAGTGTTCTATCCTCTGTGTTGCCAATAAGCTGCCCAGTTACTCTTAACGTGCGACTTTTCAATTGCACTGATTGTCAACATATATTATTTTTTCTCAGTAGTATTTTATTTTTCAAAATACAGGTAAAGATAGTTTTGAACATTCATTTTTGTAAGAGTTTGTGTTCCAAAGTTTTTCTCCTTCTCTTCCCAAGACAACCTGCAATCTGATACAAGTTATGTGTGTATCTTAAACATATTACCAATACTTGTCATGTATAAGAAAAATCAGACCCCCAAAAAAAAACCCACGAGAAAGAAAAAGCATATAAACAAACAAGCAAGGTGAAAATACTGTGGTTTGATGCACATTTAGTCTACATAGTTCTTTCTTTGGATGCAAATGGCATTTTCCATCCCAAGTCTAATGGAATTGTCTTACATCACCATATTGCTGAGAAGAGCTAAGTCTGTCATAGTTGATCACCACATAATCTTGCTATTATTGTATATAATATTGTGCTGGTTCTGCTCAGTTTACTCAGCATCAGTTCATGTAAGTCTTTCAGGCTTTTCTGAAATCAGCCTACTCATCATTTCTTATAGAACAGTAATATTCCATTACCTTTGTGTACTGTAACTTATTTGACCATTAAGGCATTAGATAGAAACATTTTAAGCAGCATTACATACCAAGAATCAAAGGTTTTTTTAGATCATATTACCCCTGGAATATTCTTTTATATGTGATGGTTATGTGTTTTCCATCGGGATACCATTCAGGGCTGTGGAAGACATTTTTCATTGTATAGTTTATCTTGGGAAAATTATTAGTTTTCCAAAGAAGTCATTCAGAAAGAATCTATTTGGTTTCATATTGAAGAAATGCAATTTAGAGACATAAAATAACAATAGAGCTTTAGAACTAAAAATACAATATAAAACTGAACATTTTTCTTGTTTATGTTCATAACCATAAATCTTTGCCTTTAAGTACATGAAGAGTAAGTTGGCCATTTTTTTTCATTGCCCATCATCCTTTCACACTCACCTGTGGGAAGATCAAAGACATTCTAAAGCAGTGTTTTTAGGCAATGAGTGATTTAATACAGCACCATCTGAAATACTCAGAGAAGTTAGTGAAATATAACACTTAGGAAGAAAATTACTAAGATAATAATCATGTCCCCAAATTTCAGATTTATAGATTGTGAGAAATGTCATAAATAATTCCAATTGATGTCTTCTTTGGATGTCTCATTATGACCTTGAGACTATGCCAAGGGAATATAAGCTCTATCAAATCCCACCCAACTGGAAAGGCTTGGAGGTACTGGAATAGAACAGGAAACTGTTTTCCAAAGAAGTGACCTACTTACATTTGGAAGTGAACATTCCTAGGAAGGGATTCGGGAAGCATTGCTAAATGAAGAGGTGTTCATTGCAGGTATTTCTGTTTTGCTCCATCATTCCTTGATTTCAAGATTTTTCTACATCTTACTTTGCTCATCTTTTTGCTTTGTCTCCTAACTTTGTGGTGTCTCTGATTTTGGTGAACATACACACACACACACACATTTTTTTTTTCAGGGCAGTTATAGAAATGACTGAAAATATTTAACAGGAAGGCCCTAGGGATAACATCCCATAGTCTTCCTCTTGCAGATGTTTTCCTTGACTGAGGTTGTACCTCTCTTCATACTCTTCATGTTTAGTCTTTCAAATAGTTCTAAACTGATCCAAAAGTGCTGTCATTCAGCCTGTTTCTTCATCTTTTATTAAAATAGTATTTTATTTTTCCCAATACATGCATAGTTTTCAACATTCACCTTGGCAAAACATTGTGTTCCAAATTTTTCTTCCTCTGTCCACCCCTCCCCAAGATGTCAAGCAATCTGATATAGATTAAACATGTGCAATTCTTCTAAATATATTTTCATATTTGTCATGCTGCACAAGAAAAATCAGATTAATAGTGAAACAAGTTAAGGAAGAAATGGAACCAAACAGGAATAAAAAAGGTGAAAATACTATGCTTTGATCTACATTCAGTCTTCATTGTTATCTCTCTGGATACGGATGGAATTTTCCGTCTGAAGTCTGTTGGAATTGCCTTGAATCACCTTGTTGTTGTATAGGGCCAAGTCCATCATAGTTGATCAGCACATAATCTTGTTACTGTGTAGATTGTTCTCTTAGTTCTTCTCACTTCCCTGAAAACCAGATCATGTAAGATTTTCCAGACTTTTCTGAAAGCAGCCTGTTCTTCATTTCTTACAGAACAACAATATTCCATTACCTTCATGTATAATAACTTACTGAGCCATTCCCAGCTGAGGGGCATCCATTCAATTTCCTCTTTCTTGCCATTACAAAAAGGGCTGCTACAAATATTTTTGCCTATAGGAGTCTTTTCCCCTCTTTTACCACCTTCTTTTCTACAAAAATATTATGAGAGGCTTTATCAAGTGCTTTCCTACTGTGTCCCCAGCTACTAGCTTAGTAACCTTACTGAAATCGTCCAATAGATAGCATTATCTTTTAGTATAAAAATGTAGTTAAATTTTACTTTTACCTAGGACTCAGCATGATTCTTTTAAAGAAAATTATGTCATGTAATTGGATTAGCAACTCTATTTATAGGCTTTTTTGTAGGAAAAAGTTCACTAAGGGCAATCTGACTTGTGTTATTAGTAAGAATATGTCTCAGACAAGTATGAGAGAAAATCAGATATTAGAAATTGAGTTGAAGAAAAGTAGATTTCTTAGCATCAACACATTGGTGTTTTTTAATAATTTACCTTAATAAAATAATCAGTATGCCCATCAGTTTTAATAAAGGTCAGTTAGATATTTAAAATTCATTATGCAAAGGAATATATTGTAATTGGGTTACTCATTGAAACATCCAATTTGATACCTATCCTATTTCTGAATGAAAATTGACATACCACATATATTTTCATAGCTTTAGTGCAGTTATATGTTTAATCAAACATTTGGATGCTTTTGAAGCTTCATCTTCATTTCAAGTGAAAATCACAATCAATGTCATTTTTGGTTGTGATAGACACTTGGAAGCATGTCTCTATAGGGCTAGTGATGCTACTATACTTACTGGTGTTGCAGTTGTCAGCCTGAGCTTGAGCCACTGATTCTCAAAGCATGCTCCGAGGACTCCTGGGCATCCTTGACATCCTTTAGGGATATTAAAAGGTCAAAACTATTTACACAGTAATACCAGGATGTTCAAATTTCTAAGAATATAATTTTTTTGTAACCTACATAAACAAAAGCTCTTTGGAACCTCTTTAGTTCTTAAGAATATAAAGGGGAAAGGAGATGTAAGACTAAAAAATTTGAGAACTAGTGTCTTATACTACAAGTAGTACTTAAATTCTTGCAAGTTGTGCTGAAAACCTGATGACAATTGTGGGAGGCCTGGAATCATGGCTTTCTTCTGGAACTTGTCAGTCTTGTGGAATGGACTTTGTGAGGCAATACTTGTTTGTGGGTAAGCCTGGCCACACAGCCTGCCTATGACTTGTCCCCTAACCTTTCCCTTTCAGAATCAACTTTAGGACATCATCTCAATTATACACATCTCCATGGCTTTAGGAAAAATCCACACACCTCATCTGGAAAGGCTTGGTCAGTTTGAATCCCTAGCTGACCTGTGGTACGTTGAGTATCTGTAGCTGGGATTGCAGACCTATTAAGCTAACACATCTTCAGAGGAAAGGAGGGCAATAATTAGTTCTTTTAGTAATCTGTACTTTGTTTTTTTTTTTGTCTTCAAAATTACCCGTATATTTTCAATTTAAAACATTGTAAAGCTGTAATCTGCCAAGAAGATGTGAAGAGTCAAGTACATGAAAACTTTTACATTGGAAGGCTTGACTCCTGCTGGCCCATTTCTTTGGTGTGTGTTTAAAAATGTCTGGGGAAGAGGCAGTTAGGTGGAGCAGTAGATAGAGCACCAGCCCTGAAGTCTGGAGGACCTGAGTTCAAATCTAGTCTCAGACACTTACCACTTTTTAGCTGTGTGACCCTGGGCAAGTCACTTAACCCCAATTGCCTCAGGGAAAAATGTTTGGGGCAAGAAGGCCATTGCTTTTCCATTTACATTTGGAGGCAACATTCCCAAGCTAAGTCACTGTGCTCTCTACTTCTTTAATAAAGATGAACTGAACTGGACTCATTCTATTAAAGATGGTGCAATCAGGTAAAAAGAAAATACTTATTTTTACCTCTGCGTCTGAGGACAGAAATTAGCTGTGTTTTAATTAGCAAAATATTGTGGGGTTCCTAGTGCCTGACACAGTGTTCTGCACACAGTAAGTGCTAAACTTGAACAGATCACTGATTTCCATACAGAATCCTGACTTCTCTGGAATGATAACAATGCAGTATTTTGCCCAATGCTTACTTACCAAGGAAGCCA
>JAJPUD010001403.1:362617-400518 GCA_023553655.1 Myrmecobius fasciatus | reverse complement strand
TAATTTTCTGTGGGGGAAAAAATCAGTTGGCTTGATTTTTGGAGGGACAAATTGATTACATAAAGTACTCTGTATATTATAATTTTTCCAAGTAGGCTTTCATGTTCTTGTTCCCTTTATCTTTTCCTCCTAATTCATGTGCCTATTTCTGTCAGTGGCACTGCCATTAACTCAGTCACCCTGGCTGTTATCTTTGCCTCCTTCTCCCTCACCACCCACATTCACAGCATTTTCAAATCTTGTTGATTATATCTTAGCAATACCTTTCACAGACGCCAATCCTTTCTATTTTTAGTGCAACTGCCCTAATACAGGTCTGCCTTGCTACATTTATGGACTGTTTTAATCCAATGGCAAATTTGTATTATATACCTGTGCTGCATAAGTCCCTGTACTTGGTACTAAGCCTATAAGGAAGAAAAACAATGGAGTCCCTACCTCAGAGGAGCTTAAGCTAAATATCATCCAGGGATGTGACATCTACAGAGCTCACTCAGTATCATATAGCATGCAACCATTCCATACCCATGGACGATATTCCCCCTTTACCTCTACTCCAGCTCTTTTACAAGGCTCAGCTTGTGCAACCCCCTTCCCCCAGAAGGGAGCAGAATTTTTCTGGTTCCCTCTAATTAGTTAGCAGCCCTCCCCCAATTATTTTGTATTTCTTTTGTATGTGTAAAGGAGAATTGGCACCTAAGTTGTGAGTCCTTCCCCTCCCTACTTAGTCCGGATATCTTTATTAGGTGAGAATCATTCTACTGAGTCAATTGTAAGGATGAAATAAGTATGAACAAGGCCTACATACTTCTATTGAATCAGTCAGTCAAAAGCTTTAGAACAGTTGCAGAAATCCTTGGTTAATTTAGAACTGCTCACATATATCTCAATTCTCATTTGCTCAAATCTATTTACCTTTTTATATTTTTCTTGACTCCTGTGTTTTCAGTTTTTTGTTTCTGCTCAGTTTTGATCTTTCCATTAGTATGCTTGAAAGTCCTCCATGTTATTACAAATTTTTTGTTACAAATTTTTCCCTTGTGGTGGGATTATACTCAGTTTGGCAGACTAAATGGTTCCTGGTTGGAAGTGTAATAACACTCGAGTCCTCTCTCAAGTTGTATTCACCTCCACAAATTGCCATTCCAAAGGGTAGGCTGTTCTCAGGACTCTATGGGGTAATAGTGTGAGTGACTACCCCTACTAGTATAGTTCATAAGCTCTTGCTGTTATGTTTCCCATTTATAGTAAGTCAGTAGATTCGATTAGCTTTTATTAAAGATACGTGCTAAGTATTGTATCACATATTATGCCACAACTTTTCCCACCTTTCACCCGTTGATGGGTACCCCCTCAGTTTTCAAATCATTCATTGCTGCTGCAAAAAGCAAATGTTTTTTGTATGTAATGTATCCTTTTCCCTCTTTATTTGATCTCTTTGAAGATATATCACTAGAATTGGTATGAATGAGTCAAAAGGGTAATGCACATTTTAAGAACTTTGGGGGAATAGTTTTAAATTATTTTCCAGAATGATTGAACCAGTTCACATCTCCACCAATATTATATCAATGTACTGATTTTCTCATAGCATATCTGACATTTTCCTTTTCTTGTTATTTTTTGCTCTTTGAGCAGTATGGCATTAGAACTCCAGAAATGTTTTTAATTTTCATTTTTTTCTAATTAGGGATTTAGAAAATGTTTACATGGCCATTAATCATTTTGCTTTTTTCTTTTGAGCTTTATATCCTCTGACCATTTGTCAACTGGGAAATATCTCTTATTCTTATAAAGTTGACTTATTTTCCTGTATATATTAGAAATTAGTCTTCCATCAGATATACTTCTTCTAGTAATTTCTCCCCATTTCTCTTTTAATATTATCTGTATTTGGTTTTGTTCATGCTAAGCAATTGTCAGTTTTATGTGTTTGAAACTGTCTATTTTACTTTTTCTGATTCTTTCCATCTGTTTTTTGGTCATGAGTTCTTCCCCTAGCCCTAGTTTTGATGAGTAATTTCTTTACTCTTCTCATTTACTTACATTTACACCTTTTATGTCTTAAGTCTTATAGTTATTTGTACCTTATCTTGGTATACAGCATGAAATCTTCATCTAAAGCCCGTTTATGCTGGAATTGCTTTTAGTTTTCCCAACAATTATGAGTTCATGCCCAAATAGTCAGGATCTTTGGATTTATCAAAAACCAGAGTACTGTATTCATTTGCTTTTGTATATCATATACCTAATTGGTTCCACTGATGAACCTCTCCCCCCCCCCCAGTACCTGATTGTTTCTATGATTATCAATTTGAAACATACATTGAGATCTGGTACTGCTGTGCCTTGTTCCCTCCCCTTTTTTTCAGTAATGTTTTTTAACTTATTTTGTATTTCATTAATCATAGTATCTAAAATTGAGGAAAATAATGTAATGCCTGTTTACAGCTTCTACTGTACATTTTCTTTGTTTATTATAATCAAGAATGATTGCATATTTTTGGACCTAAATGAAATTTAGCATGGCAGTATGTAATACACGTATGGATTTAAAGATCTCTTGTAATAATTTTGTTGCCCCTCATAGGTCTAGATCCCACAGTTTTCTAACTCTTGTACTAAATAATATTCCAAGAAAGAAAAGGGCAGGGATTTCTCAATACAGAAGTATTTATTGTTCTTTGATTTGTGCTTGGTAACAATTGGAAATAATTTCTATTTGCAACCTTGGAAAATTGTTGAGTAAGTTATGGTAGGTTATTATGATACTATAAAAATGAGAAATATCAAGAGTCCAAGAAAATCTGAAAAGATATATGTGTCACAGTGGGAAAGAGAAGCAGGAATATATTAGATGTAAACAGTGAAGACAGCAGATCCCTTTTAAATGGGTGGTAGCATTTCACTTCACTTGAAAGAGAACTGGGTTTGGAGGCAGAAAGCCTGCATCGAAATTGTGCCTCTGCTACTTCTTTCCCATTTGAACTTGGGCAAGTCGATTAACCTGTCCGTTTGCTTTTATGTAAATGAAGGAGTTGGAGTAAGTGGTGACCAACATCCTTTTTAGGAACAAATAAATGTTTATATTTACAAAGTATATAACTGTTCTTTGTTGGTATATAATTACACTTGCCAATTTGAAATCAAAATGAAAATTGTTTACATTTTTGAGTTTTAACTTGGAAATTTGATCCCTCTTTGCTTTACTAACTCTAATTCATTTATTAGCTTTTGACAAGAACATGCAGGTATATGTACAGGGAGGAAAAAGTGCTGGATTTAGTAAGGTCTCTTCCAGCTCCAAATAGATGGCCTTAAGCAAGACTGCATTCTACTGATGTGCTATCTCTTTCTGTGCTATTCTTCATTATAGGGATCAGTCTGGTGTGTTCTTTAATGTTTGTTCCCTCTTTCTGCAAATGAATGTGATGCTTGGATTGCAGAGCAATATTCACCAGCTGCATAGGTAGTGAAGTGTATAAGACTTAGATTATAAACAAAAGTACCTCCAACTCTTTGGGGAAATAACCCACTTGTAGCTGCTCTCACTGCATTTTTTTAATATAGTGTAAATCAGCCCAAGAAATGAGCCCTTTGATGTGATTTTGATAGACAAGTACCTCATAACATAAATAAATCCCTGCTATAATACAGCACCATGGTCAATGTCCCACAGCACTTGAAGGAATGAATTATGAAACAGAATGCCAGTCATCTCCTGTGCTGCAAGGGATGACAACTGAAAACCAACATATATTGCAGCATAATGTTTGTTCTATTTACTTATATCACTTAAGTGTACTCAAGTGCTTTTTAATAATTCTGTACCTGGCTGGGGATGCATTATCTGTACACATTAGTTAGCCTAGCCCACTGCCGGGCACCCTAGTAACTTGTTTAATTGAATGGAATCAAAGCATTCTCTTAAACAGGAAATGCTGTTGCTTGTTATGTCAGTTTCCTGCTGGAATGGAGTCATTGACTCTCTCTTGTCTGTAGGATTCCATACAGACTCCTCGGTTTGGCAGCTATAGCCCTTTAGAGAGTAGTTCCAAGTGATCTTTCCAGGCGGATTCTACATCGCTTCCCCTCAGGCACTTGATGCTCCAGACAGACTGCCCTATTTGATGTTCTCCACTTTTTACCTCTGTGCCTATAACATTGTTTTGCATCACTTCATCCACATGGAATCTCAGCTCCTTTCAAGGCTCAGCTCAACTGCCATCTCCTACAAGAATCTGCTTCTGATTTTTCCTGTGTAGTGTTTCTTTCCTCCCCCCATCCTTGTCCATCCTGCCCCTATTACTTGGCATTTATTTTGCATATATTCTCTAATTCCTATTATGTGTACATTAAAGCTCCTGCAAGAAGGGATGATTTTTATCCCCAGAAGTCTAGTATCAGGCCTGACACATAGGCCTGAAGTGTGGAGCTATCCTTTGTCTAGGAATGGATGTTTGTTCACATAATCATGCCATCTTTATTTGAAATGTCCTTTATAATTTCACAAATCTCATTTTTCTACATTATAATCTTGGGATTCTCACTGAAACCCTTTTAGAAAAATAGGTTCAGGGTTGAGATGGCCATTTGATAGAAAAGAAAACTTAGACCCACAAGGTTAAGTGACTGCTTACACTTTGGCCTTGACCATCATGCTCCAGCTACCTTCTCTCTCCACCTCTGCAAACACCTTCTCCCAGTGGCGAGTTTCTTACAGAATCTCCATTTTAAAGGCCTCAGACTAGCCATCTTTCATTCTCCAGGTTATACCAGTAAGCTCCACACTCCTCATAGCTATTTCCTTTCCGTTTTTAAGTTCTGTAGTGTATAGTGTCTTTCCTCATAAGAACGTAAGCTCCTTGAAGGCAGGAACTGCACTATATCCCCAGTGGGATGTCTACCAAGTGCCAGACATTGTGCTAAGTACTTTTTACCAATGTTCCCTTATTTCACAAGTACAGCACTGTATCTTTCTTATGGTAGGGCCTTAATAATTGTCGAGCAACTGCCTTGTCCAACTAACTTAGCTAATGAGTGATGGAACCTGTTAGACATACTAGTAGGAAAGGAACCCTCTACCTTTCCCCCGAGATGAACTGCATCTTGGGAACAGGCTTTGGGCTTTTTCTTCATATTGGTCCCTGAGTAAATCTGTTAACTTGTCTGTGTCCTCACAATTCTCTAAGTGGCATAGAAAGTGTGAAAAGTGCATTGCTAGTTGCTCGTCTGGGAGTCCCAAGTCAGTAAAAGGCCAGATCTGGTTACTATCTCTACTAACTATGAAACATCATGAAGAAAAATAGAAGAGATAGTCCCCATTCTCAAGGAACTCATTGAGAGAGAGGGTGGGGAGAGAGAGGGAGAAGGGGAGGGGAGGAAGGGGAGAGAGAGAGAAAGGGAAGGAGGGAGGGAAGGAAGGAGAGAGAGAGAGACAGAGAGAGAGAGCTCTAACACACAAACACAAGAACACATAAGGAAGAGTTCTTGACAGCTGTAAGGTGGTTAAAAGAGCCTGGTGCTCCCAAGGAGGCAGCTCCAGAATGCATGGCAAAGCCCACAGATGGGTAATTAGGGGCACTGTCAATTCTTGGGATTCTACTGGACATGCTTACAGAGCAAATATTAAGGCCTAGTGGGCTAAAGAGGCTGGTGGGAATCACCATGTATTTATTAAGTGCTTATTGTCTACCAACCACAAATGGTGGTCCTCTGTCTTACTGGGAAGAATGCAGTTTAAACTGTCTATGCCAGAAACAAGGGCTGAAAGGAAACAAGGCTTGGAAAGGAAAGAGCAGGCCATTGCATTGCAGTAGAATCGGGATCCTGGATTTCCTTTGGAGTGCTGTTAATAGACTGAGGAAAAACTTGGGTTTCTCTTTGGCTCTAGTTACTAGCTGAGTGATATTGGTCAAGTCATTTAACCTCTCTGAGCCTCAGTTTCCTCATCTGTAAAATAGAAATAATAATAACTGCCTCCTAGAGTTGTTATAATTTTCAAATGATCTGTAAAATGCCTTACAAACCGTAAAGCCTTGCATTAATGTTAGCTATTTTTATAACAGCTAGAGAGTTTGTCATAAAGACAAGTTGAAATTCAGCCTCCCATTCCTATTGTTGTGCAGTCCTCAATATATTACATGAATTTTTTTTTCATTTTTTAACAGAGACTGAATAATTCATCCATTGGCAGGGAGGTAGAATATACGTCCATGAAGGTTGTTTTGAACTTTAAATTTCAAAGAATGAATTAGGAATATAAATTTCTAGATCACAGTCAGCACATACTACTTGTTTGGAGTAAGGCTAAGTGATTATCTAGACTCAGAGACCTTGAAGTTATATTGCTGTTATTTTTTTAAGAATTCCCCCCAAGAACTACCCATACATATGTTATACAAATAAAAAGCTTAAAATAAATAAATAAATAAATAAATATATCTATATATAACATCCATGCATTATTATGTTATACTAAGCCTTGGATAAATCACCCTTGAGAGTGATATCAGTTTATTGATACATTGATATATTCAGTCTTCTGGGTATCTTAAGTGACATAAAGGATAGAATTCTGTGCCTGGAGGCAGGCAGACTCAACTTTCTGAATTCAAATCTAGCCTCAGACACTTACTAGCTTATGTGGCCCTGGACAAGTTATTTACCCCTGTTTGCCTCACTTTCTCATTTATAAAAATGAGCTAAAGAAAGAAATGGCAAATCACTCTGGTATCTTTGCCAAAGAAACTTCAAATTGGGTCAAAAAAAGCAGATATGACTGAAAAATGACTGAATAACAACACACAGCCTTGGCCATCAATTGCATTAGTTAAAACTGGATTGGTTGAATTCATCTTCAGTACAGACTAGAGAAGGCTTAGGTTACAAGTTTGATCTTAAAAGAATGACCTGGTGCTTTAGTAGCAATCAAGTTTAAGTTCAAACAAAACAGAATTTTTAAAAACCTTCAAGTGGAAATAACTTGCATTTTGAGAAGTCACACTTTGGAGTATCCAGTTTCCTAGATTCCACTGTTGCCTCTCCAGAAACAGAACTAGCTATGCCAGTTCATAAACACTGAATCTGTATGTCCAGCTCTAATTCTTCATACCCTTCACCTTTGGTGCTCTGTTCCACCACCATCATTTCCACTATTTTAGGAATAAACTGCTGTGAGAAGTTTCAAAGAAATGTTGGATTGGGTATAATTTAGTACACATCCCAGGAAACTTTAAATGACTTCTGTTATGTGTTATGAGAATCAGAATAAAGGTTTTTCCCTTCAAAATCAAATAACTGAGTAAATAAGTATGTGGAATAAAACAACTGAGTAAATATGTTAACTGAAGTAAATAAATATGATTTATTTGATTGACTAAAAAAAAAAGAATTTCCCCCAAAATAATAAATCAATTATGTAGAACTCCCACTTTATTAGTAAGGTAGAATATTAAAAAATGGATTGGAATTTCCCACACATAAGGGAATGGAAAAGAAGTGGCATCAACATTCGAAAGCCTTTGAGAGGTAACACAGCACATGATGGCCTCTGAGTGCCTGCCCACGATCGACTATCCTCACACAGAACTGGGTCATATGCTAAAAACAATCTAGGGACAGAATAAGAGCCCCTCTATCAAGAGGCATCACATAATCTTCTGTCTTTATAATTATTCTGTAAACTTCCTTGTTTTGTCTGGGAAGGAAGCCGATTAAGAAGGATGACATGGCACTTTCATCCCAGGAGACACTTTATCCAAAGCAGATACCCGAAGAAAGTGGGTGTGGTGGAATGAAGAAAGATAAATAACAATTTCTTTTTCAAGACCCAATTTGGTTGTAATTTCCCCCTCTGATAGATCAGATTGAAAGAACTCCAACAAAGGCTATGCTTTTTTGGGAAAGGTTGGGTGTGCTATAGACCTCCCTGCCAAACTAGCTGAGTGGTACAATCCACAGAGTTCTGGACTTGATGTTCAGAAGGCCCAAGTTCAGATCACATTAGCTGTGGGATCCGGGTAATTTGCTTTATCTCTGTTCCTCTCAGTTTCTTCATCTACAAAATGGAGATGATAATAGCACCTAACTCACAGGGTTGTTGTGAGGATATAATTACCTATATAATTTATATTTATACACACTTATATACAAACCTATATTGGCAATCCCTAAAGACATGCTAATAACTATTATTATTTCTGTTTTAGTGGTCAAATACCCTTTTTACACATTAGGACAACAATATTTGCTGCTGTTGTCTACATACATACTGTATGTCTAGCACTGTGCTTAAGACAAGGAATGTGTTAGAATACTTTTGTGATTAGAAATTAGAACCTTCTTTTCTTTTCTTTTTTTGTTTAAAATGTGCTTCTCTCCTAGCCCAGTCACTGATCGCTACACTAAAAATTGTTATGTGTAGGCCAGGTTTTTTTTAATTCATAGGTTATGAAAAATTAAGAAAGCATTCATAATAGTGGCAGCTGTTCCAAAGGGAATGTCTAATGTGCAGTCAGGCTCTGAAACAAGTAATTAAAATCAAGATGTACTGCTTTGGACAAAACCATTATAAGTATCTTTGAAATGTGTACTTGAAAGTAAGTTCCTATGATTTTACCATGACACATTTAGCAGCCACATCTTGCCAAATGTCTGAAATTCTTTATACAAAACATGAATATTATGTATATCATATATAGAAAGAGATATGTATCTCACATACACACACACGTGAGATTACAAAAGATAATTTCTTAAAAATACCAGGCCTCAACAGTGTTGTTTGCTATTGTCTCTCTTGTTTCTTTGCATTTAGCCTACTAGTTCCTCTCAAGATCTTGCTACATCATCTTGAAAGAGGCCCTTGAAACTTATATACATTGGAGGAGCCCATTAAAAGTAGTCAGTGTAGATAAATGCACCTGTTGAACCTAAATGATTCTCTAATGAACGTGGTCGCTTTCATTATGCTGAGTTATCTAGGGTGACTAGCTCGATATTTTCAGGGAAACTTCTGGTACATTCTCTTAAGTGAATGTCTAAGGAAAAACATAAGGTTAAAAAGACTGTTGGAGGAAGTACAGCTTCAGGAGATGTTATAATCCAGAGCTCTGCATGAGCTTCTCTCTTGCCAGAGGGAAGTCTAAAACAAATCTTTTTTTTTTTTAATGTGCATTCTTACCAAGAATTCCTTTGTCTTGCAGATGAGCTCAGTGAAAATGTTAAGACCTCGTCTCCATAGTATCCTTTTCAAGCTCACGTTTGAAGAACATGTAAACAACATCAAACCAGGCATCATGGCAGTAACTCTAGCCTGTGAAGAAATGAAAAAAAGTGAAAGCTTTAATCGACTTTTAGAGTTGGTACTCCTGGTTGGCAACTATATGAACTCAGGCTCCCGAAATGCCCAATCACTGGGTTTCAACATCAACTTTCTTTGTAAGGTAAGTTGAAATTTAATTGTGTTTTTGGAGAGAAGCTCATGCTTTTTGCTTGTGAGAACCACTGTGGCTACTTGCATTACTGGCAATTACTGATTTTAAATTGTTAAAAACAAAGACCCTCAGAAACACCAAAGGAAAGACTTGAGTTAGGAAAAGAAGCAGAAAGTCATTGTGTGCTCCTTCCGTGATGTGACCTGTGTAGCCTCGAATTTTGGTGCTCTAGGATTTTCCTCTCTGAGTATGACTTTAAATGTGATTTAGAAGTCTGAAAAATCCAGCCTTCACTCGAGTCATAATGAATATGAATCACTCTTTAAGCTCTCATTTTATACCGACTAAGACAAAATAAAAGATTATTAAATAAATGGAAAATGGATGAGATGAGGTTGTTGAATACTGAAGCCTTTGTATGCCCAGACATGCATGCAAATTAGGCATGGCTTAACTAGTTTTTGCTATGTGCAGAGGCTGCACTGCAATACATCTGGCATATGGGGATTGGGCATGCAACCTTGATGTTCCTGAGCAAAATCTCCCAACTCTTTTCTTTATCATTGAATTAAATACAATCCCTCTTGCCACCCCTAAAGCAAAAGGAATGCATTAGCAGTTATCATGTGTTTGCTTTTGTATTGGTCATTTTTCAGTGATTTGATTTATTTTCCTTTTTGATGTTTGCTGATTGCAAAAATCTCTTAATTGAAAGTTTGAATTGAGAATCATATTCAGACTTGATGACTGCTTTGCTTTTGCTTGTGTTTTCAGGACTAAGATCTGTAGTAGATATTATAGGAAGTGAGTGTGCATTCCTCAGATAGCCTGAGGTGCCTTTTCCCAGATGAGCTCCCTCTCCTACAGAGAGGGCTAACTAGACACACTCCACAGGAATCAGATTGGAAAGCAGCTTGAGAAAAAGTCCAGATCTGACAAGAAGCAGCCCCCCTTGGACACATGACAATAACCTGTGCTGTGTGATTTGGGGATTTTTTTTCTCTTTTACACCTGAACATAAAGAGTGTGAGTTTTTAGTTACTATATTTGAGGAATTCCAGATCTTGTAAGAAAGATAAGACGCATTTATTATTTGTGTGATAAATGAAGGCAAGTGTTATCTGTAGGTCTCAGTATTTATAGCTTTGGTCTTGATCCTGTGACAGATCTGTGTGAAGAGTTTTCAGTGAGGGACTTGAACTGATCCAGCTTATCACCTGTTCCATGATCAGGAGCCTTCAATTTAGGACTTGCCAGTCATCTAGTTCCTCCCTCTGCATTGACGAAGGGCAGAGGCATCCAGTTCTTCCTGACTTCCCAGCCAGGGTGATCATTTATCAAATTATATAAACTTTGGAGTTGGGGTCAGAAGCCCTAAGCTCTTCTACGCTTATCATGTGAGCACAAGCAGGTCTTCAGTCTCTTGGAATCTTGTCACTGGAATCATCCTTTGGAGACTGTACCTGTACTGCCCTAGTTTCTCCTTGGATTATCTGCCCTAGTGCCCATGACCATCTAATGCAACCTCTACAGAAGGGAATTTGCTTTTCTTGAAAATCCCTGAGCAGGAGAACTGTCCCACCCCACCTTTGTGGCAGCTCAATTTTTTAGGACATGGAGTCTAAACCAGCCTCTATAGATGTGCCATCAGTTGTCTTTGGCTTCTGCCAAGTGGAAGAAATCTTCATTCTTTTCCACAAAAGAGCCCTTCAAATACTCGGAGACATCCATATTGTCATCCTTGGCTCTGCTTGTTTTCAGGCTAAGCATGCTCAATTCCTTCAAGTGATCCTCACATGTAGTGATCGCAAAGCCCTTCATCCTAAACATGCTCTAGTTCATCAAATTCCTTAATATTTTGTGCTTAAAGCTGGACACAGGTGATGTCTGATTGGGGCCAAGTCCAGTAGGATGACACTCTCCCTGTTCTTGGAAACTGTTTCCTTTAATGCAGTACAGGATCAAATGTGCGTTTTTTGACTTGCGTCATCACTTCATTAACCCATACTAACCTTACAGTCCTCGAAAACTTCCCAATCTTTTCCAGAACTTCTGTCTAGCTATGGCTCTCACATATTGAATTTAGCAAGTTCATTTTCTTGACCAAAGTGCAAGATACTCCATTCATTGCTATAGAATTTCATGGCATTTGGTTCAGTGCAGTACTTTTGGCTGTCCTTTGGATCCTTGCTCTATTGTTCATTGTGTAAGATATCTACCTCAGCTTTAGGCTTTCTGTAAAGTTGAGGAGCATTTAAATAGCACAGAACCAAGCCCACCTCCCTGGAGCCCTCCACCAAAAAGCCCTTGCCCAATTGACACTAAGAGTCTTTTTAACAGAAGCAAGGCTTGTTGGAGCCTGGCCATTCCATGAGTTCTGAATCCATTGGGAATTTTGTTAGCAGTGAAACACCCCAAGTGGGCTTTGGAAAAAATGAACCTTATGTGGTTTGTTCATTTTCTTAGGTAATTTAAGATTTTACTACAAGATTTCTGCCAAAGGAGTCTGTTTTTTAATTGACAAGTTCTACCATTGTGGAAGAATTTGAGAACCACAGTTTGAGAGAGAACTGCTGTCTCTCTTTCTCCATCTTTTCTACAGGATGGTATGAGATGCTTTAGAAAAAGCTTTGTAGGGGCAGCTAGGTGGCACAGTGGATAGAGCACCAGCCCTGAAGTCAGGAGGACCTGAGTTCAAATCTGGTCTCAGACACTTAACATTCCGTAGCTGTGTGACCCTGGGCAAGTCACTTAATCCCAATTGCCTCAGCAAAAAGCAAAAAAAAAAAAAGAAAAAGCTTTGTAAAAGTCTGGTTTCTAACTAGCATTCCCTTCCTTACTACTCATTAGTAATCCTATCACAAAAAGAAAATGTGGTTAGTCTCACCAGGTTTACTCTTGATGAAGCCATGCCTCTTTTTTGTAATTACTGCTTCTGATTCTCCATGTTCTCTCATCATCTCTTTAACAGTTCCTCCTTAACTTTTCCCCAGAATCAAAGACAAGCTGACTGGCCTGTTCTTTACACTCCATTTTCTTCCTTTTTTTTTTTAGAAGTTGGAACATCATTTGCCTTCTCCAGTCCTGTGTTAGCCTTTGTGTTTACTAGGTTCTTTCCCATACCATTGACAGTGGCTTGGCAGTTCCATCTGCCAGTCTTTTCAGGGCCTGAGGATGGAGTTCATCAGAGCCGGGTGATGTGAAATTGAGAGGGACATCTGGGGCTCTTTTATGATGACTTTATTTTTCCTGAGGAGCTGCTGTCTCTTAGTTGTTTTGTTTCTTTCAGTTTCCAGCGTAAAGGTCAGTGTCCTTGGCCAAGAGTGAAAGCACCAGTTGAACAGCTGTCTCTGTGTTCTCTCCTATCCGTTACCATTGTACCATGTACCCCAGGTGAAGACCTCCCCCTTTCTTAGATGTTCCTTTCCCTCTGAATATCACTACAAAATCCCAAACCAAAACAAACCTTTTTGTTATCCTTTGCTTCTCTTCTGATCCTTAGAATTCCTGACACTCTTTCACAGTACTCTGCCTTGCTCTTCTATTCATCTTCTGTTACTTAGCTTTGCTTCCATCTTCTGCACATTTCTTTTTAAAATCTAATTTGGCTTGTGAGTGTCTTATGCCTACACATCAGTCTCTTCAGACAAATCTTATTTTTCCTCCTTATTGGAATTGTTTCTCTATGTCTTGAGCGTTTCCCATCCTTCCTGGCTATACCCCCCCCCCAAAGCATTTAGTCCATAGGATGATCCTAACTATGTTTCCTCCGACCCTTTTAACATACCTATCAGTGATGGCCCCCTGAGGTCAGAAGTTTGGTAATTGATTTTTTTTCTTTTTGGTGCCAACCTTTGAGATAAGGAAACTCACTTTACAAATACAAATCTGCAACTGTTAGGCAGCTTTTATTTGAAAGTTTCTCACCCATGAGAGCTAGGCAAATGGGGAATGGGTTTCTCTTTTCTGAAGGTCTTTAAGCAAAGGCTGGGCCACCTTTTGACAGGTATGAATCAGTGAAGATTCAGTTTGTAGATAAGTTGGGCTAGATGACTGTTCCAGCCCCTTCTGACTCTTGGATTTTGTAATCTTGTGGTTCCGCTCTACAAGTTTCAAGTCCTGGAGAGTTGCTTGTAGCCCTGAGAAGGGGATGTGATTTTTCAGTGTGAGTCTGTACAAGGCAGTGAACCCAGGAAGTCCATTTTTCAGTCAGAACTATCTGATTGCCTAGGCAGCATGGTCCACTGGGGAAATGGCCTCAGGCAGGGAAAGTTTTTCAAAACCAGGGTCAGAAAATGACCACCTGTGTGATTTTATCTTAGACAAGTTGTTTTACATCTATAGGTGAGATTAACTTTCTTAATCAGTGAAATGAGGGGTTTATGGGAGAGTGCCTCAGAGGTCCCTTCTAATGTGAACTCTGGCCTTGTATCTAGTTAGTGCTCTTTATAAAATGAAAAACATAAAAATATATCAAAACTAAATATCATCTACACTTAAATTTTTTTAAAATGTCATTTATTTATATAGCACCTTTATTTTCAAATACCTTCTTTCCCCTGGCCTTTCTCTCCTGGCAGAGAATAAGGGAGAGGGAGAGAAAGGGAAAGAGAGAGAGGGAGTGAGAGAAAAGGAGGAAGTGAGAATGAAGAGGGGACAGAGAAGGGAGGGGAGGGAAGAGGGGGGAGGGACATCGAGAGCAGTTCAAATTTTTATGTATTGATCAGTTCTATCACCATTTTTTGCTCTTTTTTACCCTTTGGGAAAACGTATTTTGCTAAAGGATAGATACCTCTCTCAGAGGAGGAAGGGATAGTGATATAGCAGACATCTAGGTAATGTAAAAATAAAATCTATCAATCAATTTTTTTAAAAGAATTAAGAGAGTGAAGAAGGGAGGGAGAGAGATAGCCCAAGAATAAGTGCAAGAGCTTGTAGTTTATCACATGTGTAAACATCAGCTGAGTCTGACATTGCAGACCTTGTTTCCTGCTCATAGGCCCTCTTCCACTTTGCCAATGAAGCAAGGCCTGTGTCTTCTTTCCTTATTTTCAGGGCCTACCTCGATCATTGTAATGGACCAAATATTAGGGAGGTCTTGCCATTGTTCTTTCCATTTGTCTTGTAACTCTTGAGTAGAATGCTTCTGTTTATTTCATATTGGTTCAGTTCATAGTCTTAGGCCCGATCCTCCTTTTCTGTATTTTTCATGTAGTCTTCATTTCTTCCAGCAAGTCAGGTTTCATTTCACTAATGTATAACATTTTAGGGGAAATGTTGTTCTTAAAATATTAGTTATAGTATACATATATTCGATTGTATACATATATTCGATTTGCAAATATTTTAACATAATTAACATGTAGTGGATATCCTGCCATCTAGGGGAGGGGTGGGGAGTTGGGGGGAAAAATTTGTAACAGAAAGCTATGTAAGGGTTAGTGTTGAAGAATTACCCACACATATGTTATGCAAATAAAATAAAATAAAAACAAAACAAAACAAAACAAAATATTAGTTATACCCCTTTTTCCTTTAATTAAATTAATGTGCTTTGAAGAGTGCCCCATTATACATATACATTTTATATTTATATCATTCATACTATTTATGGACATAAATGGGTTTCTTTGAAACAAGAATGACTAAGTTATTTTTACTTTGAAACAAAAGAGAAAATTAATCTTACAGGAAAATTTTATACTTCCAGACTCTGTTTGGGAGATTGCCTTCTTCCTGTCATCTACCTGTCAAATAAAAGTTCTTCCATACAGCAGTGATCTGACATGAATCACTAGAGGTATGCTCAAAGGATTCAGCACAAAGATTTCTGCTATCTTCAAATAAAATAAAAATAATCTACTGAGAAATTGTATGATGTAGTAAAATAGAAAGACCTAAGGATTTTTAAGCCCCTTTCTTCCTCCATCCTTCCCTGTTTTCTCACACCCACTTCAACATGCACACTTGCATATGCATATGCCTATGCATGTGCACGCCCTCTCTCTGTCTCTGTTTCTCTCTCCTTTACCCTCTCTTCCTTTCTTACTCTCTCCCTCTCCCCTCTCTTCTTTTTCCTCCTCTTCCTGTCTCTCTTCCTTTCCCTCCTTTCTCTCTGTGTCTCTTTATTTCTGTGTCTGTGTGTATGTGTATGTCTGTGTGTCTCTCCCATTGATGTTTCATCCTTTGGGAAAAGCCTTCTAGGGAACTACTTGTTATTAGGAAAAAGAAATACTGTCTGCTATTTGCAAACATATGATTGTGAAGACAAAATGCAGGCAGTTGGTTGTAACTGTGTCAAATGGCAGAGATGTTAACTGGACTCCATAAGGAGAACACTGTTATGTAAATTCTTCTGAACTGAATTAGCCAGATACTAAAGCATGATTAGCTGTGGTTGCTGAAAACTTGAAGCTAAAGTTTCAGAGAATAATTGGATACTGTTCTTTCTCAACTATTTCTTCAGAAAGGGGGGAAAACTGTCCCTCCTAACCCACTGATTATGCTAAAAATAAATGACACCATTTTTCCTACCTAAATTGTTCTAATGCTAATTTCCATTTTCAGTGATATTAAGAACACAATTTGCTTCTTTCAGCAAGAAACCCTAGACCATTTGAATATACGTTTAATTACAAAGGACCTGAGGCCTACATTCTGGAGTCTGCCAGATGTATGGCCAAGTTTGATAATGTTCCTTGACAGTGCCATGTTGGACATTTTGCTTCCAGTAGATGGCAAGCTCCTTAAGGGCAAGAATAATTTTCTTTTTCACCTAGCACAGTGACTGGTGCAGTAAATGTTCATTCAGCTGAAATGAATCTGAAGCTCCCAGTTGAGGCCCTGGGCAGTATAGTGGATGAGGCTCTAGACTGGGACTCCAGAAGATATGAGTTGGAATTGTACATCAGCTGTGGAACTCTGGCAAGGTGATCTGGCTGATTATCCCACTTGGCTTCTGGGATCCAATATTCATTTTATAGTATACTTAATATCTCGGAAATGGACAGGGCTTGATTTATTTTTTGTTGATTGTCTAGGTTTAAGAAAGTGATGGAGAAAATAGAGCCAGTTGTTAAATATTTCCCAGAGTCCCCCTGGAGAAACCACTTGACCTCTCTCAGCCCATTTCCTCTGTAATAATAATTATATGGATGATAATTAGAACTTCGCTCATGGGGTTGTTATGAGAATCCACAGAAATAATGTGTAATCCAGTTTTGAAACCTTCATGTACCTTATAAATCCTAATCATTATTATTAATAATTACTATTATTAGAGACAGTTGGGTGGTAGAGAGAGAGCTCTGGACCTGGAATTAGGAAGACTTCAAATGTGGCCTCAGACATTTCTTATCTCTCTGATCCTGGGCAAGTCACTTAACTGCTGTTTCCCTCTGTTTCCTTCTGTGTAAAATAGGGATAATGATGGCACCCAACTCCCAGGGTTGCTACAAGAATCAAACAAGGTAGTATTTATAAAGCACAAAGAATGTCTGGCACATAGTGAGCACCACACTAACGTTGACTGTTGTTGTTTCTAACTGTTCTGCATATATGACATGTCACTTGCTCCATCTCCATACTTTCTTTTTTCAATATCTATCTCCTTCCTTTCCCTTCTTGGACCCCCAGCTCTTTTCAAGGCCTGTCTAGAGTGCTCTATTTCAGAAGGTTTTTCCTGGCTCCTCCCAATTGATAATGCTATGCTCTGTTGGTGCCTCCCCCAATTCCTGGCTGTTTATTTTTTACATATTTAGCATTTGTTTACTCATCTCTTAGTATGTCAGTGCTTTCCCAGGAGAATGGAAGGTTCTTGAGCCCAAGGAATTTCTCATTTTTGCCTTTGTTTCCCCAGAATGTAGCATAACTACCTGGCACGTAGTAGAAGCCATAGAAATCTTGGGTGGTCAATCTTGTGGTACCCAATTATTATTGCAAGATTCCTTTAATGAGCTTAAATACTTTTCAGACTTGCCATTTGATGAAGCCAAAGTAATCTAATTGGCGTTATCTTACATTGGCATCATTTCCAGGTACTCTGATGCAGTGAGCTTCCTTTTCCCATGATTTTGCCTCATTTTTTTCCTATTTCTTTTTTTCCATTTTAATTGCTTTTTATTTTACCAAATACATGCAAAGATAGTTTTCAACATTCACCCTCGTGAAAACTTTTCACCCTCCCTCCTCCTACCTTCTCCCATAGACAATTAAGCAATCCATTATAGATTAAACATGTGCAGTTCTTCTAAACCTCTTTCCATATTTGTCATGCTGCCCAAGAAAAATCAGATCAAAAGGTGAAGGAAAAAAACAGGAAGAAAAACAGCAAAGAAACAAGAACAATCACAACAAAAATATGGTGAAAATACTATGCTTCGATTCATATTCCGTCTCTATAGTTCTATTTCTGGAACTGGATGGCACTTCCCATCACAAGTCTTTTGGAATTGCCTTGAATCATCTCAGTGTTGAAAAGGACCAAGTCTATCTCAGTTGATCATCACACAATCTTGCTGTTACTGTGTACTTTGTTCTCTTGGTTCTACTCGCTTCACTTAGCATCTTGGTAAATCTCAGTCAGGGACACAAGGCTGGGATTATTATTTCCAGTTTTCAGATAAGGAAAGTAAAGGCTGGGACTAAATTCCTGTCCCATTGTCACAAGCCTGGGAAGTTATTAGCTGTAACTAGCCATATACTTGGTTTTGTACCTCACCATCCATATCACTTTCTTAACAGCACTGTCAGTGTTAGAAAAAGATGGGTAGGAACTCTGAAGTGTCACATTGTATTTGAAAAAGAAATGTCATATATAACAGGGCTTCTTAAACTTTTTCAGCTCGTGACCCCTTTTTGCCTGAGAAATTTTTACATGACCCTGGGTATAAAGCTATATAAAGTAGTTATATGAATCAGACATTTACTGATAATAAATGATAATTTCATACCCCAGTTACAAGACCCCATATGGGATCACAAACTACAGTTTAAGAAATTGTGGTATATTATCTATTATAATGACACATGGGTCCATCTCTTCATAATTCATGACTACCAGACAGAAACACCCAGTAATTTATGGGTCACCCTGGGCTTCACTATTCTGTGCCTTTGAAATAACTAAGCACCACAGGATGACTTAAGGAGAGAATATCCGTCTTCGTGTTGAAAGAGTTGGCTTTGTTCAGATTATTTGATTCTTGACCTTTATTTAAGTCCATTGTATTTTATTGTATTGTACTTAATGGATTCTCATTATCATTGTGAACCGTGCATCATTTTTTTTTCCTGGAGTGTAACAAGAATGTGTCACCTTTGTGGTTCTGAAGCAGTGGGAGAATTTTCAATTTAGTTTGGGAGACAGAAACAGAGAGGGAAAGAAGGGGAGAGAGGATATATATCTTTCATGGATTTCTTTTGATGCAGTTTTTATTCTATAAAATTCTACACCAAATAATCTTTTAACAGCATACTTTAATGTTTACTGGAGTAGATTCTTCTATTTATGTACACAGAACACGAAATCATGTGAAAATATATATGGCACTTTTAATAGAAATTTTCAGTCAGTTCCTATTTCTCATTCAGGTCTAACTCTACAACACATGTGTTTATTAGTATGCATTGGCCTTGTAGATGGTCAGATGGCGAACTTTGGGAGAGATTTTTTTTTTTTCTGAGGCAATTGGAGTTAAGTGACTTGCCTACTTGCCTTGCCTAGAGTCACACAGCTAGGAAGTGTTAAGTGTCTAAGACCAGATTTGACTTCAGGGCTGGTGCTCTAACCACTGTGCCACCTAGTTGCCCCTTTGGGAGAGATCTTTATAGCTACCTAACCTAGCCCTTAGGGAAAAAGAGTTTCTACTGTATCATCCTTGCCAGCTGGCTACCCAAACTTTTCTGTGCAGGTCCATCCCTTTTGAGATGGCTCTGGTGACTCTGATGTGGATTCTGACATCAAGCAAAAACAGGCTTCTTTTTGTCTTCCTCTACCGCTTTGAGGACCTTCCCTTTGAGGACCAAGGGAGCAAATTGAATCTCTCCTTCAAATGGGTCCTCTAACATATTTGACGAAACTTCTCAAGTCTTCCCAGTTTTCTCTAGGCTAAACATGTGCAGTTCTTTCAACTGATCCTCATTTGACAAAGACCCCAAAACCCTTGCCCATCCTGGTTGCCGCCTTCTAGATACTCTCCAGCCCTTCTTAAACTATGGCTCAAGAACTGAATTCACTACTCCAAGTGAGAGTTGATTAGGGCAGCTTATAGTGGTACCTCCAATTTCCAGAAACTATAGTACCGTAAATGCAGCCCAAGATCATGTTAGGTTTTTGGGTTGCCACATCACAATGATGACTCAGACTGAGTTTAAATCCAAGCAGACCTCCAGATCTTTTTCAGAACTACCATTCTATATACAGACTTTCCTCTTTTATTTGTGGAGTTATTTTTTTATACCAAAGGGCAAGGTTCAAATTTCACTTAATTAAATTTAAGCCAATGATCTATTCTGGGGACAGTGTTATCTAATTTGCTTCTCAGATCAGACTGGGTGTTCTGGGGAGTAAATGCAAGCTGTATTAACCTTCTCTACCAGTTGAAGAAACTCCAACTCTGACCTTAAATGGCTTCTTGTGATGTCCCAGGAGGTAGATGAGTGACAGTGACGGACATGGAATTTCATCCCTGATCTCTCCTTGTTCTTCAGCTCCTTCTGCTTTGTCATGTTTCTTTTCATTTTGTGTGTGACTTAATGGAAGATGTCCTTGGACGAGCTTTTCGATGAGTTTTGGTCCATATCCTTGGCCCTGCTTGTCTTTTATATTATTACTTTTGTTGGAATATGTGTGTTTACAGGTCTTCCCTTAGGGGTAGCTTTTCTCCTTCTTCTTCAGTATCAGCACTTGAAAAGTCAGTGGTCACCTACTCTACTGGGTCACATGTCTAGTAGAGTCATCCTTGCTCGCATATATGGTCTCTTTTTTCCCACTAGAAGGCCATGCTACTTTGTCATTATCATAGCTTTCAAAGATAACTTTTAATCATATCATGTCAACTCTTCCTCATTGGAATTGTTTTCAGGAAAATATTTTTAAGATGAAGGACAGATATGGCATATATTACTTTTTCCTTCTCCATCATGGGCAAGGAGCCAAATATTTCCCATCAGGACAAGGGAAAAGCTTTATGGTTTTTTGAAGGCCAGATGTTGTTACCAAAAACAAAAAAGATTTTAGCAGTATTTGGCCAATTTGATTTTTAGGTAGCTCCTTGTTTTCAATATTCACTTTTCCTCTTTCTCCCCCACAGTCCTCCCCAAAGAAAATCATACCACTGTCCCTTGAGTTTATTTAGTGATTGTTTTCTAAATATCCTGAATTTTATTTTCATTGGTACAGATTAGTCAGCTAATATTTTCAATGTAACACTTGTTTGTTTTTCCAGAACTTGATTACATCTGTTTAGATATCATCACATTTACAACACTATAGTTAAGATTGTTTGAAGACTTCATTATAACCCCCAGTTTTCAGTTTATTAAATTCTCTGCAGAACAGTAGTCTGTAAATGTAATTTGTCTAATCTCAAACTGATTAGTATTCCTTGTCAATATAGCCAGGGACACTTATCATACCTTGAGGATGCTTTCCATATTCTTTCCACTTATACTTCTTTATCAAACATCGGACTTTCCCCTTCTTATTCTCTTCTGGTTCTGATCCCTGTCTTTTCTCCCTTTTATTGTAATTGAACCTGTGACCACCATCATTGTCCATCATAGTCTATATGTGGTCAGTTCATGTGTGGATTTAATATTGGTGATGGTTTTACTTTTAAATATGTTAAAACTACTACTTTCGCCTCCCATGTGTCTCATAAGATATCAAAGGAGATTATGTGAATGCCCAGTGTACAAAGCAGCCAAACACATTGGGCACTGGCCACTTTGGTCTTTTTCTGTTATAGCGTTATTTACAGTATGTGAATTTTATTTAGCCTCATTTTTGTTTTGGGGATGACAGAAAAGAAATAGTCATGTCAAATAAGAGTGGCTATGTTTTCTTAAATAAGATTAGGTGATGATTTGAAATGGATTTTTAGAGCGAAATAAGATTGATTTATTGACTGTTTGCAAACCCCTATATAAATTGATGGGCACAAGCTGTTTCTAAAATACCAAGTAAGCATTCTCAAATTGAGTTATGACTTTGTGATACTAATTATTAACAACTCTATATTATACTTAATCCTGTAGTTGAATTGGGAGCATCAGTTTTTTAGTTTTGGAAATTGACACAATTATAGAGTTCTTTTAACTTCATTTGCTATCTCTAAATTTTACATACACATAAAGTGAGAGAGAACTGGAATAGTTCTAGAATTAGAACTAGATAGTGTTAATTAGAGAAGATAATCAACTACTCTGACTTGGCTTTATGGGAGGGATCATCATCTGTCTAGGAGCTGTTCCTTTGGTTTTACAGGTTTACAAACTCAATCATATCCATTTTAACTGAGGTTATTAAGTTTCAGAAAACTGATTTGCACTAATCAAACTCGCAGAAAATTGATTTATCAACTTGAATGCCTACTTGCTAATGTACCAGGATAGTATATACATATCATTTTGTAGTGAACATAATGCTATCTTGGTACCAAAGTACCTTAAGAGTTACTCTTTTTTTTTTTTGCTTTTTGCTGAGGCAATTGGGGTTAAGTGACTTGCCCAAGGTCACACAGCTAGGGAATGTTAAGTGTCTGAGACCAGATTTGAACTCAGGTCCTCCTGACTTCAGGGCTGGTGCTCTATCCACTGTGCCACCTAGCTGTCCCAAGTTACTCTTTTATTTCCCCCTGAGGCAATTGGGGTTAAGTGATGTGCCCAGGGTCACACAGCTAAGAAGTGTTGCATATCTGAAGCCAGATTTGAACTCAGGTTCTCCTGACTTCAGGGCTGGTGCTCTATCCACTACACACCTAGATGCCCCAATGAGTTTACTCTTCAGAGGTTTTTCCTTGAACAGGAAATCATGCGTTGCTTAACTCTTCTGTGATATTCTTCCAGTCTCTGACACCCCCTCTTAGCTTTCCCATACTTTACTGAGGTGGCTTCTTTCTAGTAGCCACCAAAAAGAACGTGCCTCCCTCTTGGTTTATGTTGTGAAGCCGTCAGCATTTGGGTTCTTTGCCTTTCAGACCACATAGATCTAAACCTTCTGTTAGCATGTCCTCTTCTACTAGCACTGAGTCCCTTGCTGTTTTGTTTGCATTGGTAACATCCCAGGCATGCTATTTGAAGATTAGGAAAGGTTCCCTTAGGTCCTTTATGATTTAAGATTCCCTTTTACCCCATTAACAGTGGACTTAAAAACATTTCTCCATGATGGGGTACTTCTGCAGAAAGTGGGTCTTATTTATTTGATATTGCTGTTTCGGGGGGAGGAGAGGTCCATAGCCTTTGGATTTTTATCCTTCAAACTGAATGGTCCTTCCTGGGCAGGAGGGAATCTAGTCCTCATCCCCTAATCAGATTCTTTCCTACTCAGTAAACTCCAGTGGCTTCCTTCTCCTTCTAGGATCAAATATAAACTCTTGAGTAGAAATGTATAGCCTTCCATTAGCTGGACACAAGCTATTTTCCCATGCTTTTTAATTATTACTTCGCTCCATGTACTCTGTGACCTTTCTGTGCTTCTTCCTACTCAGTGCTTCCTATTCTGCCTCCAGGCCCTTACCAAGACTCTTGCTATCCTCCATTTCAATTTTTTCTAATTCCTAGTTTCCTTTCCTAGTTTCCTAGTTCAGTTCAAGGCCCACTTTCTCTATAAAGATTTTCCTGGTCCCCCCACTTCTGATCCCTTTTTCACCCAAATCACTATGACTTTTTTTTTTTTGCTGAGGCAATTGGGGTTAAGTGACTTGCCCAGGGTCACACAGCTAGGGAATGTTAAGTGTCTGAGGTCAAATTTGAACTCAGGTCCTCCTGACTTTAGGGCTGGTGCTCTATCCACTGCGCCATCTAGCTGCCCCTACACCATGACCTTCTAATCTGGCCTCACACACTTCTTAACTGTGTGATCCTGGTCACAAAAAGCAGGATATGTACTATTTGGCTTCTGAGGTCCCTTCTAGCCCCAAAGCCAGGATCCTCTGCTTTTAGTTTTATGTGTACTAGACTGGACTGCAAACTCCCTGAGGGCAGAAACTTTTTTTTGTTTTTGGATCATGAGCACATTCCCTGACATAAGGCTGGTAATGAATACATGATGGCTGAGTGATTGTTATCAATACATGAGTGTGTTCTCCTTGTCAAAATAGCTAATCCTGAAGTGACCTTGGAGGAGAGAAGATCTGGGTCCAAACTCTGCCTCTGACACATCCTCTCCATGTCATGCTGGGGGAGTTGCTCTCATAGCCTCAGTTTCCTCATCGGCAAAATGAGATTCTTGACTCAGTGATTTCAAAGGGTCTTTTCAGTTCTAGCTGAGAATCCTTTGAGCAGAGAATTGAGCAGAGAGCTGCTTTCTTTTCTTTCTTTCTTTCTTTCTTTCTTTCTTTCTTTCTTTCTTTCTTTCTTTCTTTCTTTCTTTCTTTCTTTCTTTCTTTCTTTCTTTTTTTTTTTTGGCTGGGGCAATTGGGATTAAGTGACTTGCCCAGAGTCACACAGCTAGGGAATGTTAAGTGTCTGAGGCCAGATTTGAACTCAGGTCCTCCTGACTTCAGGGCTGGTGCTCTATCTACTGTGCCACCTAGCTGCTCCAAGAGCTGCTTTCTTACCAAACAGGAAAATTAGATTCCTGCCAAAGATTACCTATGCCTCCATTTTCAGGACTTAGGGGCAGTGGGGGTAATATGTCCCTCACATATTTGTGTGACAGTGAATAATGTTGGCACTGGAACCGATCCACAAAATGATGATTTATAGGACTATTTTTGCAGGTTTTACTTGGATCACCACAAAGATTGTTGCCATAGGGGATTTAAATGAACCCAGCTGGCTTAGTATTCTGTGAATTGCTATAGTCATTTTCTTGGTTGAATCTTACGACTGATTTTGTAATTCTCACAGTGGGGGAAAGTTGACAACATGAACAGCATTTAGTGGATATAATTAGTAAGTTTGAAAACAAATGCCTTTTATTCCCTAAAACTATGCTCAAAGGGGATTTGAAGCCCATATGAAGCTATTGTTCATGAAATGATGCTACTGGGCTTGAGTGTGCCCTGGCATCTCCCATATGTATTTTTATGTTGTTCTGAGTTGTCCCCTTGAAGAAACTATAGGACCTTTAAAGAGCTAGCTGTGAGAATACCAAAAGACATGGTATTCCATATTCCTTCTCCTTCTAGGATCAAATATAAACTCTTGAGTAGAAATGTATAGCCTTCCATTAGCAGGACACAAGCTATTTTCCCATGCTTTTTAATTATTACTTCGCTCCATGTACTCTGTGACCTTTCTGTGCTTCTTCCTACTCAGTGCTTCCTATTCTGCCTCCAGGCCCTTACCATGGAAAAAAGAAAGGGAGGGAAAGAAAAGGAAAAAAGGAGGAGGAAGAGGAAGGGTGGGAAGAAGTCAAGTTTGAGCCAGGGAATGTTTTAGACAAAAACAGAAATCTGCTTTTATACACACACACACACACACACACACACACACACACACCCTTAATGTGTGTATGTGAGTCTATGAAAGAAGTGTTTCATAAAACTATTCAATCAACCAGTCAATAAACATTAAGTGCCTATTATGTGTTTGGCACTATGCTAAAGATTGGAGATACAAAAAGAGTCAGTAGACAATCTAGTAATAAGGAATTGCCAAGAAAGGGTTTTTGGCTTTTCTACTCTTACTTGGTGTGTTTTGAAGGGATTCAGAAACTCCAGTTGCATCCATGTTTGAAAGGTGTTATGCTGTACAGCACAGGAGATCCCTGGACTTTGTCGTCAGCAGAATTGTTAGCTTACTTAGAGAGGAATAACGATGGCAGTCCAACTGTGAGTCCGGCTTCCACTATGTTGGCATTATGTGATAGTTCTGAGAGGCTAGCCAGAAGTTTGCCCTTGTATCATCTGTGAAGAATGGGCTTACTTAAGTAAATTATTGGTGCAAATAAAATCCTTTTCCTTTTCTTTTGATCTTTTTGGGATACCAACCAAGTAGTGATATTGCTAGATCAACCAGTACATAACACTTTGATTGCCCTTTGGGCCTAATAATTCAGAATTGATCTCCAGAATAGTTGGACTCATTTGCCACTCCACCAGCGTTCATTACTGTACTTATTTTTCCCTCATCCCCTTTAGCATTTGTCATTTCTGATAGGTTTGAGGTGATACCTCAGAGTTGTTTTAATTTTCCTTTTTCTAATCAATAGTGATTTAGAGCATTTTTTTTCATATGACTAGATAGTTTTTATTTCTTCTTCTGAAAACTGTCTATTTCCTGAGAATGAATTTGATTTTGATTACATTTTGTAATTGACTTTATTCTTTATCACCCCCAACATGTTGTAAAATTAGAATTGGGCAAGTGAAAGTTTGGCTTGGTAGATTATTTGTGGCTGTAATCCTAGCTCCTTTGCTTTCTGGAATATTTTATTCCAAGCCCTCTACTCTTTTGAATGTGGAAGCCACTAAATCTTGTGGGATCTTACCTGTGGCTCCATAATATTTTAATTGTTTCTTTCTGACTGCTTAAAGTTACTTACTCTTTGACCTGGAATCTCTGGACCTTGGAGTTTTTGTTTCATTTTAGGATTTCTTTCATGAGATGATTAGTGGGTTTTCAGCTTCTATATTATCCTTTAGATCGAAAATATTGGAGCAGGTTTCCTTGATAATTTCTTGAAAAATGATATTTTGGTTCTTAATTTTGATCATAGCTTTCAGGTAGTACAATAATTCTTCAATTATTTCTCCTTGATCTATTTTCTTTTTTCCCCCTGAGGCAATTGGGGTTAAGTGACTTGCCTAGGGTCACACATCTAGGAAGCATTAAGTATCTGAGGCTAGATTTGAACTCAGATCCTCCTGACTTCAGGGTTAGTGCTCTATCCACTGTGCCACCTAGCTGCCCCTCCTTGATCTATTTTCAAGTTCCCAAGTTTTTCTAGTGAGATATTTCACATTTTCTTCTATTTTCCCCATTCTTTTGACTTAATATATATATATATATATATGTATGTATGTATGTATAAAATGTCTCATGAAGTCAGCTTCCACTTGCCTAATTCTAATTTTTAGTAATTATTGTATTCAGTGAGAATTTGTGCCTCTTTTCCTATTTGGCCCATTCTTCTTTCAAAGAGTTCTTTCTTGAACTCTTCCAGGAATTCTTCTTGGGCTTGGTAAAACTAATTTTTTTTGAAGCTTTGATTATAGTTGTTTTTATGTTTTTATCTTCTGCCGCTATAGTAGATTTTTATGGTCAAGTTCTTTTTTGTTATTTCTTCATTTCCCAGTCTTTTTCTTGACTTTGATCTTTGTTAAAGTTGGTCTGTGCTCAGCTGGTGATGGGCAGCCACTGTCACAAGCTTCAGGTTTTTTGTTTTTTTTTGTTTTTGTACTGCTATTTTCACAGCTACTTTTGGGGAGCTGTAAGTTTTTGAGGCTTGCAAGGTGGCATGGTGATGGGAGACTTGTGGTCATTACTTTACTGGTCTGTGCCATGATCTGGACCAAGAAAGGGCCTCTTGTTCCCTATAGCCACAAATACTAGTGCTATCTTTGCCTTGAAACTCTATTCAGGGCTTCTGTTCCCTTGAAACTGACTCCCAGAACTCTTTTCCATGTTGGAACTTCAACCCAGAACTGCATATGGAAAGAAAGATGCCACCTCTATCTAATTCCTGCAAAGGGCCTCCTGTAGTCTTTCTTTTTTAATTTATGATCCAATGTCTGATATATTATGAAATGGAAAAAAATGTTAAAAAAGGGGGAGGTGCAGCTAGGTGGTACAGTGGATAGAGCATCAGCCCTGAAGTCAGGAGAATCTGAGTTCAAATCTGGTCTCAGACACTTGACATTCCTTAGCTGTGTGACCTTGGGCAAGTCACTTAACCCCAATTGCCTCAGCAAAAAAAGGAAAAAAAAAAAAAAAGATGTCACCACACATGGCAATAGAACAGAACCAGTTCATGTGTCTTATGAATTTTGGGGAATTCCCCCTGCCACCAGCCCCTTTCTCCTGTAATCTCTTCCGACCAGTTGTCTGATCCCATTACTATTTTGGGACTGAGAGTTCCCAAAACTGCTGCTGCTGTTGCTTCTGCTGTGGATACTTAGTTGTGTTGGCTCTGAATGGGCCTCCTCCCGAAGTCACATTTGCCCTGCTAGCCTTCTCTTTTTTCTTAAACCAGAAAAATGGCTCATCATGACCTTTTGTTGGATGGGATCTGCTGCTTTAAAATTTTGCCATACGTGTTATTTTAAAACTTTATCGAGGGGAATATTGAGATACTCCAAATGGGGCTGTCTCTAATCTGCCATCTTGGCTCTACCTCCATACAATCTCTTGGTGATTTCTCCAGCTCTTACAGATTGGATTATCTTCTCTATGCAGATTGAAATTTCTTGTCATTCTGTAGTTTTAGTTGTGTTCTACCCTTTGTGACCCCATTTTGGGGTTTTCTCTTAAGTCATGTTGTCAGTGACAAACTTGATCCTATTTACTAAAATGACCAGGCTCTAGGAAGCTTATAGTACTTATGCCTTCTACCCAGATTCAGTAAAAATAAAGTAGAAGTGCCAGGCTCTTAGCCAGAGTACTTTTTAAAAGAAATATTTCATGCATTTCAGACATTTTAGTCATTTGAAGTAGTTGTTCTCTTGCTGGGTAGAAATAGAAGGAGTTTGACTTTGTGTAATATTTTAGCTATATTGGAGAGTCTGGGCAGTGTGCATTTTTCATCCCCTTTGTTTTTTCCTTGCCAATGCTTCAATCCATCTCTTTCCCATTGATTTAGATTTTATTGATGGAGTTTCACAGCATTCTGGTGTTTGTTGCAATTAGAATAATGTATCCAATGCATATGTAGAACTTTGCAATCAGTAAAAATTCTATTATTTTGATTTTATCTAAGTAAGTTACTGACCATATTGTTGCTGAACTTCTTTGGGGATCACATATCTTTCCATTGAATGACTCATTTTATGTTAGTCCTTTATCACTGACCAATTTTCTGTGTAGTTAGATTTTTCATGGAGCCTGGTAAGATTGCAATGTACATCTAAGAAACATTTTATTTTTTCTGGGAAAACTTCAGTTTTGTTCTGTTAAGTTAAATAATTTTCTACAGTTACTTAATAGCAGACCTAACTAGATGGCATAATCTCTATACCCCTGATAGTTCTACAACCACAAATGTAGTTAGTATTCATTTCCAAAAGCCTCTGTTCTAGTCTTCCTTTAGCACCAAGGATGGCCTTTCTGTCTCTAAAACAATAGCTCATATTTCCTTGTATCTTTAATGTTTGCAAAGCACTTTACATGCAGAGTATCTCAAAAGTCTTAAGCTATAATGGCTTATTGATACAGAGAACCCCGTGAAATGAGGGCCTTTATCGTCCCTCCCTTATTATTATCATCTCTCTTGAGGAAACTGAATGTCTGAGAGTTTGCATACCCAAGGGTCACACAGTAAGTTTTTGAAACGAGTTGCTGCTTGGGCACCATGCTATACTACCTTTCTCTAAATAATAATAATAATAGTAATAACAATAACTTGACATTTACATAGCTCATTAGAAAGTTTGTAAAGCATTTTGTATATTTTAATTATTGAAGAGAAAAATCTGGCCTATGAGAATAGCTGTTAATATCTTGATTATCTTGTTTTAGTTCATACATTCATGCATGTACATGTACATGCACACACACACAATACAGTTTACATGCTGATCCTTTATGATTTTTTTTTGAAATCTTCTTTTTGGAAATACCTTGAATACCTTTCAGATTGAGTCGCCTCCAGCATGAATTTCTATCATGTGTTTGATCTGATCATGTCCCTCTTCCAGCCTTCCTGTGGGTAGGGGTGTGGGGCGAGCCTTAAGACTTACCCTGAATATCTTCAGCAAGCACTGAGAGAAAGTTGGTTTTGGAAATGAACAAAAGTAGTAGTAAGGCAGAAATGCGTAAATGTGGGTTATTGCCCAGTGCTTTAAATGATCCTCATTTGTTCACTACTGCATGATCACTTTGGGCCAGCATTATGCTGCATGATTGTCATTCATGGCACACCATGATTTGGGAAGAATTAAAATAAAGAATGACAACTTACAGAAAGAGAGAACTATGGCTAACCAGAAAAGGACATGGGCCTCTTTGTAAGTGAGAAGGAAATAAGAAATGGCCAACCCACAGTGTAGGGGAGTTCTCCCAAATGACAAGAGGGAAGTCTCAAGCGTTTTGGGTCAATCCTCTCTACGAGATTTCTGGCAAAAACAGAAGCCTTAGTCACATAGGATGTGAAGGTGTGGCAGGGCTCTGGTCTGCATCATTCAAGTGATAAGATGACCTAGCCATCAGAGTATCATAGAAGCTTGTGCAATGAGCATCCAGGCTCATGAATAAGCGGAGTATTCTTCTGGTTGAGTTGCATTGGCTAAACATTCTGGGTTGGGAAGGGGAGAGCAGGGAGGACAGCACAGCCCGAATATTCTTCTTTGGCAGACCACAGGGCTAGGGCCCTGCTGGTCTTGAAAGTGGTAATGAGGTCGAATTAGTGTTGCATTTAATGTCGTCAGAGTTTGAAGTTTAATGTCTCATTTCTCAGATTGCTACCATAAATTAAGCTAACAAGTGTAAAACTCACAAATTGCTTGACTTTTGTGCAATTGACATCATCTGTTCTCCTTCTTTTGAAATACTATTATAACCATAAAATTAAGAGAAAAAGGAAAAGACTAGGTCTCCAAGACATGCTTTCAGTATAAATTAAATTTGGTTAAATTAGTGTCAGCCCTGGTCCTGTAGTGCCCAGAAAAGCATTTTTGGTGACAGATTTAGAAATAAAGCCAGGAAAGCATGTATTCAACCTGTCTGGTCATAGCTCCAGAGCTAATGTCTTTATGGTAATTGCAAATCCTTAAAAATACATTATCTTTCTGGGTGTTATTGCAGTGTGTGGTGTTTTCGAAGAAAGCAATAATTTGTAAACAACCCTTGGCAGAGAGCACAGAACTTAATTTTGTTTAAATAAAGGCGACTAACATTAGAATTCATGTGCTGTATCCAGGCTGGCAAGCAGGAGTAGCTGTTTTGATATAGGCACCAGAGCATTCATGATTGCTTAAATATTAACTGTTCTATGAATATACAAATATGATAGTGAAAAGCAGCTGTGTGTGATGGGGAGAAAAGAAAAAGCAAGCACCCTCAAAGAAATGTGGTAGAATTGTCTGATGTGATGGCTTGTCGCCATGGCTTTCCAGTGTTGACCCACCCAGCCCGCTTCACTGCATTTCAATATCTTTTATTTTCAAGGACGAGCCAGTGTAAATGAATGTTGGGCAGACTTGCTCTAGGTTAGAACTGTTTCTTTAACAGAGAAATTGGTTAATTATATTTTTTCATGTACTCCAGAACCTGTTGATTAGATTATTGAGGAGCATGTGGACTTTTGTGTAGCTAAAAAAGGAAGCAATCTGCATTTCTTCAAATATAATTTTTATGATATTCTCTTTATTCTTCAGAGAATACTCCTTATATGGCCCTTTGAACTTGTAGCAATCCTGTAAAAAATAGTGATGTTTAAATGCTTTGTGAAGCTTTTCCCTAAGTAATATCCTTAGTGTTTTACTTTTAGTTTATATGTTTTGAGAAGCTCAGTTTTCCCCTCTGATGAATCCACTTTCCGTAGCCAGAATGGGAGGGGAAGGTCATTTGTATCCCTTCTCCAGCCTTTGCTCATCTTCTTTGCTTAGACTTCTTCCAAGGAAACAGTCATTTTTGTGCACTTAGTGCCAGTTTGATTGCTGATGGTGATCTGTCTGAAGATGTGCCGAGGGGGACTGGAAGCCAAAATGTTCTTCCCCTCTGATGCCAGTGAAACACCAGGGAATGTGCAACACAGCCTCTCTGGCTTAGGGGCCGCAAAACCGTTTGCAGATCAGTTCTGTCAAGAGTATTAAAAAAATGAGTGAGACAAAAATGATCCTAGAAAAACCTTGGCAACTCCTTTCTTTAATTGACATTACGGTTTTGGTAGCCTCCTGTGATTCAAGATTCTTAGTGAAAGACGCCATTAAAAAAACAAGTCAGGTTTATTGGGCAGAAGTGACTTTGCATCTGGAGTTATATGTGGAAGAGAGATGATCTAGGCCAGATTTGTGTTCTGGATTGTCACTGGAGATACAGCAGGCAATACATCCCACAGCAGCAGTTTTAGATGTGGTTTTCATACACTTTTGGAGGAGTGAGGAAGGATGCTTTCAAATATTAGGAGCCAAGGGTCTCCATTATGTAGCCTCTTTCACCCCATTCAGCTCATGTTGCTCAGTCTCGGTATGTGCTAGATAGCAATGCTAATCTTTCCAAATTATTTACAGACTGGTCAAGTGTTCTCATATTAAGAGCTGTAATTGCGGGAGCTGCCCTACTTCCCATGGGCTATAATCAGTGTAGAAGTTGAAATTATATACAATGCATACATACATACGTACATACATACAATGTATATTGAGAGCACTGGTGAAGAACATCTAGGCTGTGGGTGGTTGGCTGGCAGGCAATGGTGAGCTGAAAGTTAGGTACCACACCCTCCCACTGCTTGAGTTTTAAAGGTGATAATGATGCTATAAATATGCAAACAAACATATTTTCTAGGCTGTTTACTAGTTTTCTTCCGTGTGTGACCTCACTCATTCTCTACTCCTTACTTAAACTTTAGTTGCATTTTCATACTCTCGATTGATGTTTGCTTGCATTGTGTTTCCTTTCTCTGATATTTCTTTCTTGTGGATACGATTTTTCTTGCACAACAATGATAAGTGTGGAAATAAGTATACATATATTCGATTTCTCAAGTATTTTAATATAATTAACATGTAGTGGATATCCTGCCATCTAGGGGAGGGGTGAGGAGTGGGGGGGGGGGAAATTTGTAACAGAAAGCTATGTAAGGGTTAATGTTGAAGAATTACCCATACATATGTTTTGCAAATAAAATAATAATAATAATAATAAAACCTTTAGTTGCTCGTAGCTTTTTTCACATCTTTTTTATTGCTATCCTCCCTTATATATGCTGTTCCTGAAATGCTGATTACTCACTGCCTTTATTTCCTTACCTCATTTTTATCCTTCTGTCTATTATCTGGTTCCCCCTTGTGTCTCACTGCTTAACTAATGTAATATACCTAGAGGTTACAAGTGACTTCTTACTAACTGAATCCAATTGGCTTTCTTTTCAGTCCTCATTATCTAGAGCATGAGGCACTGATGACCACTTCTATCCCTGTCATCCTATACCTCTTCTGCCTTTTGTGGCTAACTTCTTGAAAAAAATCTGTGACAGGTACATCCATTTTCTCACTCTCTTCTTAACCTCTTGCAACCCAACTCCCAACCTCATCGTTCCATCTAAACTGCTCTCTCAAAAGTTACTGTTGATGTTTTAGTTGCCTGATGTAATTGCCATTTCTCAGTCCTCATTCTCCTTGGCTTCTCTGCAGTCTTTTCCACTATTAGTCGTCCCTAACTCCTTGATACCTTCTTTTCTAGGTTTTTGGGACACCATTGTCTCCTGGTTCTTTTCCTGTCTACCTGACCACTTCTTTACGGTTTCTTTTCCTGGATCCTCATCATGAACATGTCCTTTTAACCCTAGGTATTCCACAGGGCTCTGTGCTGTGCCTTCTTCTCCTTCTACCCTACTTCACTTGGTGATCTCCAATTTAATTACTACCTCTAGGCTAATGAGTCTCACTGTCCTGTCCCGGTCCCTTTGCTTATCTACAGTCTCACATATCTAGCTGTCTTCCAGGTGTCTCAAACTGAATGTCCAGTAGACATCTTAAATTCAACAAGTACAAAACAAAACTCATCCTTCCTAGTAAACCCTTCCTGCCTCCTGCTTTCTCTGTTATTGTCAAGGTACTCCCTTCTTTAGACATTTTTCCCAGTTGTTAATTGCCTCCAGAAGAAAGCTCTAACCTCTTTGTCTGTTGTTCAAGTCTATTTGTGATAGTCTTTTTCTCCTGCCTGTATTTATCTTTCTCCATTTCCATGTACAAATCATTTGCTTGCCCCCGACTTATATAGTCTGCAGCCCTGGAATTGACTGTCCTTTTTCCACCTTTCTATATTATTTCATTAAAGGTGTCCCCTTTGAACTTTTTGCCACACTTTGGCTTGATTGTCATCTCCATCTATTGAAATTATGCCTATCCTCCCAGTCCAGTTGCTGAAGTTTTCACTTGTTCCAACCAGATTTGTTTTCTCCTTCCTCTGGTGTAGCACTCATTATCAACCTTCCAGTCAGTGACTCAGTGTACTACTTTGTTGTCTTTTTATTTGTGTGCACGCATCTCCTCAATTACACTACCGGATCTTGGAAGACATACTTTAGCCTTCTGTGCATCTCCTCACATCATCCAGTCTTGGTGTTTTTTTTGTTTTTGTTTTTGTTTTTTTGTGAACACATGGAAAATCATGGAGGCACTGAAAGCAAGCACTGTCTTCCCTGGGCTGGGCCACTTATACCCCTATAATTGACACCTTGGACTGAGTGTCCTTTTTCCCCCCTCTTTCAGCAAGCTTACCTTTTTACACTTGATCCATCTTGAACTGTTGGTATGTTGGTCTTTTTCTCAGTTATTATAAAATTAGACATTTTTTTTACATTTTTTTGTATTTTATTTATTTATTTAATATTTTCACCCAGTTACATTCAAAACAAATTTTTTTTAATTTTTGAATTCTAGGTTGTCTCCCTTATCCCCATTCACAGTTAAGAAACCACATGTGAAGTTTTTCCATCCTTTGAAAAGTTTTCTCTTTATACTCTTAATTTCTCTGTCTCTCAAGTCTATAATTTTTGATTGATGTTAAACTGTTCTTTAACTGTTTTGACTATGTCACTTTAATATTTTAGGGTTTACTACTTGTTGATTGAGGATATCATGATTATCTGAAGTCATTTGAATTTCATTTTAATAATTTTAATTTTTAAATTTAGATTTGTAATTTAATTATGTTTTATTTTTTCATTGCCTTTCATTTGCATGCTCAGATTTTCTGTTTCTTATGCTAGACAGATATTGATAGGATCTTCCCACGGTGGAAAATTAAGCAACATAAAAAGCAAATATAATAATAAAAAGTCCATTTTAAAGTAGTTTTCTCTAATTACATTTGTCATAGTGATATTTAATTCCTCTTCTTAGGGTTGTTCCTAAATAGTTCTACCTTTGCACCCGTGATACTTCCTATGGCAACATAGACAGTTATACACAGATCCTGAATTTTCATATTCCCTGTCAAATATTGTGGGAAAATATATTGATTCAAAAGGCTTCTGCTGTTTTTATGGTAGTACACGTTGAATTCTGGTAGAATTAATTACCTTGGTTTTGGATAATTGATTTGTTAGTTGTATCTCTTTTGTTAAACTCAGAAAAGGTTTTTAAAATTCCATTCTCAGTATACCTTTCTCCTCTTCAAAATTATTCAAGTCTTTGGCATGACTTTCACCTTCTTTCTCATTATCAGTGCGATTTTCTGGAGTGTATAGGTTTTCAGTGTCTTGAAATCCTTCATGTTTTCTTGTTAGATTTAAATAATTCCTCAGTTCATGCTATTTTATTTAATATGCATTTAGGAATGCATCTACTTCTTACAATTATTCTGCCTTGTTCTGCAATAGATTGTTATGTAACTTTTAATAGAGGATATCATTGCTCAAGAGCAGCGTGAAAGCCCCTGTTGTCACCCACTTTCCCATTCTTATTCTATTTTTATTAAAACTTTTTAATTTTCTAAACATAAATGTGCATAATTTTTCAACATTGACCCTTACAAAACCTTGTGTTCCAAATTTTCCCCTCCTCCTCACCCCCTCCCCTAGATGGCAAGTGATCCAATATATGTTACATATGTTAAACATGTTAAAATATATGGTAAATCCAATATATATATATATATATATATATATACATATTTATACAATCAGATCAAAAAGGAAAAAATGGCAAGCAAAAAACAGCAAAAAGAGTAAAAATATTATGTTGTGATCCATGCTCAGTCCCCACAGTCCTCTCATGTAAATGGCTCTCTTCATTACAAGATCATTGGAACTGGTCTGATTCATTTCATTGTTGGAAAGAGCCATGTCCATCAGAATTGAATATCGTATAAATAAAAAATAAATGTTGCCATGTATAAGAATCTCCTGGTTCTGCTCATTTCACTTAGCATCAGTTCATGTAAGTCTCTCCAGGCCTCTCTGAAATCATCTTGCTGATTGTTTCTTATAGAACCATAATATTCCATAACATTCATATACCATAACTTATTCAGTTATTCTTCAGCCAATTGGCATCCACTCAGTTTCCAGTTCCTTGCCACTACAAAAAGGGCTGCCACAAACATTCTTGCACATGTGGGGCCCTTTTCCTCCTGTAAGATCTCTTTGGGATATAGGCCCAGTAGAAACACTGCTGGGTCAAAGGGTATGCACAATTTGACAACTTTTTGAGCATAACTCCAAATTGCTCTCCAGAATGGTTGGATCCGTTCACAGTTCCACCAACAATGTATCAGTGTCCCAGTTTTCCCACATCCCCTCCAACATTCATCGTTATCTTTTCCTGTCATCTTAGCCAATCTTTGAAGTGTGTAGTGTTATCTCAGAGTTGTCTTAATTTGCATTTCTCTGATCAGTGATTTGGAGCACCTTTTCATATGACTGGAAATGGTTCTAATTTCTTCATCTGAAAATTGTCTGTTCATGTCCTTTGACTACTTTTCAATTGGAGTCCCATTCTTGTTTTAACTAAAAATTGAAATACAGAGGGTCTGCTTTAGATGTCATGTCAAATTTAAGTAATATTCTTAGAAAATAAAAGACCTCTTGCTCTCTTTCAGTTGATAACCTTTTCTTTGCCTCACTAATTTCAAAAAGTTCCCTTCTGAGATATAGAATTTTGAGCTTACTTTTTAAATGATTCTTCCATATTTACTGAAGAAGAACTATCTCCAGAGGCCAATAATATTAATGAAAAATTGAAATTAAGCCTTGATATGGATGGCAGATCTCATTCCTACTCCAACCCCAACTTCCCCCATAAAGAAACAGCTCTAAAAATGTGTTTTCTGAAATTAAATTTGAGTTAGAAGAGGTAATTCATTCTTTTTCTACTAAACAGTAAACTCTTATAGTCTTAGCAGAGGAAAGCTATAATAGCATACTTACTCATATGTGTATTACTAAAGTGTCCTTTGGCTGTTTTCATGGATTTCTTCCTTGTAAAGATTTGATCTTAGTAGCTAGCCATTTCATATGTTGTTTTAGATGTTTAATTTAAAGGGACAACTACCATTCTTAATAGAAAAAAAATACTCATCTTCAAAGTAAGCCATGAGTGGCTGTTTTAGCTGTCTTCTAGGCTATTAGAAACTGCTCTAAGTATATTAATTCATTTTTCTTTCTTCTTGTTATTTTTTATCTTAAATTTTATATGCAGTATATAGTGTCTAGTGTGTACTTCCTATGCAAAGGACTGTGAAGGTGCTTCAGAAAAAATAAGCATTCATGAAATAATTTAGCCCACAAAGAAAGGCATTAAGTATGTCAGTAAGTACTGAATTAAGTAGTTAAGAATTAAGGATTGAAGTTCATTTTAAAAAATTCACTGACGGATAAGTTACTTCTGGTGGAGCCATGGTGGTGGAGATCAGACAGGAGTCTGTAACCTCCTCTAACCTCCCCTCAAACCAACAACATATGAAGCCTCTAGACTGATTCTGAAGCAAAAAAATCCACAATATCTGGAGAACAACACAATTCTAGAAGAAGATACTCTGGAAGAACCTCAAAACAGGTCTGTTTTAATTGGGCAGGGGGGTGGCCTACTGAACCCAGACTGCAGCGCAGGGAGACCGGGGCAGGGAGCTGGAACAGGGAGCTGGAGCAGGACTCGGAACAGGAGTGGGAGTGTTGTGCTTTTCACACACCTGGGAGTCGTCTGCGGGCCTCTTGGAACAATTTGTCCTGATTGTGGGCAGGTGGTTTGGAGGGTCTGCCTTTTGAGGGGGATAGATTGTGAACCACTGAACCCCTGATGAGCATCGGACCTAGCTGCCATTACACAGCACCTTAAAGCAATCAATCAAACAACAGGACTGATAAGCACCAGAAATAATTCAATCAGCGGAACTGCCCAGTACCTGAAATAATTCAATCAGCAGAACCGCCCCAGGGTGAACTAAAGCAGAACTGCCCAGCACCTGACATAATTC